>QEOT01009628.1:49117-195341 GCA_003123785.1 Pterocarya stenoptera
AGAGAGAGAGAGAGAGAGAGAGAGAGAGAGAGAGAGAGTTAAAAAGAGAGACAAGGTGAGAGTGAGCTTTACCACATAAAAGGGAGAGAGAGAGAGAGTTCAAGCTGAGCATTTACGGCAAGGGCAGTCTGCTTACACTTGGGTGTGGCTAAGTTATGTTCACGATGGAGGATGATGAGATGTTTGCTCTATTTTTGGATGGAGAAACAGAGGTGCTTTGTGGCTTATAAGGGAAGTCACAGAAAGGCATTGGGCGGTGCTAAGGTAGCTTCTGATTGGTGGAGGAACATGGTGGTGCCGAGTTGGTCATCCACAATTTTGGGTGTGCACATGGCTGTGTTTTTTAAGGTCGTTGTCATGCATGGAGGTTGGCCTTGATGGGCTATTTTTATAGTGATGCATGGTGCAACGACATCACAAGGCATTCTAGGAAGGCTAGGTAGTTGTTGTACATCATGGGTGGATCACAACGATTAAGGGAGGCGGTGAGTGGTAGGCCTTACGTGGCTATGATCATGCTACTTTGGGTTGTGGTTGAGGAGTCTTACGATGGAAGCATGAACGTGGACGGCTTGCTTGGCATGGGGTTTTCCTTGGAGGTTGTTGTTCCTTGCAATAGGGGGTTGAGGGGAGGTGGTTTTTATGGTGGCTTGTGGTGGAGAGAATCTATAGGGTTTTGGCCAAGCCTTAGATGGTAGATGGGCATGGGTGGCTTGGGAAATAAAGGACTTGTGGCTTACCCTAATTATGTGATGGAGGAGGCATGTGATGAAGGAGGCGAAAGTGACGAAGGGTGTACGTGCATGGGTTTTATATACGGTTTGAAGGGTGTTGCAACTGGGTTGGATCTTTACATTTAGGTTTGTCTTGGACTTGACCTAGGAGTAATACTAGATATATTAATATGTATGTGAGCATTGTGCACTAATTTTTAAAAGGAATGTGGTTGATTATAAAAAAATTAATTTTTTATGTGAGTATTATATTTTTTCTTTTTTAAAAAAAAAAATGAGTGTGCAACCCTATAGTTATAAATATAATTTCTCAGAATATAGAAATACAGGCTGTTTGCTTTCAAAACTCTTCTCAATCCATCTCAATTTATCTTATCTTCATCATTACAATTTTTCTAAATTCTTACACAAAATATAATAATATTTTCTTTTTTTCAAATCTCAAAAAAATCTTTTTAAATTACCACATCAAACAATCTTATTTTTTCAAATCTCAAAATAATATTATTAAATTTCTAAGTAAAATATAATAAATAATTTAATTTTTTTAAATCTTAAAATAATAATAATATAAAAAAATAATATTCATAAAATATCTTATTTTATTATTCATAAATTATTTAAACTCATTGCAACTCCTCTCAATACAAACGTGCCAAAGCTTTTTAATGGGTAGGTGTATTTGGTTGATCTAACACGCAACCTGCGGCCGGTGTGAAAGTTACGTACAATGAAATTTGAATGTTTCTCTTTGAATATGTAAGCATACGTAAAGGGACAAAACAAAATGATGATTGAGACGTGAGAAGTGACAATATGGTAATCGGTAGGTAGGTTGGGGTTGACTCATCCCTAATTTAGATGGTGAAGTACTCTTAAGTATTTTTAAATATTTTTATTATTATTATTTATTTTATAATTATTTTTTATTTATTTTTATTACTATTTATTATTTTTTATCTACTTTTTATTATTATTTAATATTTTATTATTACTTTTCATTTATATTTTACTACTATTCATAAATATTCTCAAATATTTTTTCTACCCAAACCAAGCAAACTGAGGGAAGTTACGAAGCTCTCTTTCTTTCTTATTTATTGTATTTACACAAAGTGATGAACCATGCAACACTAGGGGTGCCCGCCTCGCCCACTTCAATAATTAACTACAATTTATTACGTGGAAACATTATTTTTAGATCTAAAAATAATCAAAAATATATTTTTAGATTTAAATTATAAATTTAAATTTATAAATATGAGTATAATTTAAAATTTACATAATTTTTTAGTACATACTTTAAATAAGTTATAGTATAATAAAGTGATTCTTTTATAGATTATCCTGATAATATAAATCTCACACTTGAATAATGTGAGACTATTATCCTGATAAAGGCAATACAAGAGTTCCATATTGTTGAAGTGTGAGACTTGTATTGTTAGGACAATCTATAAAAAAGTCACCTTACACTACAACTTATACAAAGTATTAAATAAAATTCCTACTTAATATATATTACTATTACTATATTTATATATATAGTAAAAATAATAAATATGTATAAATATATATTTATATAAAAAAATTAAATATGTGGGGCGGGGCCACTGGGCCATACCGCCCCTAACCCTGCATGTGCGTGCTGGGTTGCCCGCCCCAGCATGCGGGGGCGGCCCACCCCTATGCAATACCTTACCAACCGTTGGATCGATCAACAAATGTTTTTGGAAGGTGCGGGCACACGATCAACCGTTGTTGTGCGAACCCCAGTAATCGTTTATCCAAGTTGAAACAAATAAACCATTTAATATCACATACCCATATGAGAGTGACTCATATGTACTGAAGTAATTTCACATCCGATTAGTCACGGATAAAGAAATTAAGTAATGATACACCTATAATTATTTTACAATTATTTTATAATTTATTTTTAAATAACTAATGAAATCATGCGACTTTATTAGAAATAATTTTTAATATTAAAAAACTACCATCCGACATAATTATAAGGTTATCATTTTTCATATATCTGTATTCAAGCGGTCGAGAAAACTCATTTTTAACAAGCTTTGAGATTAGATATTAATTGAAAACTAAATGTATTTATTTCTTTGATTTTTTAGATATTATTATTATATTTTAAAGCAACTTAAGGGGTTATATTAATATTTTTTTGTTGGGGCAAGGATACTTCTCGTGCAAACTTGACAAACTCTGGAAAAACGCATTTTCCAAAAACTTTGAAGAGGATGAGGGGATTATTTTAAGGGAAATGATACTCGGATTTTCTTTCATTTTTTAAAGATTTGCGTTTATTTATATTTTAGTAATGTATTTTTTTTTGTTATTTTGTTAAAATCCTGTAGTCTGATTGGTATAAATCCTCAACTTCTAAAATGGAGGGCTTGGGTTTGAAACCCTCATCCCAAAATGTATAAAAAAAAGTATATAAAAAAAAGTGCTTCAAAAAAAATAATTTACACACCTCAGTACCAAATTCGATACCTACTATCGTGGCTCTAACACCACCTTTATTTTAATTGGGACAATAATTATTTTTTCCAATATATAAAATAAAATTGAAGAAAAAATGAAACTTAAAAAATTTGGCAGAGCGATGGACTGCCCGCCCGCCCTTAAGTTGGCCTCGGGTATAATTATTCGTAGTTGGCTTTATATTATAGATGTAGTGATATTTCAATATTTCTACTCTATCATAAGATAATACCATTTTATTATATTTGGATTATATATCACTAAAAAATTTATTTATATCACTATCAATTCTTAACGATATATAATCCGACTATAAAACGTGAAGAGAATCTATATATATATATATATATTCATGAGTATTATATATATATACAGAAAAATATCTAAAAAATCACTAAAACACACTTCGACTTGAGGCCATGTCCAGATAACAAAATATCAATTTTTTAATAATAAACCTAATTTCTTTTCAATCTTAATCCTATATAAGTGCCACTTACTATTTTTGTATTGTATCTAATATTTTCAATTTATAAACATGCAGGATAGTTTCCCTTTTTAGTACCAATCATTATACTCGTGAAAGCCAAATGTGAATAATTAGAAAATTCCAAAAGATACGAATCATGCGAATCATGCTGCTAATCCAGCCGTCAACGTGTATACAACAAAGCCACCGCCACCTACCCCTAGTCAGTTTCGTACCAACCAAGGGTATTTAGGTTTGTATGTATGTATGAAGCAAGTTTCTAAAAATTAATTAAAAACGTAATCTACCCGTAGTGTATGACGCCACCACGGCACCACCAATCCCCCCAACAACTTCGGCCACCAACCAACTTCCTTAAAGTTTTAGCAATACTCATGTTTTTATTTCTTCTTAATATGAATATTTACATGAATAAAGAAAAAAAACTTATACTCATCATCTCCTACATTATACATCAATATGTGATTTAAGTCTAAGTTTGTTACAATGACTCAATAGTTCGAAATAATGGATTAATGATGTGTACAAAACCTTAAAATCTATTAAGGGTTTGAAATCGACTTTTTAGGGTTGTTCAACCATACCCAATTGACAGGTTTCAAACAATTAACGGGTGTTTCATCCCATCTTCAACTCTATGTTTCAAGAATCAAAGATTCAAAGGGTTCAATATGGTTTTTGGTTTAGGGATAAATGTCACTTTTACTGAGAATGATTATATATATAAAAGAAAAAAGATACCGATGGTCTTTTTTTTTTTTTTTTTTTAATTAATTAATTAATTTTTATAATTTAATTGATAATTAAGTGTTTTAAATAAATTTGTAAATTTATTTTTAAAATATTTAAAAAACATTAAAAAAAAGAAAAAAGAATTTGCACTCCTCTGACACAGAAATTCGGTAGGGCACTCGGTGGTCCTAACATATTATGTATAGACACACACTTAAATCAGCATATATAATACATGGGCTTGTCATGTTTGTAGTTTTGTTTAGCCAAGCCTTAACAGCCCAATAATCTAAAGGAATAGAGAGATGTTAGGGAGCCCGTTTTGAGCTCTCATTCTTTTTGTCTATTTTTTATTTTTTTGACTTAGTTATTAAGAAAATATTGTTTAATAATATTTTAAATTTTTTTTCTTTTTTTCTTAAAATATTTAAAAGTGTTAAAAAAATAATATGTAAAAAAAACCAAAAAGCTTAAAAAAAAAACTCAAAAAGTAAAAATAAAAAACCCAATCGGGCAAAAACAAAAAAAAGAAAAAAAGAAAAAAAAGGGAGACTGATGATTAAATTAGCTCAATAATCTTATTTTTCTGTTTTTTACACCTTATATCTTGTGTACTTGTTGAAATGGGCAGTCTTCTATAGCTAGTGTTCTTTTGGTAGATTGTTATACGTGGGCAACATGTCTCTTATTTCACTTAGCTGACTTGAATATTTGTCGGAATCTCAAATATGTCAGCTATTAGCAATCGCCTCATCATGCAACGATGTTTTTTGCACATTCAAATTTTCCACCGATTAAGGAAGGGCCTTAGACCCACTATATTTATGGGCTTCAATCACCTTTCTAGGCCTTATTCGGGCATAGACAACAAGGGTTGAGTCCATAACCATTAGATAAAGCGAGCGGATTTTAATATGCCAAACCGAAACGTTTTATTCGTAAGGTTAACTCTATTTGCCTTATGGCTCAAAATTTGAAGGCTCTCTCTATAATTATCATGCTATCACACTAGTAAGCTCTCATGATGGATATCATCCTCCTTCAACGTGGAAAAAACCGGGGGCATTAAAAGTACAAGATCAATTAAAACTCTCTTCATTTGAAAAGTTTTTAATAATACCCTACCAACGAGACCTCTCCTAAATAATTGCATTCACATTAATAAAGACTAGGCCCTTTGCCCCATATGAAAATTTTCATATGGAGGAAGATACCATAACGCATCCTTTCTTTGAATTGCCCTTTATTTAGGATCACGTGGAGATAGTCACTATGGCTTTTAAATCCTTAATTGGACACACCTAATACTAAGGGGAAGTTTAGATAGTGAGTTGAGTTGAGATGAAAGTTGAATAAAATATTTTTAGAATATTCTTTTTATTTTGATATTTGAAAAAGTTGAATTGTTTATTGTATTTTGTATAGGAATTTCAAAAATTGTAATGATTAGATGAGATTAACTGAGATAAGTTGAGAGGCTCTCTCAATCCAAACAACTCCTAAATTCTATTGACACCTTGAGCCTCTCAAATGAAGAAACCCATCAGTTCCATTTGTTTGTTGTTTTTCTATGGTCAACCTTTGGTGTCAAGGCAACCACGGCCTCCGAGCCCCCCATTCTCCATCTTAGCAGGAATTAGGCCCAAGCCCAACAATGTGGAGTTACCTAGGCCGCAAAACACGACATCAACATGGTGATTCCTATAATGCTCCCAAGTGGAGGTCCACAAAATTTGTTGTTCTACTTGTCATCGAGATCAGTGAGAATGCGGTTGTAGCCTCGAACAATGATGAAATCTATATTAATGAAGACATGCACAAGGTTGATCTGAGACTTCCCTTTCCTAAAGCTACTAAGGAGGTTTTTCAGGCTCTGCACCTTGCTCCCATTCGATCGGCTTCTACGTACCCAATGTTTGGAAGATCCTTATCTCCTGTTGCATGCTTTGCCTTATGGCTTTGGATTATGCCAAGCCTTGCAAACTTATCCTCCTCATAGAGTGCCTTAGCGTTGAGGTGGTATGGATATGATCCAACCATTCCTTTTCCCCACCCACCCAAATTTCATTAGGAGCACCTTTTATCCTTTCTAGAGTTGGAGAAGGTCAAAGCCAAATATTCTGATCAGGGATTTATCTTGTTCCCCATTTTCGCATTTCTTTTTTTGAGGGCTCTATCCTCAACATAAATGTCTTTGTTACTCTACAAGAATGCTAATAGTTCTTGCTTGATTTTTCATGAAACTAAGGTATGATTTGGACTTTCCTACTCGGGTCTTTGATGTCAACGGGACATCCTCTAGCTCCTCCAGTAATGTCTTAGGCTTTGGCACAAGATCCAATCTTCAAGGGAGCATTCATCTCCTTATAATTCAAGCATCATCCAATATTTTAACACCTTTACGTTCATCAAAACTAGAAGGTTCACAACCTTCAATGGGACTTGCTAAAAAACACAAGTGCATGCTTACAAGATTTTTATCCCTATATCAAGTCGGCAATACAATTTTCCTCTGTGATCTCCTAAGAGATGGTGCACTCACCACTTCCTCTTCACCTCGCCGCCTCTCCACTTCAAGAGAATTAGAATTACTCCTCCTATCAAAAAGCTCTCCAATAGGTGAAGAAGAAATGCTATATGATTTTATAGGAGCGCTAGGCGGTAGTGGTAAGCTGATTTCTGCCTGTGGTTGAGTGTGATTATGAGTATTGCCACCAATGCTTCCAATAGCATCACCTTTCGTCATGTAGTATGAGGAGACTTCATTGAATACAACATCTTGAGAAACAATAAACTTGTGGGTCTTAGGATCTATGCACTTCCACCCTTTCTTTCTCTCGTCATTACAAATGAAGATGCATATCTTAGCCTTGGCATAATTTTTCTCTCTTTTCATCTGGTACATGAACATAGCAAATAGAACCAAACACCTTGAAGTGTTTGATATTAGGCTTTTCTCTGAACATTAACTCATATAGTGATCTCATGTTAATCGGGCCATGGGGAACCCGATTGATCACAAAAGCAACACATGCCATACCCTCTGCCCATAAGGCATTAGGTATATTCTTTGCATGAAGCCGACTCTTGTAAGTTTCCACCAAGTGCCAAATTTTCCTTTCTCCCACATTGTTTTGTTGTGGTGTGTAGGAGCATGAAAACTCCCTCTAGATGCCATGCTCTCGACAAAAATTGGGAAAATTGTAACAATCTCTGAATTTCCTCACAATAGTACCAATGAATATCAATCATCACCTACAAAATAGGCACCTAACTCGCTTCAATTTTCAATCGCACGTAAATTTCTACTTAAGAATATACATGCAATTAAAACTTGAAATACTAATGACCTAATTTTCATAAAACTTATAACCATCATAACCCTAAAATCACATTCACTAATGTTGACATTAATATGGTAAACCTTGTATTAATGAATCCAACTTCAATTTTCCAATCTCTATAATATCATTAATTTCAAAATGACCTATTCTTTCCATGGACCCAAAATAACCTAAACCAAGACTACAAGTGACTAATGAATAAAGGACATATATGTAGTTTTACTTAAAAGATCTCAAGCATTACATGTATGCATCTTAGGCTTCATGGCTTCAAACTAGCACTTGAAGAATAGATGGGTTAGATGTCACACACACACACACACACACACACACAGAGCTGAGCATTTACGACAAGGGTAGTCTGGTTACGCTTGGGTGTGGCTAAGTTGCATTCACGATGGAGGATGATGAGCTGCTTGCTCTATTTTTGGATGGAGAAATAGAGGTGCTTTGTGGCTTCTAAGGGAGGTCATAGAAAGGCATTGGGCGGTGCTAAGGTAGCTTCTGATTGGTGGAGGAACACGGTGGTGCCAAGCTGGTCATCCACAATTTTGGGTGTGCACATGGCTTTGTTTTTTAAGGTGGTTGTCGTGCGTAGAGGTTGGCCTTGTTGGGCTATTTTTATAGTGATGCATGGTGCAATGACATCACAAGGCAATACTAGGAAGGCTAGGTAGTCGTTGTACGTCCTGGGTGGATCACGACTTAGGGAGGCGGTGAGTTGTAGGCCTTGTGTGGCTGTGATCATGCTAGTGTGAATTGAGGCTGAGGAGTCTTAAGATGGAAGCATGAACGTGGATGGCTTGCTTGGCGTGGGGTTTTCCTTGGAGGTTGTTGTTTCGTGAAATAGGGGGTTGAGGGGAGGTGGTTTCTATGGTGGCTTGTGATGGAGAGAATCTATAGGGCAGTGGTCGAGCCCTAGATGGTAGATGGGCATGGGTGGCTTGGGAAAGAAAGGAGTTGCGGCTTACCTTAATTATGTGATGAAGGAGGCAAAAGTGATGAAAAGTGTATGTGCATTGGTTTTATATATGGGTGGAAGGGTGTTGCAACTGGTTTGGATCTTTACATTTGGGTTTGTCTTGGACCTGACCTAGGGAGTAATACTAGATATAATAATACGTAGAGCAAGTGTCGTGTACTCATTTTTAAAAAGAGTAGAATTCACTATTAAAAAATTAATTTTTATGTGAGTACAATATTTTATTTATTTATTTATTTTTTTAAAAATTGAGTGTGCAATCATATAACTATTAATATAATTTCTCATAATATAGAAATACATTAAAGCTTTTTCTTAATGTGTACATGTGTTTGGTTAATCTAACACGCAACCTGCGGCCGGTGTGAAAGTTACGTACAACGATATTTGAATGGAAAATGATAGAATTACTACATTCCTACTACTCATATACTATTCTTTTTTTATTTGATTTTTTTATTCATTTTTTATTTTACTTAATGGTTAAGGAATTGATTATTAGTAAAATTATATATTTTTAAAAATTTTTCTTAATGATTAAAGATGTTAAAAAAAAAGTTAAAAGAAAATGATAAAAAAAAAATTTAAAAATATGGTATAAATAGTAAAGGAGTAGTGAAATGGTGGTAAGGTATTATTACCCTATTTGAATATATAAGCATATGTAAAGGGACAAAACAAAAGGACGATTGAGACATGAGAAATGACGATATGGTAAATGGTAGGTTGGAGTTGATGGAAGTTATAGAATTGATGAACCTTTCTTTCTTGGGAACACCTTCTAGCCGGTCCATCCAAATATCCTCATATAACAGCCTGCCAATAATTTTTAGACACATAGGCTTTTCACCAAAGTTAGTGTGAACCATCACTGCATGGAATCATCAATAAAGAGACAGCTCTTCGCAAAACAGAACCCCTCCCCCCTCACCTTCCCCTGCATGAAACAGAACCCCTCCCCTTCCCCTACATGAAATTGGCCCCCTCCCCTTCGCATCAGCTCACACCCCCTTTGAGTAGATATTCATAGTGTCACAACCCCGCCCTAGATGAACAGGGCAAGGCGGGACACTTACTTTCTTCTTCCATTTCCTTTATTAATATTATTATTAAGATACAGGATGTTTGTATATATATATATTTTTTGTTCTACGCTACGGTAGTAACGTGGAATACACGTGGACATGACATACTTGCACTCTGGGTTTCTAATCAAAGGGATGGAACACCTAATAAGCAATTGATTCAACATTCTAAAAAAAAAGGGACTCTCAGAGTTCATCATTCAAACATCAACGTAAATAGTTCCTAACATAAAAAGGGACTTAGTCCCTACAATACAACCAAAAAGGTGGCAAGGCATCATATGAGGGGTTACCATCACCCCTCCATAGAGGTCACACCATTACCATCGCCCCACCATAGAGTTTACAACATAACCAAAAAGAACCATATTGTTTAAAGTAAATAACACAAAACGTCCCCAACATGGGACCCACCCTAAATCCATAACCAAAAGTATTAACAACAATGAACCGGGGAAACACTAAACATCAGCCCCTCCCTTTTCAGCAGTACCCGACTCCGCATCTCATTCGTCATTACCTGGACGTTTAAAATATAAACAAAAGAGTGAGTCTAATACTCAGTAAGTAGTACACCAAGCCATTAACTTATTAACCATATAATCTTTCTTTTGAAAACATGCATACATAACATTTGCAAATTCTTGACAGTGCCTATATGCATAAAACATTCTAAGGAATTAAACCATACTTTCATGCCTAAACATGATTTCTATGCTCTTTATCTTTTCACTTTCTTAGGCCATTGCACACTATTACGCCCTGTATGCTAGCGTTAGCGGTCCTTTGGACCAATGGATTCGCCCGTGGTCGTGGGTTGGAATCCTATTCCGTTAGGGCGCAGTATTGGGTGCACTACTAGATACTACTACCTGGCATTGCCATCTGCCCATTCATTTATTTGGGTACCCCTTCTTCATTTAAGTGGCTATTACGTATTTTCATACATTGAACATTCATTTCATTCTTTTATTTCTTGCGTTCTTTTGTTTTCATTATCTTTTCTTAGTCCGATGCACGTGCTTTTATAAAAAGGTTTCATGTCATGCTATATAACTAAATAAGACATTAGTTATTTAAACGAGAGCATGCATAAAGAATCTCATGATGCATTACCTTATACCATACACACGATTATAAGTATTATGGTGCTTAACAGGGGCTATCAAGAAGGGCTTATACATATTATATTTTCATACTTACTCTATCTTTAGACGAACATTTGAGAAAAGAAAGAAACATCATTTCATAAGGGAACTCGTGTAAGGAGCATGGTCATAGCTACTTACTTGCGAGCTTTACTTAATAGTTTCCTTTGAATCTTGAAAACAGATTCCTATTCAATAAAATGAGATAGGCACATTAATATTCACCTTACTTGGAACTTAACTAATCAATACTCTTACGTGCTAACTTAAATTCCAAACCTTGGAATCAAGCATTTCTTTAACCCGTTTATCTACCCAACATACATAATGTTAGCTCACTACATTGAAACCCTCATCCTATACCATTTAAAGAGACTCATGAAAGCACATTACCCATTGATTGTCCCTCTTAAAAAGGTTATTGTTTACCACATAAGGATGGGTTGAAATCATAGGTTAAAACACACAAATGGGTAAGAATTTAAAAAAAGGAAAAGGTACCAAGGAAGTATTTCAAATCTGGAAATTTTTCAGTGAAAGGGCATTGGACAGTTTTTGCAATACCATTTTAGGAAATAATTCCATCAAAAGGCCAATGTTTGCAAATAAAATTTTTTTCACTTCATTTCAAAGGTTTCTCATGCTATCATCCATCTTTAATTGAGCCAAGGTAAATTTAAACAAGAATTTAATGGGCTGATTAGGCTTCAATAGAAGGGTAGAAGGAAAATTCTGAAACTTTTGGACAGCCCATAGGCTTAATGCTTTCATGCTTATGAAACATCCTTTACTTAACCCAAACTTTAACTACTAAAAATAAACCCTATTAAGGATATAAAAAGCTTAGGAAATCATTTCTTTTCTTCTAAAAAACACAGATTATAAAGCATAAGTATAGTACTTGGCAAACTCAAAGTTTCCAAGGTAACTTACTAGTTTAAACTAAAATCCTTAGAAGCTTACTTAGGCCACAAGTTCAATAGGAAAGACATGCTTGAAAATCATAACTTTAACTCCATCTATGCAACACATAAGGGCATGGCTTAACAAGAATTAAATCATGGCTTAGCTTGATTAAAATGCAAGGAAAACTATCACAAGGTGCCTTGCAAACACATGACTGGAACCCAAAAACAGAGCACACACACACAAGGCTGGAAATCAACAGAACACATGCACGGCTGGAACCCAGAAAAATCAGAGCATACACAGCTAGAAATTCAGAAAATCAGAGTATAGTTCCTTCCATTTGATTTTCAATTTGCTAGGCCATAAATTAGAAGGAACAAAAGAGGAAATTAAACTCAAAATTGCTGCACAGAAAATCAGTTTGCCCAGAAATTCCGAAACCCCTGAATAAAATGCTTAACTCACTAAACATGGTTTCAGATTTCACAAGAAATCAAGAGGAAAACAGAGTATTACCTAGCTCAGCAAGTTGCGAACTAAAGGAGGAGAAGAAATCCAAGGAACCAAGCCACAATTTTCGTCCTCCTTGAAGGAGATTCAACTGAACCCAAGCTAGAGAGAGAGAAGAGAATCGGCTTGGAGAAAGAGGAGGTGTGGTCGATCGGTGCTAGAGGAAACCGAGAGGGTCCTTTTTCGTGGGGTTAAAATGGCTGAAGTTAGAGCTTGAAAAGGATTTTCTCCTTGGCTTGCTCTGGAAGTTGAAAGTAACGTGTAGGAGAAGGAGAAGAGAAAGACCTGATTGGCTTGAGAGAGAAGGGTCGGTCAGCCATTGTACAATCGAGTCAAAGCTTCATTTGGAAGGTAAAGGAACAGACGGTGTAGATCAAAGCTTAGGAGATATTTTTTCTTAGATGCTCATCCTATGGTGGAGAAGGTTTGGGCCACTTCTTCAATTAAATAAAAAGGTAAGGGCTTAAGGCAAATATAATATAAGATCTAAAAATATTCCCTTAAGTTATTTTAATGACCCACATAAAATATAAGAGCACACACCTTAAAATAAAATAATAAATATTTAAATCATAAAAATCTTTACCTCAAAATATTTAACTGGAGAAATTAAATTAAAGAAATGACGTAAGAACCTACGTAGTAGGATGCGGGTATTACACGCAGTGCCCCCCTCCCCTTCCCCTACTCGAAACAGCCCCCTCCCCTTCGCAGCAGCTCATAGTCCCTTCAAAATAACGACACAACCCTTTCGAACAGATATGCACAGCCCCTTCTCAGATTAGCATGTAGATGAGTGCATGTGATTTTTTGTTTTTGTTTTTTCCTTTGAAAACCTAAAATCTCATGCCGTATGTTTGGTTATTAGTACTTTGAAACATTATTGTAAGGTATTCTCTGGAGTTTCATTTCTATGAACCTATTTTACTTTTTTGCAAGCCAATGATGCAGATACACATTTATTTGGCCTAATAAAAAGCAATTTTCATTTATTTGGTTTCTCAAGTGGTAGAGTTTAATACAAGAAGCTGCATCAATACCCTGCACCTCACTTGCTCAAGAAGCTGCATCAATACAGAGGGATGGTTTTGCAAAGGTTTAATATACCAAGATAAGTGAGTAGCTTTTAATTAGAATGGTGGTGGTGGACTGGTGGAGGTGGATGCGTGTGGTGGAAGTATGGTCGGCGTTGAAAGATTTTGGTGGAAGTGTTGTGGGCAACATTCGGCGTCGACTTCTCCTCAGTTTCCTATCTTATTTTCCCTTTACCCTTTTCTATCACATGTGACCAAGTGTATTGTGATTTTAGTGTAATTTCTGACGTGTCCTGATTTTAATGGAAGGCTGCTAATAGCTGAAAATCAGCCGGACCGCTTAGAAGAGGCTCCCTTCTTTCTTTCTTTTTTCTTATTTACACAAAGTGATGAACTGTGCAATAGTCTAGGCGTGCCGGTCGGGCGGGGTAGCCCCCTCTCCACGGGCCCAGCCTACTTCAATAACTAACTACAGTCTATTAGATTTAAAAATTATTTCTGGATCTAAAAGTGATAAAAAAACATACTTTAAATCCAAATTATAAATTTAAAATTGTAAATATGACTATAATTTAAAAATTATGTAGCTTTTAAAATTTTTAATACATATTTTACGTAAGTTGTAGTGTAGTAAAGTGACTCTTTTATTGATTGCCCTGCAATACAAGTCTCACACTTGAGCAATGTGAGATTCTTGTATTGCCTGTATTGCCTTGTATTGACTTGGACAAAAGTCTCATATTGCTTAAGTATGAGACTTGTATTGTCAGGATAATCTATAAAATAGCCACCCTACTACACTACAACTTACACAAAATATTAAGTTAAAATTCTATTTAATATATATTGCTAAACTATATTTATATGTAGTAAAATAAAATAAATATTTATAAATATGTATATATATAAATTAAATATGTGGGGCGAGCGATCGGGTGAGGCCCCATTGGTGTTTCGCCTACGGGGCCCCCGACCCCGCATGTGCATGCTAGGTTGTCCGCCCCTATGCAATTCCTTATCTTTTTTTGAAAAGGTAGTTGCATTCATTCAATAGCTTATGAAGAATACACTTGTTTGGGACCTTGAGTCCAATTCACAATTACATTAGTTTCTACTAAAGCCGATCTAGCTAGTGAGTGTGCGAGATGGTTAATCTCTATTTTTACATGCTTAACTGACCAACTTGAGAATCCTTGCAACTTATCACTAATATATTCAATTACCAGTCCATAGCTTGATATGTTCATCAGAACTTTGGGAATATCTTGGATAACTTGGAGGGAATCCCCTTCTAGAATAATATTTTGACAACCCAGTTCAAGACAGAAGGTGGTAGCCTGCAATGATCCGATCGCTTCAGCCAAAAGAGAATCCTGGTGGAGATGCCTATTTGTTTTTGAAGAAGCTATAACTGTTCCTGCACTGTCTCTCACCACGATGCCAATGCCTATTAGGCCATTGACCTTATCTGTTGTAATATCCCAGTTGACCTTTGTGAAGTTTTCAGGTGGTGGAACCCATTCATGGATCTGATTGCTTTCTGCCTTATCTATCTGAGCTGTTTTCAAAGAACTTGCTTCCAACTCCTTTAGAACTTGCTGAGCTTGCTGAAAAATCTCTTTAGGATGATGAAATTCAGTTTGGAATATGAGTTTATTTCGTCTTTGCCAAATTCTTTTTGCCACTATTGAGACTTCCTCTACCACTGCCTTGTCAAACTCAGAACAAAAAAAGTCAAAAAGCTCCAAGAATGTTACCTTCCATACTGCACATTTTTGTATCTATTTGGAGCACATACTCCACATGTCCTTTGTTGCAGGACATAACCAAACTGCATGGATAACAGATTCTTCCTCGAAGCAAATGGGGCATTTGGGGTTCTCAGCTAGCTTTCTCTTGAATAGATTCAACATTGTGGGCAAACCTTCTAAGCAAGCTCTCCACACGAAAACTCTATCTGCTGGTGGGATCTTCAGTTTCCAGAGTACTGACCATAGGTTTCTCCTTTCATTTGAGACAGAAGGCTGGCCCTTTGTTGATATTCTTTGGTCTTTTTGGAAAAGGTAGGCACTCTTCACACTAAAGTGACCTGTTGTTGTCCCCTTCCATATCATCTTGTTTGGCTTATCAGTGCAGCTCACTGGTATTTGCAGAATTTTTTTAGCACTTTCTTTTGAAAATAGATTCATTACCAAGTCCATTCTCCACTGGTTTGTGTCTGGGTTAATCAGTTCATTAACTGTATTCAGGTTGGTCTCGGGATTGATAGGTTCTTGAACCCTCATAGAATTCGAAGATGGGATCCATTTGTCTTGCCATATCTTGATTTCCTTTCCATTGCCGACCCTCCAATATGTTCCCTTCTCTATTATGCCTCTAGCTGCCATTATGCTTCTCCATATATAAGAAGGTTTGCTTCCCATTTTGGCTTGGAAAAAATGGTCTTTAGGAAAATATTTCTGTTTTAACACCTGTGATGCGAGGGAATTAGGGTCTTGGAGCAGCCTCCATCCCTGTTTTGCTAATAGAGCCAAATTGAAATCTTCTAATTCTCTGAATCCCAAGCCCCCAATAGTCTTAGCCTTGCCCATTGTGTTCCAAGAGATCTAGTGTATTTTCCTGGTTTGCTCCTGCTAACCCCACCATAAATGTTGCATCATCTTGTTTATTTCTTTAACTAGTGAAATTGGAAGCTTAAACATAGACATGCTATAAGTTGGCAAGGCTTGAACCACGGCTTTCAAAAGAATTTCCTTTGCAGCTTGTGACAGAAACTTAACCTTAAAGTTGCTGATTCTTTGTTTGACTTTGTCTAGGATAGATCCAAAAGCCTTAGCTCTAGTTCTCCCTATTAAGGTTGGAAGACCCAGGTAGCTTTCATGCGTATGACTAGACTTTACACCTGCAATTTCTAGCACCAGTTCTTGGGTTTCTCTAGGAGTGTTCCTGCTAAATTGAATGGAAGTCTTTTCTGTATTGAGTCTTTGGCCAGAGGCTGATTCGTATGTCTTTAGGATGTATATAAGCCTACTCCATTCAAGAGAATTGGCCCTGCAAAACAGCAAGCTGTCATTTGCAAATAGGAGGTGATTGACATGAAGTTTGCCTCTTTTTATTGGGACACCATTGATAGCTCCTGATAGTTCAGCATAGCACATTAGAGAAGATAAAGCTTCAGCACAGAAAAGGAAGAGATAAGGTGATAATGGGTCACCTTGTCTTATTCCTCTAGATGGTTTGAAGTAAGGTTGGGGGCTGCCATTAACCAGGATAGAGTAGCTAACAGATTCCACTCCTTTCATTACTAACTTGATCCAGTGGTGATTAAATCCCATTTTACTCATGACAACTCTCAAGAACACCCACTCTACACGGTCATATGCCTTACTCATATCGAGTTTCAGGGCCATATATCCATTTTTGCCCATTAACTTGCTGTTCATAGTATGTAGAGCTTCATAGGCAACAATAATATTATCTACAATGAGTCGACCAGGCACAAAGGCTGACTGATTTGGGGAGATTACTTCAGGCAGGATTTGCTTTAACCTGTTTGCAATTGTTTTTTATATAATCTTATAGAGGACATTGCACAAGCTTATGGGCCTAAATTCAGTCACTTTTGTTGGGGACTTCTTTTTGGGTATCAAAGCTATGAAAGTTTTGTTTATATTAGAAATCCAACCTTCAGAATTGAGGACTTGTAGAGCAACATTCGTAACATCTAGGCCAATAGAGGACTAGTGATCTTGATAAAAGGTAGGAGGGAAGCCATCAGGACCAGGTGAGCTCAAGGGGTTCATATGAAAGGCAGCATTCTTGACTTCCTCAGCATTGAATTCCTTGGTTAGCCTTCTATTCATTTCATCTGTCACCACTGGTTTCATATTTTTCAGGCATACCTCAATCCCACTAGGGAATTCTGTAGAGAAGAGCTTCGAAAATAACTTTTGAAATTGGGTACCAATATCCTCTGGCGATGACAATACCTCTCCTTCTTCATTTATGATTTTCTGAATTGTATTGGTTTTTCTTCTTTGGTTTGCATACTGGTGAAAGTACTTGGTATTTCTGTCCACTTCCAATAGCCATCTCTGTTTAGCCCGTTGTTTCCACTTCAAATCATCTTCTTCAAGAAGCCCCTCCACCTCTTTACCGAGAGCTTTAAATCTGTCATCCTTCTCTCCCTTATGGGATTCCTGCATTTTAGTTAGCTAAGTCATCTTGCTATTAATGGATCTTCTTGAGTTTCCAAAGTTTACTTTTGCCCATTCTTTCAACTTGACTTCACATCTCTGTAGTCCTCCTATCACTTGAGTCAGATTGTGAGGGGCTACCATGTTTTTTTTCCACTTGTCTTTAACGAGTTCCAAGCAGCCTTCTCTTAGGGCCCATCGAGCCTCATATCTAAAAGGCTTCTCCCTTCTCTGTTTACGTAGCATTTGTTTTGCCATGTTGATCACAATGGGGCCATGGTCTGAACACAGGGCTAGCTCATTGGATACAATATGAAAGGGAAAAAGCTCTTGCCACCTCAAGTTACCAATCCTCTATCCAGTCTCTCTTTAGTGAAATGCTTACCCTCTCTGTTATTTCTCCATGTGAATTTGTCTCCTATGTAGCCTAGATCACTGAGTTCACAATCTTCCACTGCAATTCTAAAAGCTTCCATCTGTGAATAAGGTCTCATTGCAGCCCCAAACTTTTCCTCTTGCAACAATACTTCATTAAAATCTCCTATACAAAGCCAAGCCACCCCAGTAGAGGGTTTAATTGCTTGGAGTAGCTGCCAGCTCTCTTGCCTCCTAGTTGTTGTTGGGTGACCATAAAATCCTAATAAAATCCACTCCTCACCTGCCAGAGGATCAAAAATTCTTAATGATATGTGATGTTTAGTATAGGATTCCAGTGTTACTTCCGAGTCATTTGTCCACAAGAAAGCAATTCCTCCACTGAAACCTCTGCTATCAATTACAAAGCTACATTCGTAACCTGTTTTTCTTCTAACAGCTTCCACCTTTTCTCTTTTGTATTTAGTTTCAATTAAGAAAATAAATCTGGGGTACTTACTTTTCACCAAGTGGTGAAGTTCTCTTACTGTCCGGGGGTTCCCAAGCTCCCGACAGTTCCAACTCAGGCAGCTCATTACTGTTGGTGGGGCTAGCTTGCAGCCTCTACCATATCATTTTGTGCCAAGCTTCCACCATCTGGGCTAGTGGTTTTGGCCTTTTTTGAAAGACCAGTCGATTCCCCCTCAGGGGATAGTATACTTCCTTTTCTTTTTGGAGAAACAGTAGGTGGAAGGTCCATCTCACTGTCTACAGACATAGTAGAAGGATGATATAACTTGTCACGTGCCATCCTTTTCCACCTAGCAGATTTTTTTGAGGCCTGCAATGTCTGAATCTGATCTTTAAGAAAGTTGTCTAAAGAATTTACCTGCTCAGCTAGTGACCATTGCTTTTTTCCCGGGTGATGATTCACAGCAGTGTCTTCCATTCCTCTCTCTATTTTAACATCCATCACTTCTGTCTCCTTATGTTTTGCCTCATTGCTTTTGGAATGAGAGACCTTTTTTGTTGAGTCCTCTGATAATGGCACCAACTCCTCCTTGATTTCAGGTTTGACTTTCATGTATCCCACCTGCTGCAGATTCAAATTAGTGACTAGGGATGGAGCAAGATTAGAACTTCCGTGATCGTCCTTGATATTGGCCATCACCTTGATGTTGGCCTGACCTGCCTCCTGTACGAATGGTCCCTTATTGGAAGTCTCCTTCTCCTTTCCTTTTTTAGGGTTTTCCTTCTGCCAGCCATGGTTGGTTTGTTGTGATTGATCTCCACCGTATCTTCTATGAGGATGGCCACTTAACTTAGGAGTATTTTTCCATAACCATGGACCGTATTGGGGCTTTCCTTCTGCTAATGCCTGAAAGCTCCCGGGGGGGTCCAAGTGCATCCTTGTTTGCCATGCTTGATAACTCCACATTGAAAGCAAAATAATGGAAGTCTTTCATATTTTAACGGCAGCCATATTTGCCTTCCCTCAACTTATAAGAATCTTCCACGAGACAGAGGAAGGTTGATGTTAACTACCACCTTAATACGCATGCATTGACCCCATCCCATTCCATTGCTATCTACCTCTACGTCCAACACCTCCCCCAGCCCCTGGCCCATCTATAAACCCACCTCTTTTGTCATACTGGCTAACGGCATGTTGTGAATTTGTACCCAAAACACCTCTGATGCAAAGAGGATTTCCTTTGGGGGGGAAGACCCGTCAAACACCTGTAAGCACACTAACATTCTATCAAAAGACCAAGGCCTGCCTGTCATAACCTTGGCTTTATCCTTCTCCAACTGGAATTCTACCAGCATTCTGTTTTCTCCCACTTCCTTAAATCTGATCCACCCTTCTGGTTTCCAAGCCGCAGACATGGTTTTCTTGAAAGCCTCCCTATTTACTATCTTATCAGCTATGACTTGAGAAAGTAGGCACGATTTACCTTTTAACGTAGACTCATGCATGGCTTCTGTTGATAAAACAACTGCATTTTTTTTGTATCCGTGAGGCTGAAGGATGCCCACATTTTCCATATCCCTCTACAGACAAGTCAGAAGACAAAGTCCAAGAGAGTCTCTTTGCCGAGAGCAAGGAGGGAGAGCCTCACCCTTCAATTCCTTATCAACTGTTGAATCAATCAACAAATGTTTTTTTGGAGCGTTCGGGCATTCAATTAATCGGTGTTGCACGAACCCCAATAGTCGTTTATCCATGTCAAAACAAATAAATAAAATGGTAATTTCACATACCATATGAGAGTGACTCATATGTACTAAAGGAATTTTAGATTCGATTAGTTGCAGATAAAGAAATTAAGTAATGATACCCTACAACTTTTTTATTATTTATTTTTAAATAACTAATGAAATCATGCCACTTTGTTAGAAATAATTTTTAATATTATAAAACTATCATCCATTTTATATAGAGTTGTAGAATAGTTGTAACATAATTATAAAGTTATCATTTTTCATATATATATATATATGTATTCAAGCGGTCGAGAAAACTCATTTTTAATAAGCTTTGAAATTAGATTGTGAATGTTAATTGAAAACTAAATGTATTTATTTCTTTGATATTTTTGATATTATTATTATATTTTAAAGCAACTTAAGGGGTTATATTATGTTTTTTTTTTTTTGTTGGGGCAAGGATATTTCTCGTGCAAACTTAACAAACTCTGGAAAAACACATTTTTCAAAAACTTTGAAGAGGATGATGGGGATTATTCTAAGGGAAATGATACTCAGATTTTCTTTCATTTTTTAAGATTTGTGTTTGTTTATATTTTAGTAACGTATTTTTTTATTTTAACAAGTATATAAAAAAAGTGCTCTAAAAAAAAATATAATTACATTCCTCCGTACCAAATTCGAAACCTACTATCGGTAGCTCTAACACCACCCTTATTTTAATTGAGATAATAATAATTTTTTCCAATATGTAAAATAAAATTAAAGAAAAAATGAAACTTAAAAAATTTGGAAGAGCGATGGACTAGTGCCCGCCCACCCTTAAGTTAGCCTCGGGTATAATTATTCGTAGTTGGTTTTATATTATAGATGTATTGATATTTCAATATTTCTACTCTATCATAAGATAATACCATTTTATTATTGGATTATATATCACTAAAAAAATAAACATATAGCCATTATCTTTCATATTCTCTCAAATTATTTTTAATAGAAATAATATTTACAGTCTTAGGATATGTAAGTCTCTCGAATTCATTCTGAAAGAAATAGATAAATCTAAGAGTCACGTTAGGATAATGAGTAGATTTTTTTTTTTTTTTTAAATGGTAGATTTCACTTTTTTTTTTTAAAAAGTAAATGTGCTAAATTTGGACATTTTAGCTTGTATCTATAACATTGTCCCATTTTTAATTTGAAAAATAATATTTACNCTTTTTTTTTTTTTTAAAAAGTAAATGTGCTAAATTTGGACATTTTAGCTTGTATCTATAACATTGTCCCATTTTTAATTTGAAAAATAATATTTACAGTTATAGAGTGCGAAAACGTTGTGTACTCCTTTTAAAAAAAGAATAAATATGATATCTATATAAAAAATTAATTTTTTAATAATAAACCTAATTTCTCTTTAATCTTAATTATAGAATAAACAAGTGCCACATACTAATTTTGTATTATATCTAATATTATCCTATTTTTAATTTATAAACATTCAGAATAGTTACCCTTTTTAGTCCCAATCATTATGACTCGTGAAAGCCAAAGGAATAATTAGAAAATTCCAAATGATACGAATCATGCTGCAAATTCAGCCGTCAACGTGTATACAACAAAGCCACCGCCACCTACCCGTAGTCAGTTTCGTACCAACCAGGGGTATTTAGGTATGTATGAAGCAAGTTTCTAAAAATGAATTAAAAACGTAATCTACCCGTAGTGTATGACGCCACCACGGCATCACCAATCCCCCAACAACTTCGGCCACCAACCAACTTCCTTAAAGTTTTAGCAAGACTCATGTTTTTATTTCTTCTTAATATGAATATTTATATGAGTAGTACCGTGAGGCAAGGGCAAGAAGAACCATAGCTTCTTATCTCCCTCTTTCTAATTAACCGCTTAGAACTCATTTATGATAGACCACTTTACTCAAATAGGACGCCGACTCCCTTTCCTATCACTCATTTTGAGTCCCGATTCTCAGTCCCCTTGGACGATCTTCTTTCTTCCCCCTTAAGATAGCCCCCTCTCGGTTGGCCTCTTTTCTTGCAGTAGTGCTAAGGCGCTTTAGAGTGTTCAATTACTCAGGGCGTATTATGTTTTTTCACTATAAGCAATGAAAACATGTTCATTAAGGAAAAAAAAATTATACTCATCATCCCCTACACTACATAGTAATATGTGATTTAAGTTTAGATTTGTTAAAATGACTCAATAGTTCGAAATAATGGATTAATGATGTGTAGAAAACCTTAAAATCTATGAAGGGTTTGAAATCGACTTTTTAGGGTTGTTCAACTATACCTTTGAACTGGATTGAATCGACCCAATTGACCGGTTTCAACCAATTAAGGGGCCGTTTCGTCCCATCTTCAACTCTATGTTTCAAGAATCAAAGATTCAAAGGGTTCAATATGGTTCTTGGTTTGGGGGTAAATGCCACTTTTACTGAGATTGATTATAAAAAAAAAAAAAAAGACCATTGGTATCTTTTTTTTCTTTAATTTTCTTTAAATTTTTTTAAATTATTTTTTTTATAATTTAATTGTTAATTAAGTATTTTAAATAAGTTTGTAATTTTTTTAAAAAAATATTAAAAAAAATAGAATTTGCACTCCTCCTGATACAAAAATTCGGTAGGGCTCTCCCTAACACCTCTCATATTATGTATAGACACACACACTTAAATCAGCAAATATAATACATGGGGCTGTAATGTTTGTAGTTTTGTTTAGCCAAGCCTTCACAGCCCATGTATCAATTATTAACCCAACTTGCCATCATTAATTAAAAAAAAAAAAAAAACCTATTGGAATTTAGAAGCCTTCTATTTGCCTAGCTTACTGAGTTTGCCGTTGCTTTAATTAGAAGAATCAAAGGACTCCGTTTAAGTGACTCTTTGGTTTTGGTGACCAAAGGTCCTTTTACCGTACAAATAAAGATAGAAAAAGTTTTGTTTGTTTTTATAGAAAAAATAAGATGGGATGAAATTAAAGTTAAAAGTTAAATAAAATATTATTAAAATAATAATAAAAAAAAACCTAAAAGTACAAGAACAATTAAAACTCTTCATTAGAAAAGTTTTTATTAATAATACCCTACCAACGAGGCCTCTCCTAAATAACTGCATTCACATTAATAAAGACTAGGCCCTTTGCCCCATTTTTCATATGGAGGAAGATACCATAACACATCCTTTCTTGAATTGCTCTTTATTTAGGATCCCGTGGAGATAGTCACTATGGCCTTTAAATCCTTAATTGGATACACCTAATACTAACCCCGTTTAGATATAGAAATACTCTAACCCATCTCATCTTATTTTATTTTATCATTTTTTTAAATTTTTATACAAAATATAATAAACAATTCAACTTTTTCAAATTCTACAATAATAATAATATTTAAAAAATAATATTTTAATAATATTTTATTAAACTCATATAAAATTACTCATCTCATCTCATCTTACTATCCAAACCAACCTAAGGGGAAGTTTAGATAATGAGTTGAGTTGAGATGAGATGAGATGAGATGAGATGAGATGAGATTGAAAGTTGAATAAAATATTGTTAAAATATTATTTTTATTTTAGGATTTGAAAAGTTGAATTGTCTATTGTATTTTGTGTAGGAATTTGAAAAAGTTGTAATGATTAGATGAGATTAACTGAGATAAATTGAAAGACTCTCTCAATCCAAAATTCTGCTGACACCTTGAGCCTCTCAAATGAAGAAACCCATTAGTTCCATTTGTTTGTTGTTTTTCTATGGTCAACCTTTGGTGTGGCGCCCTCGACCCTTGGTTGTGGTTTGACGAGGAACTACAATGTCCGGAGTGCATGTCGAACATGCTCCATCCCTTAACATAATATTGAAACTTGTGTGCTCGTATGCTAAACACGTGTGCACAAAGTCGTAATGGAAATGAATAAAGTATTAGTCGGAAACTAATAATATCAGTACTAGAGGTTTATGCTATTACCCTACCATCAATAATAACAATATCCATAAGTCACTATCACTTCATCAATAAGGTAATTATAGATCAATATCTATTCATCGCCCAACTCAAATAATATTACACCATAGATTGTTCATCCCCCAAATACAATAAACATCTTGAATTCACAACAGACTATAAACTTAATGGGGACATGCTCCTTTGTGACGCCTCGACTCCCACGTATAAAAAGTCTCGGGAATCGTGACGTTAGGATGATGACAACACGGTCACGCATCCCAACGACAAGTGCCAAGTGTGTGCAACAAATAAACAGTGTACAAAAAAATACGCAGCGGATAATAAATAAGTCAACTAGTACCAGAATTTTAGTTTAATACAAACCTCCAGATACAAAGTGCTTAAAAACATAAACCAAATGTCCCATAAAATAATACAAGTCTGAAAATAGAACATAACACGAGTGATCCCAGATCACTCATCCGGCAGAGCCAAATCCTCAGGCTCAGCATCTGTATCAACATCAACAAAATCTGCAGTACCATTAAATGGTACCACAGGTAAGTTATAACCTAACCAATCCTGAAATAAAAACACATTTAATGCAACCAACCATGAATGCATATGATGCAATATGCCTGAAATCCAACACATGCCAAAAATCTAATTTGGCCCAAAATATTTCCAATAAATCATTTCCACTATTTTTCCAGAAAATGGCCCAAAACCAATATCCATCATTTTCTCAGAAAATGATACACAAAAACATACTCAAGCTATTTTTCCAGAAAACAGCCATTTCCATTTATCCATTAATCCATATGCACCATGGTCTCCCCTATGGACCATCCGCACGTCCTGGCTACTTTACGAGCGATGCCCAGTTCCGCACCCATTGCGTTCGTGGCCAAGTCATCCTCTAGCCCCCGCCAGCAGAAGGTCCATTGAGTCGGCACGTAACTCGTCCGATCCCGTTGTCGCCCGGCGACAACCCAGGGACGTCACTCAGTATATTCCGCTCTCAAGTGACCAGAGGAGCTCCACCGAGATAATGCCCTATCTCGGCTTGGGGTCATGATACACACGCATCCATAAATCCAATCAACACATGAAAACCCAGTTTTCAAAATAACCACATGATCATGAATGCAATTACATGAAAATCCAGTTTTCAATTTACAAACATGAATATGCGTGCATATGCAATGTACCAAACACAACCTCAATAACAGTATCCAATAACCAATTCCAAATCACAATAACAATTTCCAACAACAACCCAATCACAACATAACCAACACAACAAATACTCCGTCCTCAAATCTATCTACCTCCGACCTCCTCGGACTCAGTCGGGAAACCAACCAGAACACAGTATAATCAATTAGTGTAAAAATATATTTAAATCTCAAAAGATTGTTTAGGAAATACTTACAGCGCTATAAAAATATTTTCGGAGGATCACGGAGGAGTGGGAAGCACCAAAACCGCAACTCCACAGTGTAAAAACACTGTGGCCAAAATACACAATGTACCCAAATTTACACGGGATCAAACGGAGACTTGGGAACGGTAGGGTAGGGCCTAAGGGAGGTGGTGAAGCTAATGGTGGTGGCCTTTGACCGTGGGTGGCGGCTGAAACGGTGGTGGAAGGCTCAAAAGCTCAAATCGGAGTTTGAGTTCGTTAGGGCGGCTCCGGCGACGGATCGGGGCTGGGTTTGGGTCCAAAGGGTTGCTAGAGGGCTGGTGATAAGATGGTTAAGAAATGGTGGCTAATGGTAGCTGGACGGCAGCGAAACAACTCAAGGTCTGCCGTGGCTTAGTGTTGCGTGTGCGGGCTGTTTCAGGCGAAGGAGAGGCCGAGATCATAGGGGAGAGGTCGCCGGCAACTAAGGGAGAAAATAAAACCGGAAGAAAGAAGAAAAAGAAAAGAAAAAGGAAAGGAAAAGAAATGAGGTCCAATCCTCACATCTTGGGTTACAAAAGTGATCCAACGAAAAAAATTTTAAAACTACTAGTTAAATAAAATATTCCAAATGCAGTAAAATGCTCAATTAAAACAATAATAATTTTAAACTCAAAAAGTAAACCAATTTAAATTAAAGATCACTTTAAATGCAAAACAGTAAATAATAATAGGAAAGCCCATTAAAAATAATTTTTCTCAACTTAAGAATATTATAAAAATAATACAATAAAACTCCTTTAATTTTAAAACAAAAGAACAAATCCTTAAATTAATTAAAATAATCTTTTATTAAAAATACACTAAAATACAGAGTGTTACATCCTCGAGTTTTATTGATCCTTCCTTCTCGAAGTAACCCTCCTCAACTATATCTACATCAAAATCTATGGTTTCGAGGGGCCAAATCATAGTGGGACTACCATGCGAGATTTCAATAAAACCTAATTAGTTAAAACCCATAATAGTGCTAACAATGTACGCAAATGATGATGAATATGAATGAATACATAAGCTTTATGTGCAAAAAAACTAAAACCACATATATCATAAGTATACCAAGGAATGAATCATCCAACATAGCCCTGAACGACACCTCGGGTACCAACCATGCGAATGACCTCGCAACAAGTGATGTCTAGTTTCGCACCCAGTGCCTTCGTGGCCAAGCACCCTCTAGCCTCTACTAGTAGAGAGGTAACAACATCGATTCGAGAGTGTTACCATGTCACCCGATCCCGTTGTAGCCCTACAATTGCCTAGGGGATGTTACTCAATTCTTAAGCACTCTCGAGTAATCAGAGTGTCTCCCCCTAGATAATACCCTATCCCGGCTTGGGGTTTGTGATACATACACACACACATAGAACGCCTCTTCAAACCAACACATTACGTACTTTGAAATCACATCATCAAAGTAATTAGTGATCACTATGAGGAAACATGAACTTCCATTAGAGAAAATGACTAAGAAGTATAAGATAAATACCCTGAACATACCCATAGACATTTACCACACATTACTAGTGTCAACGCCCCAACCCCCCGCTTAGGATTGGACGGTGACTGAAGCGTCAAAACATGTAACTCAAGGCTACATACCCCTATACATGATAGTTAAGATGCAATAAACCTAATGATCTAGCAGTATGTCATAAATCGCAGTAGAAAAATTTTCTTAACTACATAAGACTGGTGGTAATATAATAACATGGTATAGCAGTGTAAGCATCCCAAAAGTCTTAAACTCCATCATAATACTTCCAAAATAGACATTGTTTTAAAAAGTCTCCCAAAATATGATTTCACCAAAAAAAAAAAAACTTAAAGTCATGAGACAGGGAACTTCACTAGCACTAAGGTCCCTTCACTAGTAAGACTCAGGAAAATACCCCTAGTCCTTAGGGGCTCAGGTTCTAAGAGTCCCAAACTAGTGGCAACTTCTTTTGCCTCCACTAAGGAATCTTTTGCTTGTTTTAGGTATCCAGTTACAAAATTCATATGCTCCTTAATCATAGAGGCATTTTTTAACTCAATTCCGCCATCATCCTTATTGAGTGCTTCCAAAATGTCCTTAAGGCGTTGGGTCATAAGCTTCAAAATGGCAGCTGTAAAATCATAGCGGGCCTATACTGTGAATTTGTCCTCTAATAGCTCATTTATTGCATTCATGGGTCTATAGGATCTTGTATACCTGTCACAGCTTCTATCATTCCAGGTGGGGAATAGTAGTGGAAACTACTATAGTGAGATTTTGAGAAATCTCAAGAAGTAAACAAACAACACACAACATATAACATAAGCATATAAAAGCAAACCATAATAAATGCATGGACATGTACTTTGACATAAAACTTGACTTATACAACATTGACTTTTTCAAAATAACGTATAATATAAATCTTTTAACCTCTTTCAGAAAATGTCATTTCATCTTTTCATTCTTGGTTCTTAAACATATAACATATCATATGAGCTTAAGTTCTTGGTCATTCACATATCATATCATATATTTTCATATCATGTCATATCATATTTATCGTTGAGCTCAGTGTTGTAATCCTTCTTATAACTCATGGTTGGATATCTCATGGCTCCTTAATGCACCGTGTGTTCCCCGCTAGTTACCGCATCATCCAATGACCCACTTGAACGTAGTGACTACATCATATTTAACGTACTTATTACGACAGTTCGCATATTTTGCCTTCACCGTATGACACCCACTAGGTTTAGGTATAACCTCGCTTTGGTATCCTTCACACAATGATCCATTTGAGATCCGTCGACTGTACTTCATCGACCCAAGGGCTACCACTCTATTTTAAACACTCCAGAGAGGACATAGGAGTTCCACTCGGGCATTCTCCCGTCCTAGCATTTAGGGTTGTGACAAAACATTTATTGACTCATTTTCTTGAAAACAATGCACAAACCCAATGCATGTGACATGGACTTATGATGCTTTGTTCCTTACATGGATCATGTAATCATGTATGCCAAGACTCATGCAATCATACAAGCAATATACATCCCGTGTTACGGCTTGAAAATATTAAAACATGTGAACACTTAAATTTACACATACGAACAATGGTATTCAATGATTAACAAGGGTAAAACGCATTCACAACATCATTCACTATGCTTGGCCGAAATATGTAGTACTTGAAAGCATGATTTTACAACACTAATATGGACTCATAACTTCTAACACGTTCAGTATAACATCATCAAGCAACATGGCAACATAGCCCTATAGATTCGAATACAAGGCATAGTATTACAAGAGATTTCATTCAAGCAACGATCAATGTGGTAACACATAGGTAGGTAAAACAGAGTATAAAATATGATAAGAGATTTCATCCAATCAAATATCAAGCAATGCAAGTTCACACGTTTTCTACACATATTATCCAAGAGTAGGTTGAAGGTCTATTAAAAATCTAACGATCATAAATAGCAAGCTAAAAAATTACATATTGAAAATCACTGGATATGAACATACGGAAACCCTAATCTCATTTGTGAGTGTGTACCATGTATATGGCTCATGAAACCCATTCCCACGGTAATAAGAGTTTCTTGGTATTTGGACTTCACTCTCAAATCCGAAACTTCATGAAGAAAGAAACCCTAGCTTAACTAAGAATGGTGTCCATGGCTCTCCTTCCTTTCCAAATTTTCATGCTCATATACATAGTGCTAATGGTGGATTGGTTCTTCCCTTGATAAGAAAACCCTACTCCTATTCCGAGTGTCCAAGCACAAAAGAAGGCATGGATCATCTTCTTTACTTAAGGGATCCGTGTGTGTGTGCGGATGTTCATGGGCATGTAAAACCCTTGAAGTCTGAAACTCTCTTTTTCTTTGGCTGTGTGTGTGAGTGTAAGAAACAAGCGAATGATTCTTACTCGTGTGCTTCTCCTCTGCAGGTGGCGTTGGTACTCCTTGGTGTGCTTGAAATTGTGGTTGGAGGAAGAAGGTAGGTGCGTGTGTGGTGTTTGGGTGGAGAGAAAATAGTGGAAAGTAATAGACTTGTGTGAGGATGGTGTAGCCGTGTGACATAAGAGAGAAAAGGACTCTTCACTTTTGGCCTCTCCTTTCTTATAGGCGCCACATCCTTCTTTGGAAAGCAAGCCAAAATTCATTGTGCATGGGTGCCACTTGGCAGCTTGGCCGAATAGTTTCTTCATCTTCCTCATGATGGAGTTGTGTGGGGAAACCATAAGTCATTTGGACAAGTGGCGTGAAGCTCTCCCATATGAAACCCTAATTTCCACATATACTACCATCCTCCATGCATCTAGGTTCATTGTACTTGATGGCAAAAAGGTCAAAAACTCAACTCTAAATCATCCTTGGGCAATTACACATATGCATGCTTGCCATTTGGCAAGTGAGATGTGTGGGTGGCAGTGTTGGTGAAAATCCCGTCCTCTTCTCAAGACAATCCTTTCTTCTTCCTAGATTTAGGGTGGCGTGTGGTTGATTCCCTATGTGGTTAGGTGGCGTGTACAAGGCTCCTTGCCCTAGTCGACTCTCTCTCTTCCTCTTGCCTCCAGTTCCCATCAGGATTCTTCTAGAATCCTCAAGAGGTGTGCATGTGCTATTTCCCAAGCACCCTTTCCTTTTCCCCATGATTCTTCCATTAGGGTTTCCAAGTGAGTGAAAAGTGGCATGTGTGAAGGAGTGTGTGTGTTGGCCGAAACCTAGGGACTAGGATTTCACCCCATCCATGCCACTCTTCCACTTTACAATCATTTTAATCTTTTAGAAAGCCATGCATGAGTGACACTTGGAAAAAAGCAGTTGAAACTCTTTGATAGGCATGACATTCTCTTGAAACCGAAACCATATCTCCTTAGTGGGTCATGCCTTAGTCCTTTGAACTCCCTTAGGTGCCATTTCCCTATGAGATCTTCTTGAAACTTACACGGTCTTGACAAGTGGCATGCAAACAGGAGTGGTTTGGAGAAGGGTGTGTTGGCCAAGTGATCCTTGGCCTTCCCCATATGTCTCATCATTTTCCTTCCTCTAGAAGTCCTCTAGACTAGTGACAAGTGTCAAAAAGGTGTTTATCATTAAACAAGGCCTTCTGCATTCGTGACAAGTGGCAGAAGGTAGTTGAGAAGTCCCTTGATAGGTGTGTGGGGCTTTTAGGTTACCAAACCCTAAAATCTCTCTCCCCTTTTCCTCATATTACGTCCAGGTTCATTGCACCTAGTGTAGGACACAAGCAGTGTACAAGTGGCATTAAGTGATAGTGTAAGCCCTAAACCTATGCTGAGGCTGAAATACATGGGCCATATGGGCCTTTCTTATGGGCTTTCATGCCTAATGCACCAAAGTCCAAGAATGCAAAAATATCTCCAAGCATCCTCTATCACCTTGCATGGCCCCACAACCATACATAACCTATTAATAAAACTATGAAGACTTGGCTAAGTCTGGGATGTCACAACTAGCAGTTTCATAGGAGTGAACCTGCATGAATAGTGAATTAACACAAAGCGTTGCGCTAAAGACATTGGCCTCCTTGTTGATGATGATCTCAAGCTTAGCTTCCTCTTCAAAATACTTGAAGGTCTCGAAAGTGAGATGAAGATTGATAGTGAAATATCTTTTATATGGATGTTGTCGTCAATCACCATTCTAACCACTCTCATCTGTGATTGATCAAAGGGTAAATTGTGAATTTTGGTCATCCATGCATATGCTTGGTTGAAGAATGGTAGAGACTGAGTAGATTGATGGAACAAGTCTATCACGTCCCTGCAGCTTGCCTTAAAAATTGACTCAGTCTCTCTTGCGTTAAGCCTTGCGTACGAGTCAGATGTATGGTTTGCAAGTCCATATTCCTTTTTTTCCACGTGTTATCTTATTGAGGCATCATCGTCATGATATAGACCCTGACAAACTGTTTGCTAATTTTTTAGCACTATTGTGCTATTGCTAGGAGTTTCTAGTTCCATACTATGTTTTCCATTGATTGCCTGGAACTACTTCTGTGTCACACATTGCTTGCCTTACGTATAGTCAGCATCCTTTTACTCACTCAATATAAAACGCGTATTTCTTTGGTCGCCTTGTTCTTGCTCGCCTAAGGTGATACTAAGCTTGCTCACTTATGCTTCTCATCTCGTGCCTTTGTTTGCCACAACATGTTGTCCACACTAAGAAGCTTTCAGCTATATGTTGTCTACCTGACTGTCTTCTTCCTGGTTGTGTTTGCCTGCTTACACAGAGTTCCTTCCTTTGAATTGGCACGGTCCTCACATTTGGTTCTCTAGAAATTAGATTATTCATGAATCATCCTACCCTACCCCATTGATCCATTTATCTCTAGAGTCCTTAGAACATATAAAGACCTCTATAATGCATGAGACAAGAAAATTCAGAATAGCAATACATGGCAGTCCCCTCCCCCAAAATTTCACTACTCAATCTATTCTAATGTAGCAATCAGACCAAATGGGAAGCACTGTAACAACAATTTGTAGATCAGAAGATGGATTTTTGAGAATTTTAATGTCTAGATTCACATGCAGTATCAACCCGAACCAAGGCGAAGCCATTGTGGCATTCATAGGAGTCAAGACACTCGCTCACAACACATCAGGAAGTTGACTCATAAGTAAATGCCATTGATCAACCTAGACATGCATATAACTGGACGATGGAAGTAACTGCTAGAAACCAGATTTCTACTCCAAGACTTTTTTTTTTAAGAGCGAAAATCACTTGTCCACGAGTGATCTCCTCTCAATTTTATTAAAAAATCATCACTTGTGGCAGAGGAATACCGTAACATAACCTTCCCAAAATAAACAACTCCAAACCAAAAACCAACATACATAGAAAAAATCTAACGCAAAACCAAAGACAAAGACTTATGTACATAAATAAAGAAGTTCCCAATAGTCCGTGTGGACCAATCCTCTAAGCTTCCTGCTTTCTATTTCAGCTCCCGTGAACGCACAACAATTATTATTAGCCCCTTGTTTGGCAAGAAAATCCGCTACCATATTAGCCTCTCTGAAAATATGACAAATATTGCAATTCAAGTCATTAAACAACATTTTAACTTCTTCCCAAAAATCCCACAAATACCAAAGATTACATCCACCAGCCTTGATCCACCCCACTATTACTGCTGAATCTGATTCCACCATCACATTACGAAGACCCATACGATGGGCCATGCACAAACCATCCAAGAGTGCATGACCTTCAGCAACTGTGTTCGAAGCCACGCCAGAATGAGTTGCAAAACCTGCCATAGCTCTACCATTCTCATCTTGCAAAATACCTCCACCACCAGCCAATCCGGGATTACCAATGGAACTCTCATCAATATTTAGTTTAATTCCCCCACTGATGGATTTTTTCCAAGTAACTGCCTTTGCCACTTTCGTCCTCATAGGTGCAACAGGAAGATTAAGCTCCTCAAGAATTTTTTTTATCATGAGAAGACCAATGAGTGAACTTTCGGTCCCTAGAAATTGCATCTAACAAAGCTGTTTTGATCCACCGAATAATCCCTCTCCAGTCCGTATTAGCTCCCTCCATTTGTGCAACGCAGCGTGCCTTCCACAACGCCCAAGTAATTATGATGGGAAGCAGCCCACAGCAATATCCTACTTGAGAAGAACTAGATGCCCGTAAACACCATATATTCACAACTCCTGTCCAAGTTCTGTTATAAGGAAGCCGAATACCCAGAATATTGGCAAAAAAATTCCAGATTTTAGTTGCTAACTCCCCCTCACCTAAAACATGATCAATTGTTTCTTGTTTTGGGGACACGAAGAAATTACACATCAAAACCAACGGAATGCCCAGTTTAGCAATTAAAGCATCCACTGGTAAAGCTTCATTTCTACTCCAAGACTTTGATACCTGGAAATTAGCAAAAAAACATTGATCCCAAAACTGATGTGGGCATTCCAATGTGCAATGGGCAGGTTCCAACAATTTGTATAAAACATCCCTTATTAAAATTCCCCAGTGCTTATTTGACTTTCATAGTGGGAAGGACCCTCTTGTATAATTCTCATGTTTTGTATCAGACTATTTTCCTTCCCTAATGACGTTTGCTTGCTTAGAAAAAAAAAAAAAAGAAGAAGCTTTCATGATGAATGGTTGAGAAGCTCACCTTTTCCTTTCAGCTTCTTTCTATCCCAATCTAAGTCTACATCTCTCTTCCTTTATCCTCCCTGCTTTCTGTTTCTTCTTCCTACAAATGGCTCAACCCTGTCCAACTTGGCCCTTCTAAACAACACTACTTGTTGAGGTCAATTATGTTCGAGTTGTATTTGATGATTGTGACCAAGACATTCTAGGCTTTTTGTGTAATTTTTTTTTATAAATACAACAGCCTATGAGAGTTTCAGCCTTCATAGGAAATTAGGGTTTTGAAGCCTAATGGAACTAGGGCTCACACCCAACTTAAGATCTTGCATACCACTTGTCATCGAATAGAACTATGTCTAGGACTTGATGAATCTAGATGAAAATAAGGGAAGAGAGGTAAGAAGGATCTAGGGTTTGGCTTACATGCCTACCATAGGAGATCAACCATTTTTCTTGCCATGTGTCACGCATGCATGGAGGTTTGCATGAAAGAAGAAGCTTTGCGACAATTGTCTAGATCTTGATTGGAAAAGAGATTTTAGAAGAGAATGATTAGGTTATGGCAAAGTGGAGCCTAGAGAAGGCCAAGAGGTCATGCACGACAACCATGGAGAAGGGAGGCTTGCTTTTTGCCATGTGTCATACATGCAAAAAGGTTGGTAAAAAGTTTGTCTTGGGAAAGGGCAAAAACAAGATTGGGAAGAAAGGCCTACGCACCTAGGGTTTCTAGAAGAAAATCTTGTGCAAGACACCTTGAGGTGGATGGCTAGGGTAAGGGTTTTTATGCAAAATTGGACCAATCACATGCTTGTCCAAAAGTGTGGTGAAAGAAGATCTTCTTGGGAGAAGAAAGAGGGTTCAGCAGCCCATGCACACACACACACACACACACACACACTCCTCACATGCCACTTGACAGTCATGCACACATGTCGAAGATTGAGAAAGATCTCTAACTTGACAAAGACCATATAGCCACAAGATTCATTGAACCAAGACATGAAATGAGGGGGCAAAAGAGGAAGGAGGCTTGGTTTTTTAGGATGGAGGCGCCACTTGTCCAAAAGGAAATCCCATTGTGTTTCCAACACAATCAAATGATGAGATAGGAAGAAGCCTTAGGGTGAGACACCACTTAGCAACCATGCAAATGAGCTTGGCTCATGCAAGAAGTTTTTTGTGTCTATAAAAGGGAGAGGAGCCGAAAACCTTAGGACCTTTAGTCACTTTGTGCATTGCTCTTGAAAGTATTCAACCATCAATTTCTCTCCAACTTTTTGTCACTTTCTCACCATCCAAACACTTTCGACAATTCTTGCTTCTCGTCCAAACATCATTTGAGGGTAAGCAAAACTAGAAGATATTTCCAAGATAAGAGTCTAGAAGGTATGAAGCCAACTTTTCCCTTACTACACACACGCACACACGGTTTCAAGGGAGATGAAGTTCCGGTTTTAGCAAGTTCATCTAGAACTCATGCTCACACATACACACACTTAAGCTAGAAGAGTTAGCTCATATTTTGAGAGGTTTGTCCATATGAACCTACGTTTTTATGCACATAGTTAGATTATGATTTTTCTTTAAGGAAGAGAGAAACAACAAGCATGATGTTTTCGAGGTTCAAGGCCATAGCTCTAGTGTCACTATGAGCTAGGGCTTTGTTGTAGAAGTTTCGAATTCAAGGAAGGAGGGTCCGAATGTTTGGAGTCTTTTTCTTGAAAAAAGATGTCTAGAGCACAACACTTAATCACACTAGTTAGGGTTTTTCTTGAATGATGAACCTAACAGGAATTATATATAATTTTCAGCTTGCTTGCTATTTATATTACGAATTTTTGTAAGTACACTTCTAGCCTGTACTTGGATATTTTATGTATATGCCTTGTGAACTTGTTGGTTGCTTAGTTATGTAATTGTTCATGATATTGATGTTTATTTCACATGATATTATCTCTTCTTAGCATGACTATCTAATGTATGAATGGAATGGCCTATGGAATGTATTCATGTTATGAAAATAGAATAGGAAGCCATCTAGGATTCGGATTGCACAATATTTATTTGTATGTGAATGATTATTACTTGACCGAATCTTGTATAGGACTAAGTTCAAGAAAATGGTTGTCTATGACCACTAGAATGTTTTGGCCACCCATGAATATTCTTGTTAAAGCTTTGTTTAATATATTAGAAGATTCTAGGTTTATGAAATGTTGATTGGAAGGATTGTTTTCAAGCTTAAAGGTCTCGGCTATTGCCATATATGAAGTATGATCATTTTGTGGTGGAAGTTTCATAAGCTAAGAATGATTCTTGGATATGCTAGAGTTTTGCATGTTTCGGCCTCTATATGATAATTATTGAATGTTTGCTTCTTGGTTAATTGTTCAATGCCTTAGCATTTTTATATAAGAATGTGTTCGCATGTTCTAATATTCTCAAGTTGTAATGCGAAATGTATTGGAATTGCATGTTTGAATGCCATATGATCATGATGAAGCACTCGGCATTGCATGTATCTCATGAAAGTTCTAAGTTTTCATTGTTATGTCACATGCATTGGGATTGTGAAAATCTTTTGAAAGAAAAAAGTCTTTTTAAAGTTTTTATCACGATCCCAAGGGCTAGGATTGAGCAATGTCCTAGTAGAACTCCTCTGTCCACTTAGTAGTATTTAAAATGGAGTGGTAACGCCTGAGTTAATGAAGTATGGTTGGCGGATTTCGAATGGTTCCTAAAAGAAAAAGATACTAGATCGCACCTAAAGCTAGTGGGTGCACTATGGTGAAGGCGAAGCGAGCTATCGTAATATGAAAGTTTAAAAGTAAGACATAGTTACCTTGGTCAAAGTGGCTAATGGTCGATGCTGTAACTAGTGGGGAGCACATGGTGCATTTGGGACCCGTGAGGTATCCATTCATAAGTTAAGAAAGGCCTCGAGCTCAAAGCTATGTTATATGATCAAGAACCGAGCTCACAAGTATGTTTAATGAACAAGTATGAAATGAAGAAAGAATGTTTTATGAAAGAAAAGGTTATGAAAGTCATATTTTACATGATGTCTTTTTGAAAGGTCAAATGCATAAGTAAAGTCTCATGTCCATGCATATATTTTTAAGTTTGCGTTCATATGCTTACGATATCTATTACATGTTATTTGTTTACTTACTAAGATTTCTTGAAATCTCATTGTTGTATTTTTGACTATCATTCTCCTATTCGGAATGTTAGAAGTGGTGCGAGGTACACAAGACCAATAGTTATGAATGAGATCTGTGAGATAATTGAGGATGCGTTCATAGTGGAGGCTTGTTGTCAATTCACCTTAGAAATGCTTAAGGTTTCAACTCAGTAACTCAATAAGATTTTGGCAAATCTCAATGAGTCCAATGTTGGAATTTCATCCTTGGATCCTCAAAGGATGCTAAGATTTAAGAATGATATGAAGTTTGTGTCGAGTTATCTGGAGCAAGCCAAGAACTCCGCTGTAGAAGCTAAGGAAGTTGCCACGGAGTTAGGATTAGATATAGACCCTTGAGTGTCTAGGGGAGTATTTTTGAGTTTGCTTGAGGATGAGACCTTGGTTCTGACCCATTCCACTTTTGGAAAATGAGTCTTTTATTAACTTGGATATTTTGGTCCCATATTTTGAGAGTCTCTTTTGGAAAACTTAAATATTTTTGATGACTCTTATGGAATATGAATTTGGGGTTTTATGTTCTTCGGTACCATGACTATTGTTCCATTATTTAACTTAAGTTGACTTTCTGCTGCGATATATTGCATACTGCAGGCATGGAGGTCACAAATAAACGGGCGTGAAGGTCACAAAGACCACACGGTCCTCTCCTCACCTACCGAGTGGAAAGACTCCCGACCGGGATGAAAGATTTCTCTTGCATTTTCTAGTTGTTGCCCAAGATGTCATTTGGGTTGGTATTTTAAGTTGGTCATTAGACAAGTCGCCCAATCTAACTACCTAGAGCCTTGTCTTCGCGCCTTTTGGTTGTGCCTTTTGGCTTTGAGTTTCCTCGCCTATCAAGAGGTAAGTCTTCTCGTCTTTGGATGAGAGAAATCTCTTTGCTGCCCACGAGAGAAGGCTCCTCCCCCAAATCTCATCGGCTCTCTTTAGATACACTGCCTCTCATCGGTCTGGATCTGTAGTCTCTTCTTTTGTATCAAAATGTTCTCCTTTTGCACTAAATCTCCTCATTCCTTCAAATCCAAGAAAATAAATAAAAATATGTAGAAATAAAATAAAATCAATAGTATTGAAGGGAAAATGACACTTTTCAAAAATAAAAGAATGATAAACATCACATAAAAATAACACTTATCAAATATCCCCAAACTTAAGCTTTGCTCGCCCTCAAGTAAAGAAGAAAAGAAAAGATAATTAAAACAAGTATTGGTTTGATTCACAAAATTTATTGCCTCAAAGATTCTCTAAGTCTATAATTCAAAGCAATCATTCAAGATCAATCCAGTCCAAAAGTTAATTTAAAACTCAATTCCACCATATTATCCATCCCCACATTCATGCATACCCATCATTCTTACTTCATCATTAGCTCCCTGGATAGTTTTATGTAGACAAGTAAATCAATAGTGGATCTCTAAAAACTCCATAGGTTTGCTTTTCAAATCACTTTTCACTAATGTAGAATAGAAACTATCACCAGGGATCAATAGGTCTTTATTAAGCTTGTAATGTAAGGCTAGAGTGAGGGCTACAAAGAAAAGGTAGGATTCAAATAAAGCAAGAGAACTTAAGTTTGAACACTAACATAAAAAATAAAGCATTCTCATAAACATCTCTTCTCAATCATTGTAAATCTCTCAACATACCTCTCTTTATTGTACTTTCAAGTATTTCTCTCTTTACCCCTTTATTCGGTAGGTCAGACATCTTTTTTTTTTGTTGAAAATATTCATACCTTTCAACTGCTTTTGTGGATGACTCTCATCAGCCTTTTCTTGTTGGTCACAAAGCAGACAAGTTGACTTTTCACACCCCCAAACTTATGATTTTGATAGTATTGCTATAATTACTTTACTTGTAGACCTTCTACCTCTCTTGCCTTTCATGCTCTTGTGAGTCTGTGACTTTGTGTAAACTTAGTTCTCTTGAAAGGTAAGGATATCAGTGTTTAAGCTCAATTAGGGTAGGGAATATGAGGTTTACAAGAAAGAAAAATATAAGGCCAAAATATATTTCAATAAAGCTCAAAGGGGTGACTAGAGATAAAGAGAATAAATAGGTAAGCTTGAAAGGCTCAATCGGTCCAAAGAATTCCTTAATCATTTTTCCAGTAAATTCACCTAGAGAAATTTTAATTATAATCAACTTCAATCATATTCTTATCGTAGGCTTTTTATTCATCAAACCATATTGTTTTTATCATCATCATTATTATTTATTATTTATTATTTTTTAGAAAATAATATCCCTTCCCCCTAAACTTAAATATCACATTGTCCTCAATGGGAAAAAGGAAGAGAAACTAAAGGAGAGAATGAGAGAAGGTAAGAGATGCTCCCATGAATTTGTCCAGTCCTGTAATTTGAATATTTTCCTTGAAGGTGCAGCCGTGTACTTCTTGGAGATCTCCTCACCTCTTTGTTCCTGCAAAATCAAAGAAAAGGAATAATATTAAGCAAAAATAAAAATTAATAAAATGAAGAAAAGAAAACTTGGGTTGCCTCCCAAAAGTGCTTTATTTAAAGTCTATAGCTAGACATTGTCCTCTCAGCATTTATTACTGGTGAGATCGAGGGAACAATTTCTCGAGTTAAAGTCTCCATTCATATAGGGTTTTAGTCTCTGTTCATTTACTTTAAATGTTCATTTTGTCTCGTGATAGACTTCAACTGCCCCATATGGAAAAACACGGGTCACCACAAATAGTCCCGACCACCGAGAGTGCAGCTTTCCTGGGAAGAGTCGAAGTCTTGAGTTAAATAATAGAACTTTCTACCCGACTTCGGATTCCCGTCTCAGAATATGCTTATCGTGCCATCTTTTAGTTTTATCTTTGTAAATCCGAGCATTCTCATAAGCATCATTGCAGAACTCATCCATCTTTTTGATCTGCAATATTCTCTTCTTGCCAGCCGCTTGTAAATCAAAGTTCAGTGTCCTTGTCGCCCAATAGGCTATGTGTTCTAGCTCCACGGGTAGATGGCAGGCTTTTCCATAATTGAGCTGATAAGGTGACATGCCGATTGGTGTTTTGAATGTTGTATGATAGGCCCATAGCGCATCATTTAACCTTCTTGCCCAGTCTGTCCGAGAGACACTCACGGACTTCTCCAGTATGCACTTTAGCTCCTGATTTGACACCTCAACTTGAACGCTCGTTTGAGGATGGTATGGTGTCGCCACATGATGGGTAACTCCATACTTAGTCATTTTGTTGATATGTCATCTTGGTCGGGAGAATTTTGGACACCAAATAATTTACCATGTCAGCATACCATGGAACAACTTGTATAGCCTTAATTGCTCATCCGGGAAGGTCTCATTAATTGGGAAATTCTCCTCCCCAGCCACCTATTTAAGCTCAAGGTGATATAAGTGGTCGGCCACTACATTCTCGGTACCTTTCTTATCTTTTATTTCTAAATCAAACTCTTGTAGTAGCAAAATCCATCGTAACAGTCTTGGTTTGGCATCCCTCTTTGACAACAAGTATTTAAGAGCTGAGTGATCGGTGTGGACGACCACCTTTGAACCTATCAAATAAGAACAAAATATGTCAAAGGCAAACACAACTGCTAACAATTCTTTTTCAGTTGTAGTATAATTCAGTTGAGCTTCTGTTAAAAGGTCCGACTTGCATAATAAGTAACATGAAATTTTTTATCTTTTCTCTGCCCCAAAATAGCTCCTATAGCATAATCACTAGCATCACACATTAATTCAAAGGTAAATTCCAATCCGGTGATACAATGATAGGTGTTGAAATTAATTTCTTTTTCAAAAGCATGCAAGCATTCAACAGAAAATTCAAACCGAGTATCTTTAATCAACAGAGTGCATAGAGGTTTAGTAATTTGAAAAGAATTCTTGATAAACCGACGATAGAACCCGGCGTGACCCAAAAAGCTCCTCACGCCTTTCACATTGGTCGGTGGTGGGAGTTTGTCAATAACTTCTATCTTTGCTTGGTTGAACTCAATTCCCTTGAAGGAAATGCGGCGGCCGAGCGTTATTCCCTCATCGAACATGAAGTGACATTATTTTCAATTGAAAACAAGATTTGTCGCCTTAAATCTCTACAAAAGCAAAGATAAATTATATAAGTAGTTATCAAAAGAGTGACCAAAAACTGAGAAGTCATCCATGAAGACTACTAAAATTTTTTCCATTATGTCTGAGAAAATGGCCATCATGCATCTTTGAAAAGTGGCTGGAGCATTGCAAAGACCGAAAGGCATGTGCCTATATGCAAAAGTGTCGTAAGGATAGGTGAAAGTAGTCTTCTCTTAATCCTCGAGTGCAATGGCTATTTGATGGTACTTGAAATATCCATCTAGAAAACAGTAGTAGGCATGGCTGGCAAGTCTTTCTTGCATTTGATCAATAAATGAGAAGGAAAAATGGTCTTTCTGAGTTGCATCATTCAGTCTTTGATAGTCTATGCATATTGCCATCCCGTGACCGTCCTCGTCAGTATGAGTTCATTGTTGTCATTTTTTATCACAGTTATCCCTCCTTTCTTAGGGACGACTTGCACTGGACTTACCCATGCACTATTTGAGATTGGATAAATGATCCCGATGTCTAAAAGCTTCAATACCTCTTTATGCACCACTTCATGCATTGATGGATTCAATCTCCTCTGGGGTTGGACGATCGGTTTAAAATTATCCTCCATTAAAATCATGTGCATGCAAATTGAAGGACTAATTCCTTTAATGTCCGAGATGGTCCTACCCAAAGCCATTTTGTGCTCCCGCAAGACTCTCAGCAACTTCTCTTCATACTATATCACTCAATGAACTGCTAATAATAACTAGAAACGTAGGGTCCTGGCCCAAGAAAGCATACCTTAAATAGAAGTAGCTTGAGTTCAGGCTTGGGTGACATCGGCTGAGATGAGTGTAGCTCTTCCACTTTTGGTTTTATTGAAGGAGAAAGGAATGGTGTAGCTTCCAAATATTTCTGACACTCCCTAACCTCTTCAACTTTGGATTCAATAGATGTAGAGTGAGTAAGACATATCTCAAGTGGTAGTTTTGAAAATTTAGCTCCATAAGTCTCGTCAGCCCTGACCATGTCTTGATTGCTTATTTGAAACCAGGAATGTACCTCGGAAGGGAATTCCATAGATTTAAATGCATCAAAAGTGACCTGCTCCTTGCTGACCCTCAAAACGAGTTTTCCTTTCTAGACATCAATTAAAGTTCTCCCCATCGCAAGGAAAGGTCGGCCCAGTATCAAAGGGATCTCTTCGTTCTCCTCCGTATCAAGTACAATGAAGTCGGCGGGGAAGATGAACTTATCAACTTTCACGAGTACATCCTTAATGAGTCTTCTCGGGTATTTGATAGATTTGTCCATCGGCTGTAGATAGATGGTGGTCGGCTTTACTTCTCTAAGACCCATTTTCTTGAAAACAGAGAGAGGCATTAGATTAATACTTCCCCCTAAGTCACATAAAGTTTTATCAAAATAGGAATTTCCCATAATGCAAGGGATCGTGAAACTCCCCGGATCTTTCAACTTAGGCGGCAACTTCTTTGTAAAATAGCACTGCTCTCCTCGGTCAGCATCACAGTCTCATGCTCCTCCAACTTCCTCTTGTTTGATGATATATCCTTAAATGTTTTTGCATATTTAGGCATTTGCTCTAAGGCATCAATGAGAGGAATATTAATATGCAATTGCTTAAATATACACAAAAATTGAGAGAACTAATTATTAATTTTATTTTTCTTTAATCTCTGAGGAAAATGAATTGGTGGATCATAAATTAAAGGAGAATAAGTTTCAGAAGTAAACTCCCTGGATTTCTTGGATTTTGCAGCCCCTTTATTCTCTCTAGTCTTCTCAACTTGCTGGTCGGTCACCTCCCAATTGGTTTCTTTCACCTCATCCTCGGTTTCCTTCTTCTCGATCTCCACATTTTCAGCTTCTGCATCTCTCTTGGTACTTTTTGTTTGTGGCTGGTCATATGTCTGCCCACTTCGCAATGCTATGGCTTTGACATGCTCCTTCGAATTGGTCAGTGTTGCTTGGTAAAGTCCCTGTTGTCCTCTCGGTAAGCATTTTGGAGAGCTGATTGATTTGTGCCTCAAGATTGCAGATGGATGCCAAGTTGTTTTGGATCACCATATCAGTCTTTTGCATGTATTGCATGAACATATCCTTAAGTGCCGACTTCTTCTATTGCTGTGAAAACTGTTGAGGTGGTCTAACCGACTCTTGGTTATTGCTCCATGAAAATTTAGGGTGATTTCTCCATTGGGGATTGAACATATTAGAATAAGGATTGTTTTGACATTGGAAATTGGAACACGTGGTGCGCTTGTTCTTGACTCGGTTTGACAAAAGAATTCCCCACTTGGTAACCGACACTTGAATGATTTCTTGTGCAATGATCACAAACAACATTAGTTTGAATAGCATTAAAGTTCATCTTACCTAGTTGTTGTGAAAGATTTGCTATCTGCACCACCAGTATGGTAATAGAATCAAGTTCAAAAACTCCAACTTCCTTTATTGGCATTGCTCTCTCCGCAGACCATTGATAATTGTTGGACGCCAATTCTTCCATAAGTCTATAGGAGGCTTCATGGGTCTTACTCATTAATGTTCCTTTAGCGGCCGCATCAATTATAGATTGATTTGTGGGTCCCAAACCATTGTAGAATGTCTGTACTTGAAGCCAGGCGGGGAGGTTGTGATGTGGACACTTGCGCAATAAGTCTCTATATCTCTCCCACGCCTTATACAATGATTCACCCTCAAATTGGGCGAAGGTAGTAATATCATTCCTTAATTTAGCTTTCATGGCCGGAGGGAAATACTTTGCTAAAAATTTTGTGCCAACTCCTCCCAAGTGGTGATGATGCTGAGTGGCAAATAAATCAACCAAGCATTTGCCTTTTCCCTAAGTGAAAAAGGAAAAAGTCTCAATCAGATTGCATCATCTGTCACTCCGTTGTGTTTCAAAGTATAACAAATTTCCAGAAAATCTGCAATATGGACATTAGGATTCTCTTGTGACAGCCCCTCAAATTGGATGGTTTGTTAGATCATTTAAATGATGGCTGGCTTGATCTCGAAGTTATTGGCTTGTATAGCTGGTTGCCTTATTCTGGACGTCGCGCCATTGACCTAGGGCATCGCATAGTCTCTTAACGCCTTGTGCTCCTGGTTGGCCATATTAACTTTACAGGCGGCGACCAATTTCTTTTTTTCTTTATTGATCTGACATAAGGTCCTTTTAATCTCGGGACCGGCGCCAAAAATCTTTTTTTTTTTAATAAAATAAAATAAAATCCAAAGTAGTAAAAATCTAATTGGTATTAATATCAATAACAAATAACTATTCCCCAGCAATGGTGCCAAAAACTTGTTTAATTAGAAATATAATCTGCAAGTGCACAGAATCGTAACAAGAAGTAAACTGTTTTAAAGAAAACGGTTATCGAACCCATACGGAATAATTATGCTATTGAGTATTGAAATTGGATAAATTAATTACTATTTGGAAAATTGAAATTTGAAGAATGTTTTATCTAAATTAAACTGAAGAAAAGAACATTAAAATTAAGATTTTAAAAATAATGAGAATAGATCTAGAGCGTTTGACTTTACCTAGCAAATCCCACACAGTTTATTCTTCCTTGTTATAGAATCTCAATTATCCCAAGTTGATGATAAAAATCCCTTAACTATTCAACATTTTCTCTCAAACAATACCAAAAATATCTCCAACTAATAACTCCATATCTCTATGTGAATTTAACTAATTGGAGACTCATTAAGTTCTTTGGATTTTTCTTGAAAAATCACACTAGTCACGGTAAAGTATCTTTGCTTTCGCTTAACTAATGGTGTTTAATCCTAAAGCTTTAATCACAAATCACATCTCGTTCTCATTGTGATTCAATAGATCGAATAATAGTTAGCTAGAAAATTGCAAGCATTAAGAACAAGGAATAAATACTCAATCATGGAAATATTAAAAATAAAATAACTTGGAATATAAAATATGTTTTCAGTGCTAGGCTACATCTAAACTCTAGAAAATAGAATTAGTTCATAATAAAATTAAAATGAAAAAGAATAAAACTGATGTTCTTTATTGAAGTCGGTTGATGAAGCATTCGGTTGTCACTTTTGCCCTCTAGTTCCGCCTCCTCGAAAGAACACTTCAAGAATAAAAACTGGAATTCTAAACTCATACTCAGACTCTAAAACATAAAACTCTGATTAAGAACTCGAACCCTCTATTCATCCCACAAGTTGAGATTAAATAGATGTCGAAATTCAAATCTGGAAACAAGATGAATGCGGCTACAATCTAGCCTAAAAATTTGGAAAATAATTTCAAAAGATAGATGTTAACATAAAAGGAAATTATCTCAATAATATCGAAATTATCTAAAATGGAAGATTCAGTGATATGCGGCTTGAATTGTGGAGTTTGGGAGGATTTGGTCGCCAATAGATTTATTTCCAGACTTGGAAGGGTTGCACCAGTTAGATGCCGTGTGTGTTGAAATATAATTGTCAAGCATGGGGGTCATAAGGAAATGAGCGTGAAGGTCACAAATAAACAGGCGTGGATGTCACAAATAAACAGGCGTGAAGGTCACAAAGACCACATGGTCCTCTCCTTGCCTACCGAGTGGAAAGATTCCCGACTGGGATAAAAGACTCTTCTTGCCTTTTCTAGTTGTTGTCCATGATGTCGTTTAGATTGGTGTTTTAAGTTGGTCGTTAGACTAGTTCCCCAATCTCACCGCCTAGAGCCTTGTCTTCGCGCCTCTTGGTTGCGAGTTTCCTCGCCTACTTAGAGCTAAGAATTCTCACATTTGGGCGAGAAAAATCTCTTTGCTGCTCACGGGACAAGACTCCTCACCCAAATCTCATCGGCTTTCTTCAGATCTCACTACCTCTCATCTGTCTAGATTCGTAGTATCTTCTTTTGTACCAAAATGCTCTCCTTTTGCACTAAATCTTCCCATTCCTTCAAATCGAAGAAAATAAATAAAAGTATGTAGAAATAAAATAAAATCAATAATATTGAAGGGAAAATGACACTTTTCATAAATAAAAAATGATAAAAATAACATAAAAATAATATTTATCACATACTGCTAGTTATCATTAAGTGCATTGCATCTTATCTGTCATGTACGAGGGGCAGGTAACCTTGTGTTGCATATCCTGGCATTTCAGTTTCCGTCAAATCCCAAGCCAGGGTTGGGAGTGCCACACTGACCTTGGGGACAAAATACACTATCCTCAAGTTTATTAACTTTTTTTAACTCTCCCTAACAAGAGAGGAATGGTAGTGAAGAAAAAAAAAGAGGTATGCTTATATGCAGATATCTTTAAAGTTGGACTATGTTGCCCCTCATTTTGGTTGTGAAGAGCTTTGAGCACTACACTTGTCTCTTGCTCAACTCTTACAAAATGCTTGGAGGATTGATGGCCTTTGTGGTGCCCCGTCCTTCGGTGAAAGACTTGGAGAGGATCCATGGTGCCAAGGGTGTCAGCCAATCAACAACACCAAGGTTTGAATCGGGTTAGGCATGCAATACTCACTAGGAAACTCACGTATAAGGAAATAGATATCTGGTTTACTAGAAGTCTAACGTAAGGGTTTAGTCTGATGGCTAAACGTAATAGTACCAGAAGTCTAAGAAAAAACCATAAATGCATTCTCAAAATATCCAAGAGCCATTTCATTCCTTACAAAATTATATAGATGTCCAGATATTTGATTCGTACACCTAACATAAGGCCGATTGGAAACATATGGTCTCGTGACTAATATTTACAAATACAACTCCCAAAAAGGGACGTGTTTTACAGTAGAAAATAGGCCTACTGCCTATTGCTTGGGCTGGGTTGGCTGCTCCTCCTTGGATATGACTCTAGGGTTTACTTCTGCATCAAAGTCTATGGTTCTGATATCGAAACTGTAAGCAGGTTAGGTAGCTATATTAAGACTGTTAATGAGAAACAATGCTCGTGAATATGCAAGGAATATTTTCATGTAATGAAATGGGTGAACACATGTAGTAATGCATGGCAGGGAATCGCCCTATTAGTCAAGCACATGTATATAAGCATAACGAGGAATCACCTTTGAGGAACTACCCTATACAAAAAAACTATATATAATATGTCTATATATATTATACATATGTTCCCCAACATAGGCCGACTCTCACACAAAGATATACATGCTACACGGAGGAGCCTCTACCCTGCCAACCAACCTTGAAGACACGTACACATGATAGACTTGGGAGACTCTTCATCTTGTCTATTAGGTGAGGCCAAAACTATTCCGCCCACCCCAATCATTCACGAGGACTCTCTCTAACCATATGAAGCTCGTGGTGATGTACCATCTCTAACCATATGAAGCTCGTGGTGATGTACCACATGAATGGTCTAGGGAATCCTTCATCCCGTTCATGATAATTGATACATGATACGATTATTCACACATAGATAGCATTGAATATAAATGCAATTCAAATCTTGGAAAGCACAAGTAAAAATATTTGTAAACATAATGGCAAAACATTTATTATTTCATAGTTAGCAGGTGGGATATTACAAAGTATGCATATGCCTAAATTCCATAACATCCTCACACAACGTTTACTCCATCCCTCGGCACTATCTTAGACGCTAACATACCTCACTACTTTGAAGTCACTTGCTTCCTTTGAATAATCTGGGTCCAAGGGGTCTCAGGTGTTTACGATCTCAAAAGTGAGATTTTGGCTTTTACCTTAAGCCTTTTATAGCACGAGTTTGTTAGGCATCCTTCTAACTAATGACATGCATGAATATTGGTCCTTTAGTCTCGATCTTCCTACTGCAGGATGCCAGAGATAGATTGGTAGGGTATGGTTCACATGTCCTTACGGCCTACCTTGAGACCAATCCTTAGTCTCTCTTCGAGTGAGGGTCTCCTATGTGGCATTGGACCATACCTCTGGCTTCAAATGAACCATGTAAAACATTGCCACCTTTTGAGCTTTTTTGTGTAATCCCATAAAGCTCGCATGTCAGCAAGGGTGATGTCCTCGACCGTTGCTTGCCTTAATCTCTTTTTTGGCCTTCATGCTTTGGGCAGCTTTTCTAGCTCACCTGCCACACGGTGAAAAGTCTTTTAGCACCTCGCGTTGGGATGTGTCATAGGCTTTCTACACATATGTTGGACTAGCTACATTATGCTGCACTAGCCATTATTTGTTACCGCACTAATGAAGTCGCTTCTTATCTTTAGCTTCCACTTTATTGGTATTTTGCCCCATTTCGTCGGCGCGATCCTTAAAACCTTGAAGAAAGCCAATAATTCCATTTCCAAACTTCTCATGGATGAGTTTCTTCATTTTTAGAGGCTTGTAGCCCAATCGAATGGTTCTTGGGGTTCCAATCCCATTTTGGTAATTTGGGACTTTATGTTGTCTAGAACTAGGAGTAGAATCTAGGTTTTTGTTTGCTTTTGGCTCTGGTTGGGAGTTTCAGCCGTTGGATTCTTCTTTTGTTTCTCATTAGGTTGGTAGATTCTGACGTCTACATCTAAACAAATGTAAGCATCTAAACTTTGCATTCCATATATTTGATGTTTGTTTTCTATTGCGGTGGTCGTTTTTTGTTTTATTCTCATACCCTGCTTTTGTAGTGCTTAGCTTGACTATGAAGTTTTTTGATGAAGTGAATGTTCAAGTAGAAAAGGTTATTGAGTGGGCACAGAGGAATGAGAATTTATGCATTTGTGAGGTTCTTGTGTCTAGTGGATTTTCTATTACAGCCCCAGGTTTGTAAAGTTTCTATTTTATGAAATTTAGGGTTTCTCTAGATTTAGGGTTTCCTATATATAGAAGGTAGCCAAGAGGTTGAACCTAGGCTTGCAATATCATAGATGGATCAAGCGAAATGGGTAATGCGAAATAAGGCATAAGGCAAAGGTCATAAAAGTATAGGAAAGTATGGATCTTCCGAGCTATGATCCTAGGGCTCTAGAAAGTTTCTAATGTGAAATTAGAATTTGAGTTCATGTATGTGCCTAGATCTGGACAAGAGAGTGGAATGCCCAATAGGAGGAGGCCTAACCCATTAAAGGCTGAATAACAATCATGACTCATTAAAGTCCCAAAGGAGGCTGTGGCGCCCCTAGCCCCCGCTTGGGATTGGACGGAACTGAAACGCTGGGCCATGTAACGCAAGGCTACTTGCCTCTCGTACATGACAGATAATATGCTATGCACCTAACTACAGTAGCAGTATGCAATATAACGTTGCAGCAGAAAATAAATAAAGGGTCAAAAATTCTAAGCAATGCACAAATAGCAATTGCAAAGCACATGGTACCAACTACTAAAGCATAAACACTTTGTCCATATCCATAGACATATAGCATAAGACAAAATATCCCAATGTATCAGGTACTAAAGTTTGTCTCTCAAAACATACGGGACCATATCAAAATATAAGTATCTTCAAACGTTGAGGCCTAAAAGCCTTAAGTCCCATATATATATATTTTCTTCTTCTAATGAGATCCGAGTTTCGCACGCTTCTCTAAATCCTTGTCTTGATCCCAGTTGTTACGCCGTCTGAGCTTTACAATGAATTCCAAAATACCAGTAATTTCTTGGTTGATGGCCTCGAGTCGCTCCCAGATGGAGGGTTCAGGCCAGTCAATAGCCATCTTAGGCACAATCGTCTCCGGAGGAGGTGCCGTCGTCTTCCTCTTCGACATAGGTGTTGTTCTCAATTCTTGTAACAACTTCTACCATTCTGATTCGGGGAATGGTAGTGTAAACTACCATAGTGAGATTTCGAGAAATCTCAACAAGTAATCACACAACATATATTAATCAAAACAAGCATATGAGAGGTACATCATAAAATGTGTGCATGAAACATGTACTTGACTTTAGATAGAAACTTGACTTATGCATTGACCAATTTCAAAAGACATGTACAGAGACTTTGACATTTTTAGAAAATTTATTTGACTTTCTTTTCAGAGACTTTTCTTATCAGAGACATGTCACAAGATTTGCATCGAGTGACTTTTATCACTTGAATTCTTATTCTTATTTAGAGAGTGGACACAACATGGCTCCCTTCCTTAGGCTGCGTATTCCCGCTAATCATTGTACCATAAACGAACTGTAGGCAGGAATCGTAGGCAGAACTCTACCACCATCCCTGCTTACCACCATCCCTATCGCATGCACTGTAGGGACTCTACTACCATCCCTACCATATGCACCATAGGCGGGAATCACAGGCGGGACTCTACCACCATCCTACTTACCTCCATCCATACCATCCGTGATAGAGCTTTGACTCTTTTTTTTCTAAAAGTGTAACACCCCGGTTTTTACGTGCTTTTTATTGAAGGGCTTTTTAATTTAATATTTGTTTTTGAGCCGTTTAATTTAATTTAAACGTGTTTACGCGAGATTAGTTTAATGTGCTTTTATGATTTTAATTGGTGTTCTACAATTTAATTGCCTTTTAGTTTAAAGTATGTTTATTACTGGAGTTTAATATTTTATTTTAATTAGTTTTGAATTAGTTTTGATTTATTTAATTTGCTATTTTAAAAATAGTGTTTTTGAGGATCAGTTGTGATTCGAAAGTGGTGAGAATTGGACCTCATTTCTTTTCCCCATATTTTCTTTTCCTCTTTCATTTTTCTCTTCCTTTTCTTTTCTTTTTCTTCTTTTTCTTTCCCTTTTTCCCGTTCGGACAAGCCCAGCTCGTGTACACACTCTCTCTCTCTCTCTCTCTCTCTCTCTCTCTCTCTCTCTCTCTGTCTCTCACATCCGATCGGCCATCCTCACCCAGCGCTGCCTCCGGCCGCCCGTGGTCGACACCACCGGCACCACTCGGTTCCTCAGCTGCCAGCGAGTTCACCCCTCCGTTTTCAGGCTGCCAAACGCCGCCGTTAGCCGCCAATAGCCGTGCGAAGCCTACGGCTTCTCCTCGCCATTCCGCCGCCGTTCGGCCACCATTGACCACCATTTCTTCACCACTTGATCACCGGCACCTTGCCGTCCTAACCGAACCATTTTTGGCCCCAATCCGTCGCCGGAGCCGCCCCTTCAAACACCCTCTCCGATTTCACCTTTGTGGCCTTAAACCGCCGTTTCGGCCGCTACCCACGGCCAACCGTTGCTTCCATTAGCTTCGCCACCTCCCATAGGCCCTACCCCATCAATTTCAAGTCTTCGTTTGACTCCGTTGGAATTTGGGTTTACAGTGTATTCGGCCACAGTGTAAAAACACTGTGGAGTTGCTGTTTTGGTGCTTCCAGTTCCTCCGTGATCCTCCTAAGATTATTATCAAGCGCTGTAAGTATTTCTCCAAAAGAATTTTAAGACTTTAATATATTTTTACACTAACCTGTTTTATAAACTGTGTTTTGGTTATCTGGTTGTATGGATAACTGTTGGTTGTTGGTATCTGTTGCTTTCATGACATTGTGCACGCATGCGTGGGTGTGTGTGTGTTTTGAAGAAATTGTGTTTAAGGTTTTATGGGTGCGTGTGTATCACCCCCAAGCCGAGATGGGATATTATCTCGGTGGAGCTCCTCTGGACACTCGGGAGAGGAATATACTGAGTGTCATCCCCTGGGGCTTTTGCCCGGGACTTGGACGGGATGGTAGCGCTCTCGATCTGACTCTGTGACTCCTCGGGCTGGCGGGGGTCAGAGGATGCCTGGCTATGTACGCGGTGGGCGCGGAACTGGGCATCACTCATGTATCACTTGCACAGTCGTTACCTGTGGGGTGAAGATGGGAAGCTAGAGTATGTGGATGGTTCCTAGGGGAGGCCATGGTGCATACGGTTAAAATTAAAATTAATGGAATTATTCCTAGTTTTAGTTTTGTGCCAAATGGTGTTTTTTTGGCATGTGTGGAAAATTGTATTTTTCGAGAAATGTTGTTTTCTCGGGTTTTACACTTGGGGCATCATGTGCATGCATAGCTTTAGTTGTTTTAATATATTTATTTTCTTTGAGCTTTTTGGGTTTTACTTACCTGTGGTTCCATTTTTGTGGGACTGTAGATTTTGATACAGGTTTTAATGAGGCTGAGCCCGAGGATGCGGCTCCGCCTGAGGAGTAGGGACATGGGCTATATTTGTGTTTGAAGATTACTGCTGCTTATGCTTATTGTATTTTTATTTGATTTGATGTTGTTTTGTAACAAAATCGTATTATGTTGACATGTGGATTTTTAGTACTCTAATATTGTATTAAACTCTAGTACTTAGTTATTTGACTTAACCTTTCCGCTGAGTTTATTTATTGTACACATATTGCATTGCACACACTCAGCACATGTCAATGGGGTGCGTGACTGTGTTGTCATCATTCCGGGTGTCTCGATTTCCGTGTGTATCCGTAGATGGAAGTTGGGGGCGCCACAGGTGGTATCAGAGCGGTTTGGCTCTGGGTAAAGCCACATGTCCCTTAAGTGAAGTACCAGAATATTTTTTAAGCTTGATTTGAAGTAGTTTTGAAATTATTTCTTTTTATATGATGTGTTGTTTTATTTGTTTTAATTGTTTTATTATTTTGTTTTGCGTTCTAATCGGAACTAAAGTGTGGTTGAGGTTTATGCTTTGACAGAAAATGGTAAGGCCAAGGAGACAGGATAAGGAACCTATGGAGGAATCATCTCAAGGCGAGATTGATAATGCCATTGCTAAAGCCTTGACTAGAATGGTAGACCTCTTTCATCAAAATATCAAACCGCCACCAGTTGATCAAAACTTGGTTATGCAAGTGGCGTGTTCTTATGAGAGGTTTCTTAAGCAGAGGACCCCTATGTTCTTTGGAGTAGAAGATCCCCTCCAAGTTGAAGGTTGGATCAATGGGATTGAGAGGACGTTTGAGATTTGTGGGTGCACTGATGCTCAACAAGTTTTGTATGCCAGTTATTTGTTGCAAGGAGAAGCAGCAAATTGATGGAGGGCGAAGCGGAATCTCTTGGAAAGAGAGTTTGGATCCTTAGCCACTGTGTCTTGGCAGCGTTTCAAGAAGGAGTTTGATGATCAGTTTTTCCCTCCTGCCGTGAGAAGGCAAAAAGCTCGGGAATTCAATAATCTGGTTTAGGGGAGTATGACGGTGGACTAGTATTCACATGCTTTCTTGGAGCTCGGGCGTTTTGCGCCCCATCTTATTGCCACTGAAGAGTTGCAAGTGGAGCGTTTTCAAGAAGGTCTGCGTCTTGAGATACGCAGATTCATGATTTGTCAGCGAGCTACTTCTCTCCATGAGTTGATTGATCTGGCTACTATGGTGGAGCGAGAGAATAGTTTGGCTGTAAGCTCCCCTCTAGGCCAGAAGAGGAGGAGTTTTGTTGGAGAAGGTAGCAGTTCTGGGTCATCACAGAAGTTTATTCAGAGGATTGGGTCTCAATCTCAGGCAGCTCCTGGGGTATGTATAGGAGTTCGAGCTCCAGTTTGCCCCAGGTGTAATAGAGCTCACGAGGGTGAATGTCTCTCTGGTGGCATTCGATGTTATAGATGTGGTCAGCTGGGACATCTATATCGTGAGTGCACTAATCAAGCTCAGAGAAGTCGTGGGGGCCGACGTGGTGGAGGAGCTAACCAAAGACAAATGGTTCAAGCCAGAGTTTATTCTATGACCCCTGGAGACGTGGATTATGAGTCGCCAGCTACTCAGGATGCTGGTGTGATTACAGGTATGAGTTTATTTTTAATTTTTTTTTGGATTTGGTGTTTCGTGTGAATTGTTTGCTTGAATTTGTTTGGGGTGTATGTGTGCTTCAGGAAGAGTTCGCCTCTATGATTTTTATGCTTGTACGCTGTTTGATTCCGGGGCGTCTCAGTGTTTTGTATTAGCCACCTTTGCGCGGCTGTGTAACTTGGTCACGGAGCCTTTACCCCAGTATTTGGTTGTGGCTCTTCCTAATGGGGAGATGGTGTGTTGCTCCAAAATCGCTTTGGGTTGTCTTTTGGATTTTGGTGGAAGGACACTTGATGTGAATTTTGACTGGAAGAAGTCAAATTTCTTGGTCATGTAATTTCTCGAGATGGAGTGGCTGTTGATCCTAGCAAGGTAGAAGCTGTTTTGTCTTGGCCTCGTCCTTCAACGGTGTGCAAGATTCGGAGTTTCTTGGGACTTGCCGGGAAATATCGGAGATTTGTTGAAGGTTCTTCTCGATTATCCGGACANGTGGTTGAGTGTCTATCTTTTCCTCGCCCTTAAGTACCTCTCTGGTAGGGGTAGTACTTCCTAGCCCACGTTTCCAGGCGATGCCTCTAGCTGGAGGCAATCCCTTAGGCTTTGTTGGGCTGCCCAGGAATGGTGATACTTCACTAGTGGGAGGTGATGTTTCCTCGCCTATGCTGCTAAGTGATCCTATAGTTGAGGGACTATTCGGGCTCAATTAAGCAAAGAAGGAAAGATGTTTTTGCAACTCTAATTTTCTCTCCTCAATGTCCTACGGGTGCCCTGTTCTCCCATGGTGTTAGTGAGATGGGTGGCTTCGTACCCCTCACGGGAGTGTTTACTATTTCAAGGCTGCTTGGACCCTCAAGTTCCCATGCTACCAGCCTTACCCTACAAGCTGGCAGTCATAGGGGGAAGCCGTTTGTGCTAGGGTGTAGAAGCTTCGAGGTCTTCTATCTCTGATACGTTCTATCTTTGCTGTTGTGTGTTTTCTACTCCCGAGTCCTGACTTGCTTCATTACCTAGGAGGTTGATCATCTTGCGGCTTGAATCGTCGATAGCCAGATTGACTTAGAGGAGGAGAACCAGTCAATGGGTTCATTTATGGGGAAGGCGCATCATGCCGTCTTTGTAGCTAGCGCATAACGGGATGAGATGGTTAGGAGCATGTCCTAGTTGGAGTCGTACTCTCACTCTTTGGAAAATCATGTTGCCTTTCTATGGTAGAAGGTGGGCAACTTCCAATATGATTTGGGGAAGTCTTAGAAGGAGGTGGCACGGTGCCATCTCAAGGAGAAGGTCTTGGAGGAGGAGAACGATGCACTTTGTGATTGTCTCAACCATTGGGATAGAGTTGGAGAAGGCTCAAAAGCGCGGTTCATGTTACACCGTTTGCCTAGCTCAGTTTGAGGAGGCCCAATGGGAACTATCTATTTGGCTCAGCATTGCCAATGGTGAGAAAGTTAGTGTTGAAGCCCAATTCGAAGAAGTCAATCAGAAGCTCAAGCAGTATGACCAGCGATTCTTGCAGCTGCATGAAGTTTTAGAAGGCTACAAGAAAAGACTGGCAACTTTAGATCTTAAGGTGATCATATTGGAGGCTGACTTGGAAGAGTCTCTGTAACACCCCGGTTTTTACGTGCTTTTTATTGAAGGCTTTTTTATTTAATATTTGTTTTTGAGCCANGAGAGTCAGGAAGTCTAGAGGACCCATGCACTACAGTTTGGATAAAGATGGTGTTCTTCGATTTCGGGATCGAAGAGTGATTCCCAGAGATTCAGAATTTAAGGAGCGAATATTGGCAGAAGCTCATACGGCTCCTTATTCAGTTCATCCTGGAAGCATAAAGATGTATCGAGATTTAAAGAGGAATTTCTGGTGGGAAGGTATGAAGATGGATATCGCCATGTTTATTGAGAAGTGTGATATGTGCCGTCAAGTTAAGGCTGAGCATCAGAGACCTGCTGGTAAGCTTCAACCTTTCCTTATTCCTGAGTGGAAGTGGGATGACATTTTTATGGATTTTGTAGTAGGTCTTCCAAGGACTCCTAGTGGAAGGAATTCAGTTTGGGTGATCGTGGATCGGTTGACCAAGAGTGCCCATTTCTTGCCTGTAAATAATGCTGACTCTTTGGATAAATTAGCACGGTTGTATGTTAAGGAAGTTGTGAGGTTGCATGGAGTACCCAAGAGTATTTCGAGGATGAAATTTATTTTAAGGAGGGGAGGTTGTAACACCCCAGTTTTTACGTGCTTTTTATTGAAGGGCTTTTTAATTTAATATTTGTTTTTGAGCCGTTTAATTTAATTTAAACGTGTTTACGCGAGATTAGTTTAATGTGCTTTTATAATTTTAATTGGTATTCTACAATTTAATTGCCTTTTAGTTTAAAGTATGTTTATTACTGGAGTTTAATATTTTATTTTAATTAGTTTTGAGTTTGTTTTGATTTATTTAATTTGCTGTTTTAAAAATAGTGTTTTTGAGGATCAGTTGTGACTCGAAAGTGGTGAGGATTGGACCTCATTTCTTTTCCCCATCTTTTCTTTTCCTCTTTCCTTTTTCTCTTCCTTTTCTTTTCTTTTTCTTCTTTTTCTTTCCCTCTTTCCCGTTCGGACAAGCCCAGCTCGTGTACACTCTCTCCCTCTCTCTCTCTCTCTCTCTCTCACGTCTGATCAGCCATCCTCACCCAGCGCTGCCTCCGGCCGCCCGTGGTTGACGCCACCAGCAGCACTCGGTTCCTCAGCTGCCGGCGAGTTCACCCCTCCGTTTTCAGGCCGCCTAACGCCGCCGTTAGCCGCCAGTAGCCGTGCAAAGCCTACGGCTTCTCCTCGACATTCCGCCGCCGATCGGCCACCATTGACCACCATTTCTTCACCACTTGATCACCGGCACCTTGCCGTCCTAACCGAACCATTTTTGGCCCCGAATTGTTGTCGGAGCCGCCCCTTCGAACACCCTTTCCGATTTCACCTTTGTGGCCTTAAACCGCCGTTTCGGCCGCCACCCACGGCCAACCGTTGCTTCCATTAGCTTCACCACCTCCTATAGGCCCTACCCATCAATTTCAAGTCTTCGTTTGACTCCGTTGGAATTTGGGTTTACAGTGTATTCGGCTACAGTGTAAAAACACTGTGGAGTTGCTGTTTTGGTGCTTCCAGTTCCTCCATGATCCTCCTAAGATTATTATCAAGCGCTGTAAGTATTTCTCCAAAAGACTTTTAAAACTTTAATATATTTTTGCATTAACCTGTTTTATAAACTGTGTTTTGGTTATCTGGTTGTATGGATAACTGTTGGTTGTTGGTATTTGTTGCTTTCTTGGCATTGTGCACGCATGCGTGGGTGTGTGTGTGTTTTGAGGAAACTATGTTTAAGGTTTTATGGGTGCATGTGTATCACCCCCAAGCCGAGATGTGATATTATCTCGGTGGAGCTCCTCTGGACACTCGGGAGTGGAATATACTGAGTGTCGTCTCCTGGGGCTTTTACCCGGGACTTGGACGGGATGGTAGCGCTCTCGATCCGACTCCGTGACTCCTCGGGCTGGCGGGTGTCAGAGGATGCCTGGCTATGTACGCGGTGGGCGTGGAACTGGGCATCACTCATGTATCACTTGCACGGTCGTTACCCATGGGGTGAAGATGGGAAGTCAGAGTATATGGATGGTTCCTAGGGGTGGCCATGGTGCATACGGTTAAAATTGAAATTAATGGAATGATTCCTGGTTTTAGTTTTGTGCTAAATGGTGTTTTTTTGGCATGTGTGGAAAATGGTGTTTTTCGAGAAATGTTGTTTTCTCGGGTTTTACACTTGGGTCATCATGTGCATGCATAGCGTTAGTTGTTTTAATATATTTATTATCTTTGAGCTTTTTGGGTTTTACTTACCCGCGATTCCATTTTTGTGGGACTGTAGATTTTGATGTAGGTTTTGATGAGGCTGAGCCCAAGGATGCGGCTCCGCCTGAGGAGTAGGGACATGGGCTATATTTGTGTTTGAAGATTACTCCTGCTTATGCTTATTGTATTTTTATTTGATTTGATATTGTTTTGTAACAAAATCGTATTATGTTGACATGTGGATTTTCAGTACTCTGATATTGTATTAAACTCTGGTACTTAGTTATTTGACTTAACCTTTCCGCTGCGTTTGTTTATTGTACACATGTTGCATTGCACACACTTAGCATATGTCGATGGGGTGCGTGACTGTGTTGTCATCATCCCGAGTGTCTCGATTTCCGTGTGTGTCCGTACATGGAAGTTGGGGGCGCCACAAAAAGAACCACTTTCTTTTAGAAAACCTTTCCCATATGCATGAGACATGGAACTTTAGAACTTCATACTTATACTTGACATGAGACATATGGGATGCCATGCATGAATTAACCAAGCATAACATGTTTATATCGTAGCCTGATTGCATGGAATACAAGACACATCCAAACTTATTCATAGAATCATGGAAACTTGCTTAGGCCGAAACACATAGGGGTATAAATCATGAAATTCATCACTTAAACATGTTCCAATATTCAAGCATATAACATAGGAAATCAAAGCATGATAAACTGAACATGGAATCATGACATTTAACTAAGATCCGAAACACACAATACAAGTTATGGCCAAAACATTAGAGCACAAGGTTCTTCAATTTTAAATATGTGAAACCCAAAACATATACAAGTTTTTCATGACATTTTCATCCCAAATTCCAAACATGTAATTCCTTCCATAGATTAATACAAGATCTTATTAACATAATGAATAATCAAACAAGAGATAAACCAATCAAAACAAACATAGAAATGAAAACGATTTACGCAATCATATACATGTGTTAACTAAAGTAGGTTGAGTGTATACTTACAAAAACAATCTGCATATAACAATATTGGCAAGCTATAAATCCGTGTATTCCATATTAGAAAAGTAACTAAAAACTTTACCTCATATTCTGAAGTGTAAGTATAAGTTTCTAGGGCAATACTTGCCTACATCTATTCAGCCTCTAGGGTTTTTGGAGTAAAACCTTCTTCATTTCATTCTTAGAATAAAAAAAACCCTAAAACAACCAAAATTATGAATGATGGCCGACAATCATAGTGAACAAAACTCTCCTTTATATTCGGCATCAAAGGTTTTCTCAAGAACCCTAAAACCATTTCTCAAGAAATCTAAAGGAAAGTGAGATTTCTAACTTTCACATTAACCAAATGAGATTTGAATCTCTTTTTTGGTTTGAACAAGTGATGTGTGTGTGACTCTAGAAGAGGAACTGATTCTTACCTTAGCTAGGTTTAGTATGCCGAAATCCCTTCTTGGAATAGAACAATCCTCTTGTTTGGTTAAGGAGAAAATGAGAGAATCCTCAATAACGTATGAGAGAACTATGTGAAGAGGGCAAAAGCTTATGGGTTTCAAAATTTGCCAAAGAAGAAGCCTTGGGCATGTGGTCTTCCTCCCTTTTATAGAAAAACCCTCACTCTCTCATTGGTAGTTGGAAACCCTTGCATGCAAGAAAAGTGGCAAGGTTCCTTGTTCTTCCTTTCACCTTAGCTGAGACACCGCTTGGAATTCTCCATGTAGATTTGCATTGGGAAGGTACATTCTTGACATGAGGAATTTATATTTTTTTAATATGATTTTTTTTAATGTTTTGGTATGCTATTAAAACCTAATATATGATTCTTAGTGTTGCAAGAATTGGCTCAAGTATATGGTTAGAGACTTGAAAGAAAGGAAAAGAAATTCAAGATTTTTAGCCTTATTATGTTTTGCCTAATGCTTGGTTTGAGTAGTTGTACTTTGTATTAAATTTGTGTGATTGTATTTTTGGACATAGGATAAAATTTACATGTGGAATGAAAATTTTGGTACCATTTGGAGTTCGTATGTGAAATCTTTAATTTAGAAGTAAAATAGTCATTTTCCACATGTAAAGAGGTAAAATGGAAAATTTTGCTATGATTAAGTGAGTTTTGTATCTTCAGTGTTTAAAGGGATATTTTAACCCTTAGAATTCTCTCATTTTAGTTCATGTTATTTTTCCACTACTTTTACATACGTTATGCTACAGTAACTATAAGTTGACCTCTAACTTACCTTTAGGATATTTGTGTATGTGTGGTGGTAAGAAACTATTATTCAAGTTCATTATGCTTATTATAAATGTTATGTTATGCCATGCCATGCCATGATTTACTTCAAGTACATGTCTACCTATCACATGCCATCTTATGCTATGCCATGATTTATTTCTAGTACATATTTACCTGTTATACGTCATGTTATGCCATACCATTTGTCACACGTTCATGTCACGCCATTGTCCCATGCTTATAGTTTGTCACGAAAATTATTTTCTTGATTCAGTTGAGTCTGTTATGTTTATCATGACCCCAAGCATTAGATTGGGGAATTATTCTAGTGGAATTCCATTGTTTAAACTGGTGTGAAATTCCTTAGGTTGACAAGATAAAGATCAACAGGCTTCGAGTGAGACCTAAGTAACTGGTTTACAGAGTGAACTCAGGCATAAACGCTAATGGTGCCAACCATAGTTTAATTATAGTTTATTGACCTACTCACAGCTGGTGCAGATACCTGAGATGTGATGCATACTGGTAGGGATACATGATTCTAGGGGACCCGTATAGCATCCACATTTTATGTTTAATTAACCAATTTATTGTTAAACAAGATTCCAAGTTCATGTTCAGTTTCAATACATGTTAGTTTCAATTCATGCCAGTTTCAATTCACATTAGTTTCAATTCATGTCAGTTTCAATTCACATCAGTTTCAATTCATGTTAGTTAAGTCGATGTCAGTTTTTAGCCCATGCCAATTTTCAAGTTATGTTAGCGCATGTCATGCTACTTACCAAGTCATGTCATGCTCATTCATGTTTACATTAACATTCATGTAATTTTTACTGTCATGTATGCATATGTATACTGCTATTTTAAGTTAATTTTTAACTTGCTGAGATTGGTAATCAAATCTTAGTTGGTAGTCATAACTATCATTCCTTCCGGAATAGTAAACCATGTGTCAGGACATGGAGGGCCAACAGAGGATTAGCTAGACAAGGAGCTTATTACTTCATTAGGCCTTGACATGACGACGAGGAGCTTATTACTTCTATCCTCCAATTTCTAGATAGGATCATGGCTACCTTAGTCGAGTTGTGCAAGTGACTCAACGAGCTAGCTTAGTAGTTATGCTTATAGTACTATACTTAAGGAGCGTTGTCTCCAGTACTTAGTTATGATACAATCATGATGGACCAGTTTTGTATCCTTATAGTTATTTGTCTGTTATGAAGTTATGAATCTTATGATGTTTTGGGATATAGTATCTGGTACAATGTTGGTTACTCAAAGAAAAAAATATCTGCTACATATATTGCATATTGTTATATGCATGCTACGTGCATTGCATATTTATCTGTAATGAACGGGGGTAGGTAACCTTGTGTTTCATGTCCTGATGCTTCAGAGTCCATCCGATCCTAAGCTGAATCTGAGGTTTTCACAGGTTGGTATCAATGCAATACTTCTATAGTTTAAACCCATATGTCCCTAGGAATTGTACCAGAAATTAGGATTGAATTTTTAGACTTTCTTTAGTATTGAATTTCCTCAGTATAAGAGTTAGTATGTGATTTTGATACGCATACGCATGTGTTTCAGGAACTAAAACATGATGTGTGGTAAAGTACCTAGGAATCTTGGTGGAGATGATAACCGAGAGGAGTAGAATCCTCCAATGAAAGGAGGGCAGGGTCTAGTTGAAGTTGTACATTTTCTGACTGAAGTGCTAAAACATTAGCAATAGTAGCAAGTTCATGTACCTAGATAGGAGTTTGGGGTTGCTCCTATGAGAAGTTTATGGTTCACCGTTATCTTAAATTTTTTGGTAACGAAATGCCCCTGTGGCAGAAAGGTGGATTATTGATCTCAAAAGGACATACGAGATTTACAGATGTGTGGAGAAACAGAAGGTACTACACATTGGGTACCTTTATCAAGGAGAAGCTAGCATTTGGTGGGGTACACGAAGGTAACTTTTAGTTAGGGAGCTCGGAACCCTAGTTACTTTGACTTGTGGAAGAGTTTGAGGAAGAGTTTGACAACAGATTCTTTCTCGATTATGTCAAACAATAGAATGTGCCAGAGTTTGCGTCTCTATCACAGGGTAGTTTAACTGTGGAACAGTACGCTGCCAGATTCTTGGCATTAGGAAGGTTCGTGCCTCACCTAATTTCTAAGGAGAGGATGCAAGAACAAAAGTTCAAAGGAGGACTTAGCCAAGAATCTGCCACCAAGTGGCTTGTCTTAGGTTTGACCAGAAGTTGGTAAACGTTGTTGCTATAGCAGAGACAACAATTAAGTCTGGCTGCTCATATTAACACTGAACGAATGAGGTCCATGCCATCTACTACAAGTGAAAGTGTCGAGAAGAAGAGATTTTTCACTAGCTTGGACAAGGGCAATGGAGTAGTGATGTGAAGGTAGACGCCATCTTCCAACCCGTAGTGTGTGAAGTGTGGCAAGTTTCACTTCGGAGAAAGTCGTTTGGTTACAGAGTCTACTTCAAATGCGGAAAACCTGGAAACATGATTAAGGAATGTCCCTATGTAGCGCAAAGTGGTGGAGCTAGATACAACGGTGATAACAAGACGAAGTCAAGGCCCCACATTCTAGCAAGAGTGTATGCTTGTAACGCTAGGTGAAATTGATCCTGACACTCTACAGACTGAGGAGGTTGGCATCATCACTGGTATCTTCTAAGACATTGTGTCTTTAGATTAGTGTAGATGGTAGAACTGCTATTCATAGTAGTACTACCTTACTTCGATATTGGGAAACATCAACCTATTAAGGTCCACAGCTAATGCACAATTTTATTCTGGCACGTCGCGGTCTTTTGTGTCTGCAACGTTTGCACAGATTTGTAGTTTTCAAATGAGCTACTACCTCATAAGGTTTTAGTGACTAATCCTAACTGGAATAGAGTAGCTTGTACTCATGTAGTTAAGGAGTATCCTATTGTGATACAAAGTAGGACGTTGAAGGTTGACTTATTGGTGTTTAGTCAAATGGAGTTCGATATGATTTTGGTGATGGGCTAGCTATTCAAGCACTAGAATGTCGGAAGAAAGAAGTAGTGTTTGAACCCCAAATGAAGATAGGATTAGTTACGGAGGCAAGTTAGTTAAGGCCACCCCTCCAATGATTTCAGCTTTACCAGCCAGGAGGTGCATTGAGAATGGTGCTTCAGTCTTTCTAGCAATGGTTGTAAAGGGGTTAGCCAGGAATGAGGAAGTTCGTGGGATACTTGTAGTTGAAGACTTTCCTGAAGTTTTCACCGACAAGTTACCTAGATTATCGCCGGATAGAGAGACAGAGTTTAGTTGGAACCTGCGACGGCTTTGACACATAAGGCGTTGTATCGTATGGCTCTTCCTGAGTTGAAGGAGCTCAAGGTGTAGTTGAACGAATTGTTAGAGAAGGGATTTATTCGTCCCAGTTCTTCGCCATGGGGAGAACTTATGCTATTTGTGAAGAAGAAAGATGGTTCCATGAGGATGTGCATAGACTACAAGGAGTTTAACAAGGTGAAGATCAAGAACAAGTATTTGTTACCTCAAATTGACAACCTATTGGATCTACTGCAAGGAGCATCAATAGCGTCGAAGATCGATCTGTGATTTGGATATCATCATCAAAAGGTTAAGGAGAAGGATGTGCCGAAAGCTGCCTTTAGGACAAGGTATGACTATTACGAGTTTTTGGTGATGTCTTTTGGGTTAACAAATGCTCCAGCTGCATTCATGGACATGATGTACATAATTTTCAGACCTTTTCTTGAAAGTTTTGTTGTTGTGTTGATCGATGACATTCTAATTTACGCAAAGAGCGAGAAGCATAGAAATAACTTATGGTGCTTACCTTACTCAGAGGTCAGGAGTTGTATGCCAAACTTAGTAAGTGAGTTCTGGCTTCATGAAGTAAAATTTATGGGTCACATTATTTCCAGTGGTTGAGTAGTAATGGACCCTGTAAGATTGAAGCAATAATGAACTAGAAGAGACTGACTAGTGTGCATGAGATTCGCAGTTTCTTAGGACTAGTTGGTTATAATAGGAGGTTTGTGGAAGGATTTTCTAGTTTTTCTCGACCACTTACTGCCTTAACAAGAAGAATGCAAAATTCATTTGGAGTGAAAGTGTGAGGCGAGTTTTCTCAAAAATTATTTATGACAAACTGGTACTTACATTTTTAGAGTCATAAATCTTTTGTGGTGTATAGCGATGCATCCATGATAGGACTTGGATGTGTGCTAATGTAGGAAGGAAGAGTACTCGCCTATTGTTCACTTCAACTTAAGTATCATGAGTAGAATTATCCTACTCATGACTAGAATTAGTTGTTGTGGTTTTTGCTCTGAAGATTTGGAGATACTACTTGTGACGCCTCCAGTCCCCGTTTGGGATTGGATGGTGACTGAAGCGTCGGGACATGTAACTCAAGGCTACATACCCCCATACATGACAGTTAATATGCAATGGACTGTTGTTAGCTTCTGTTCACTCTTCTGCCTGTATGGACATGGACATCCTCAGAGTTTCAACATTCTTCTTAATAAACAAGACTGGTGCTCCCCAAGGCAATGAACTAGGGCAGATAAAACCCTTTTCTAGAAGTTTCTTGATTTGAACCTTGAGCTCCTTTAATTTTGCTGGGGCCATTCGAAATGGTTCCTTATGCACTGGGGCCGTGGCCGGTTCAAGCTCAACCATGAATTTCGTCTCTCGGTCCGGGGGTAATCCAGGTAAATCATTGACAAAAAATCTAGGAAAGTCTTTTATCACTGGGATTCCTTGAACTCCCTTAGGTTCATTCTTCGCATTTGTCATCATGACAAGATAACGGTAGCTCTGCTTGTTAAGCTCTTCTTGACTTGTCCCACTGTAACAACTGATGGATCTAACCTAACAACTTCTCCCATATAACAGATCCTATCCTTTGTAGGTAAGTTGAAGACCACTTCTTTTCCTCGATAGTCTATCTTAGCGTAATGCTTTGACAACCAATACATTCCTAAGATTAGATTGAATTCCATCAAGTGGAAAACAATCAAGTTGGCAGTCAAAGTTAGACACGCAACTTTCAATGGACAATTCTTAACTATCCAAGTACATCCAACTATTCTTCCATCTAGAAGGCTACTAGAACTCTCTAAGACAAAGGTTCCACATCTAGCTCACATCTTTTCACACTTGGGCTTGAGTGATCAATCTTCGTTGTTCCACTTCTCCTATCGAAGCCACATTGACCAGTTCTTGGAAATTCTCTATTTGCAGGCATGCTACTTGGTTTTGAATTCGGGGTTGCAAACCATCTTGAAACTTCTTCGCTTGCGTCTTCTCTGTACCGATCAAATGAGGTGCGAATCTTTCCAATTCAGTGAAACGAGCAGCATATTGATCGACCATCTTGCTACCTTAGGTCAAGTTCACAAAATCTAGGGTTTTCTGCTGCTTGGCTGTCTCTAGAAAGAAACGATTATCGAACTCAGTCCTAAATTGATCCAATGTGAGTGCAGCTAGATCTCCTAACTCTTGAGTCAGCAACTGTCATTTAGTGTCCCACCATATACCGTCTTCTCCTTGGCATGTGTCTAGCATATTGGACTTTTTATTCCTCCACGCATCCATTGATGTCAAAGGTTCTCTCAAAGTCCATAAGCCACTTATTAGCCCTCAAAGGTCTGTTCCCATAAAATTAGGGTATCTATAAACTAAAAATTTCTCATAAGGACATCATTGATTTCCTCTCTTGGCGGTTCTTGCCTAATGTTCTGCCCGTGTGCTATCTACATCTCGGAGAAGTATCCTCATGTCGGTTTCATACCATCGTTCATTCTTTCTTCTGAAACGTACAGAAACCAGTTTAGGTTAGTCTCCTTCTTAGGGAAAGGATATGCGACCCTACAAATTGCATATGCAACACTACACGCGTATCTTCCTTCAATTCTCACTTCCTCCAAGATCCAAGCCTATAGCTATATGATCCAAGCCTATAACTACAAATTTCAAACCTAGTTGGGTGGTACCATGTATTCCTAGGCCAATGTGTGGGTTTACCCAGAGACGTAATTACTCTGATACCATACTCTGTGGCGCCCTCAGCCCATACTTGGGATTGGACGGTGACTGAAGCGCCAGGACATGCAACACAAGGCTTTGTACATGACAGATAAGATGCAATAAATAATGTAATGAAAAATTTAAAGTTCGTATGAAACTAGGTAACACCTAAAGCAATTGCCTTAAGCACATGGTACTGTACGACTAAGCATAACCCAAACATTGTCTTTAACATAGCAATCATATCAAAAGTATCAATGAAAGATATGTTCATTGTCTCCCAAAATATGGGTATCTAACACAAATCCTTTTTCCCCAAAACAAAGGGACCGATCACAAAAGCAATTCATGAGACAGAGAACTTCACTAGTACTAAGGTCCCTTCGCTAGTCAGAATGAAGAAAATACCCCTAGTCCTCAGGCGCTTGGGTTCTAGTAGTCCCAAACTAGCAGTAACTTCCTTGGCTTCTATTGAGGAATCCTTTGCTTGACCCAGGTATCCAGTTACAAAATCTAAATGCCCCTTGATCGTAGAGGCTTTCTCGGTCTCAGTTTCATAATCGTCCTTATTGAGTGCTTCCAAAAGTTCCCTAAGACGTTGGGCTGTCACTTTCAAAAGATCGGCAGTAAAGTCATAGCGGGCCTCTACGGTGAATTCGTCTTCTATTAGCTCATTACTCAAGTCTATGGTCTTGGGTACCTATCATAGCTTCTACCATTCTAAGTGGGAATGGTAGTGGAAACTACCACAATGAGATTTCGAGAAATCTCAGCAAGTAAACATACAATGTACAATAGTTAACATAAAAATGCAAATGGAAAATCATGGAATGCATGCATGAATATGTACTTGACATATGACGTGACCAAAACTTGAGTTATGGACTTTTTGGAAAAACATCTTTGACATCATTTTCAAAAGACATGTAATAGAATCTTCAAACTTTTTAGAAAAACATCTTTGACATCATTTTCGTATTGTTCATTTCATAACGTATATTATCACGCGATTCATATCATATCACGTGATCATATCATGTGAGCTTGTTGCCTTGTTCTTATAACACATGGTGGACATAACACGGCTCCCTTAAGCACTGTGTGTTCCTGCTAGTTACTGCACTACCAACAGTCCATACACCATGGTGAATATGTCTTATTCATAATCATTATAACAGGATAGTACTTCGTCAAGTTATTTGTCCTAGTCATGGCACCTACTAGTGTTAGGCGCTACTTCGCTCTGGCATCCTTTCCAAAAAGATTCATTCGAGGCACGCCGATGGTTCTTTGTCAACCCAAGAGTTACTACTCCATTCTTAATCACTCCAAAGTGGATAGAGGAGTTCCACTAGGACATTCCACCGCCCTAGCATTTGGGATCATGATAAAACATTTATAGACACTTTTGAAGAAATCATTTACCCAAATGCATGTGAATGAGACTTAAGACGTCTCTTTCTTACACTTGACATGTGACATATGAGATGTTGTGCATGCAATAATCAAGTGTAACACATTCGAATCATGACATGGACATATGAGCATGGCATAGTTCAACATCAAATTATGGCATGATAACATAGAACACATGAAATATCAAAATAACTTCATGAACATAAAAGAGCATGACTTGGCCAAATATCATAGGCCTATTAACATGGAGAAACTTCACTTTAACATGTTCCAAACTTGAAGCATAATAGATAAAAATCATGGTAAAGGTGAATCAAAGCATAAAATCATGACAACATCACATGAATCCAAAACACTTTACCTTGCAATAACTGATCTTCATGACACATGAAATATAAACATAACCTCAAGCAAAACTGAAACATGTTCATGTGAATCATGGCATTTTCAACATGGATCCAAAACATATGAGCTTTTTCATGATCTTATCCAAAATTACAATAGATTTGGCAAGGACGTTATCAGGGAAGAATTCTATATGGGTCATAGTTGATAGACTAACAAAGAGTGCGCATTTTTTGCCCATAGCTAATATGGGCTCAATGGATAAGCTCTCTCGTATTTATATTAAAGAGATAGTACGATTGCATAGAGTACCTAGGGGTGTAACGGGTCTGGTCCAGTCCGATTTTGGACAAAATCTTAGACCAAACCGGTATGACCGGTTTTTCATTTTTCAAAACCGATTACACACCGGTTACTCTCTTAAACCGATACTTCCGGTTTTACCGGTTTCTTGTCTGGTCCCCTTTTTTTATTTTTTTTAAAAATGTAAATTTGACATTAGTATAATATTAGACTAATAGTATTAATATTAGACTATTAGTATAGCTATATATTAGTATATATTAGTATTAGTTATAAACTATATATTAGTATAGCTATATAATACATGATCAATTACATTTTCATTTTTAAGATTAAAATTTTATTTTATAATAACATTATCTTATATATAATTATATTAAAAATTAGATTAATTATATTTTATAATAATTATATTATATATATAAATTTCACATATAATTATAAATTATATATAAAACTTATATATTAATATAAATATATATAATATTTTGTATAATTTTAATTTTGTATAAAACTTATATATATAATATTATTTTTTATTTATATTTTATCAACCGGTTTGGTCCGGAAAATCTCAAAATCGGAACTGGACCGGTTTTGGCCTATTTATAAAATATAAGAACCGGTCCTGAACTGGACTGGTTCAAAACCGATAAAACCGGTTTAAATTTACATCCCTAAGAGTACCAAAAACCATAGTGTCAGACCGAGATACAAGTTTTACTTCAAGCTTTTGGTAGAGTTTGCAAAAGATGTTAGGCACGTATTTGAGGTTTAGCAGTGCATATCATCTATAGACTAATGGACAAACTGAGTGTACTATCCAAATTTTGGAGGACATGCTATGAGCATGCGTGCTGGATCTAAGTGGTGATGAGAAAGTCACCTACCGTTAGTGGAATTTGTCTACAATAATAGGTTTCAAGCCACGATACAGATGGCACTTTACGAGGCATTGTATGGGAGGAAATGTAGATCCCCGTTGTATTGGGATGAGGTTGGAGAAAAGAAGAAGCTAGGACCCAAAGACTTACAAGAGGTCCATAAACAAGTAGCCTTGATCGAAGAAAGGATGAAAGCGGCCCAGAATCAGCAAAAACGTTATGTGGAGAACTGACGAAGGAGTCTAAAGTTTGCAGTAGGAGATTGGGTATACATTAAGGTATCACCCATGAAAGGAGTCATGAGATTTGGTAAAAAGGAAAAATTGAGTCCCCGATATGTAGGACCCTATGAGGTAGTGGAAAGAGTTAGTTTTGTAGCCTATCGATTAGACTTACCAAATGAGATGCAGGGAATACAAGATGTATTTCATGTGTCGACTTTGAAGAAGAGCTTCGGAGAAAGGCAACCAGTGGTAATGGAACCTAGCAGTATTCGGCTTCAGCCAAATTTGTCATATGAAGAGTGGCTAGTGCAGATCATTGATCATAAGGAGCAAGAGCTAAGGAATCGGACGATACCTTTAGTGAAAATACTCTAGAATAACCCAGATTTTCAAGAAGTAACTTGGGAATGGGAGGATTCAACGGGGAATATATACCCTCACTTGCTTGTATCCTAGATCAAAAACATTTGATGAAATACATGTGTTTGTTTGAATATATATCTGATTTGTTAGTATGAGTTCTTGTTTGTTCACTGTTGTTAGTCTAAGTGTAGTAACATTGTATGCACCTACCATACCCTTGGAACAGCGAAATGCCTGACCTAGGAAGACTCCATATATGTTTGTTGCGTTAGTAGCCCAAATTAGAGAAAGATGGGAATGTAGTCGTAGAAATGATGGCTGCACACTAGCGGCAACTGGAGAAGTTTGAGCACCACTGCAACCACACAATAGATGCGGATTCTTAGTGGAATAGTTTCTTGTAGAGAATATTACCACATGAAGAAAGACAACCACCATGAGACCTTTTAGTATGGAAGGACGCTGAAAGGTTGCATCTACTTGGACTAAATCAAGAAGTTGAAATGAGCCGCACTGCGGAAACCCATGTGAGTTGGTATACCCCATTTGAGACATCAGACACCTCTACAGATCATATTCGATTCCGTATGGAAAGGCAACCCATTGAGGACACTGAGCTGGCGATACAGCATAAGCTGAAGGAGATGGGAGTAAACATGTACTACGACTATGATTTAGATGCGATATTGTTTTTTGGAAGATTCGGTATCGGAAGAAGCGGACAAAGTACCATTCTCACCATCATCATTTGGAGAATCTATGGCCGCAAGTAAGAGAGGTAATAACCCTGATATTACCTTTTGTGAATACTTTGGTTAACATTTTGCGGTGCCAATTTCGAGGATGAAATCTTTTTATAAGGGGGGAGGATGTGATAACCCGGACTTAGCTAGACTTTCATCTGTATTTATGTTGCCTAAGTTTTTATTTTTAATAAGGACCATGCTTTAGGCATAAGATGATTAAGACATTGGGCCTCAGGATTAGGTACCCCAAGCCCAAGAGAAGAGCCCTCTAAGCCCTTGGATTTAGGCCAAATAGGTGGGCTTAAGCCCAAAAAGCCCCAAAAGAGCATAGGTCATGCCCCACACCATGTGGCTTGTGCCACTTGTCGAGCATTAGTAGTCCATGAGTCTAGATGTGATAGTGGGCTTGCACACCCCACACTCACCAAGAGCCCCACACTCGGCCAACACACCCCACACTCACCAAGAACTCCATCACTTGCCACTTGTCAATTTTAGATAGTTCCAAGAGATCTGGCAGAGGTAAGTGGCGCATGGGAAGACTAAATGACTAATTTTTCCAAAGGATTTCATGGGAAACACCAATAGGCTTTTGGATCCCTAAGTCACATGCCCACTTTAAGGAATTTCCAAACTTAGTGCCAATTGTCATTCATGCATTGGAGAAGGAAAGGTTCTAGAAGAAGTTTCACACAGAATTTACTATTGTAACCTTAGGGTTTCGGCCACCTCATCCAATCTTTTGCCACATGTCATATTTAGAATTTCTAAGAGGCATAGGGACGCTACAAATCAGAGGCACGAGACTCTAAGGGATTTCTAGGGTTTTAGCCATAGTGTTGCACCCCCCACATGGAAAGCCAACCACCTTTTGATTGACACATGTCATGCATGAAGGGTGAAGCATGAGAGTTCCAAGAAGATACGTATGGGGAAGGCACATGCCACCTACCCACCTAGGGAAGAGAACAGTTTTCTTGAGGAGGTGAAAGGGTTTTCGGAAAACCATATGCACACACACACACCACTTGCCAAGTGACAAGCATGCCCACGTTCATTCTCCCAAGGATGATTGAGGGTTTGCGTTTTTACCTTTTTGCCATTGGATGCATTGAACCTAGACACATGGAGGAGGGCATAGAAGGAATTAGTATTTTCGGATTTGGGAAGCTACACGCCACTTGTCCAAAGGACCTTTGGTTTCCAACATAATCCCATCATGAGGAAGGTGAAGAGATACTCGGCCAAGTGGCATCCATGCAACAAGTCTTTTGGCTTTCCAAAGAGGGAGGAGACGCCTATAAGAAGGAGGGAGCCAAAAATGGGTAGTCCTTTGGTCATTTTCTGAATTTCTCCTTTGTATCACACGACTACACCATTCTCTTTCTTCCTCAATATTTTCTCTCCACCCAAACACCACACTCGCACCTACCTTCTTCCTCCAACAACCATTTCAAGCATACCAAGGAGTACCAACGCCACTTACGGAGGAGGAGCATACAAGTAAGAATCATTCGCTTGTTTCTTTCACTCACACACACGGCCAAGGAAAAAAGAGTTTCGGACTCCAAGGATTTTACACACCCATGAACATCCACACACACACATGGCTATTTTGAGTAAGAAGGTGATCCATGCCTTCTTTTGTACTTGAACACTCGGATAGGGCTAGGGTTTTCTTCTCAAGGGAAGAACCCATCCACCCTTAGCACTATGCATGTGAACGTGAGTTTTGGAAAGGAAGGAGAGCCAGGGCCACTACACTTAGATAAGCTAGGGTTTATTTCTTCATGAAGTTTCAGATTTGAGAGTGAAGTCTGAATGATAAGGAGCCCTTCTTGCCATGGGAATGAGTTTCACAAGCTATGTACATGACACACACTTACTCAAGAAATTAGGGTTTCGGATAACCATGTCTAATGAATCTCGATATGCATTTTTAGCTTGCTATTTGTAATCGTTGGATTTTTGTAAGTAAATCCTCAACCTATTTTTGGTTAACATATGTATATACTTGTGTGAATCTTTTATCTTGTTTCATAATGTGTATGTTTGTCATTTAGTAGATCTTTGTGGAGATCTGTTAAACATTGGATAAGTTGGGTGGGTATTAAGTTGAAGGCTACCTCTAGATTAGATCACAGGAATATTAATGTGCTTACTATGTTGTAGGTTCTGGTTAGGCCTCCTCATCAGAAGAAATTCCTTCCAGTTACTTGGCAAAAACCGAGCTCGGGTTGGTTTAAATTGAATGTTGATGGCAACAATGTAAGGAACCCAGGAGAGTTGGGTGTAGGTGGAGTAATGCGGAATGAGAAGGGAATTTTGCAATTTGCTTATGCTACTAGTACTGGTATGGGATCTAACAATAAAGCTGAATTGATTGCTTTATTGCTTGGCCTTCGTAAGTGTAAGAAGCTGAGATTTAGTAATGTGGTAGTTAAGATGGACCCCTTGTTGGTTATTGGTTGAGGGTAGGTAGGTGCAACTTATGGTATTTGGAGGACTTTTTGGAGGAAATGCAAAGTCTGATTTTGGTTCTTAATATTCAGATTCAACATGTATTTAGGGAAGCCAACATTGTAGTTGATTGCCTTGCTCGTCTGGGTGGTAGCAGTTGTAATAAAACATGGTTCTCACTAGAAGACCTCCTAGTGAAGCTTAAAGGAATTTTATGAATGGACAGATCTAGTTTGCCATACTTAAGACAGGTTTAAAGATCTGGTTTCATCAGATCCGTGAGGGTATTTTTTTTTTTCTGATTTTACAGGGGGTGTTTAGTCGTAGGGTACACCTTTTTTTGGGTTTTATTGGTATATAGTGTTTCTAATTTTTGAGAATAAGTCGGTTGGAGTAAGAAATCGTATAAGGTATTCCTCAGCCAAAAGTGAGGGTTTTTAATAATAATGGAGGATCTTCTCTTTTAAAAAAAAATGTTTGTCAATTAGTGACTTTGTGAAACCAGTATCTTGTTGTAAATGTACAAGAACATGCAATGATTATATGCTTCGGTTTGCATGATGTTATGCCATGATTTGAAGAGATTAGGGTTTCGGCTTATGGGATGATTTGCTATGCTTTCATGTTTCGGATTTTGTGATGATCTTTTCCATGATTATAGTCTCTTGTAGTTTGATTTTTATGCTAATGAACCCTATAAGTTTCAGCCATAGAATGTTTGTGTATGTTTGGATTAAGTGTTTTGATGTCGAACTATGCCATGCTCATATATTACCATGTCAGGATTCAAATGTGTTACACTTGATTATTGCATGCACGACATCTCATACGTCACATGTCAAGTGTAAGAAGGGGTATGTCTTAAGTCTCATGTCACATGCATTTGAGTAAATGGTTTCTTCAAAAGTGTCTGCAAATTTTCTATTATGACCCCAATTGCTAGGACGGGGGAATGTCCTGGTGAAACTCTTCTATCCACTCTAAAGTGCTTAAGAATGGAGTGGTAACCCCTAGGTCAACAAAGAACCGTCGGCGTACCTCGAATGAATCTTTTTGGAAATGATGCCGAAGTGGGGTAGCAATGCAAATAATTCGATGAAGTACTATCATGTTATAATGTTTATGAATAAGATGTATTCACCACGATGTACATATCGTTGGTGGTGCAGTAATTAGGAAGAACATGCGGTACATAAGGGAGACGTGTTTTATCCACCATGTGTTATAAGAACAAGACAACTAGCTCACATGATATGAGCTCACACAATATGAATCACATGATACGAACTCACGTGATATAAATCACGTGATATGATATGATACAAAACGGATGATTAAAGATCAACACGTAAATGATGTTAAAGATATTTTTCCGAAAAGTCTAAAGATCTTTGTTACATATGTCTTTCAAAAAAGGTCAAGTGTATAAGTCAAGTTTTTGGTCATGTCATATGTTAAATACATGTTCATGCATGCATTCCACGATTGGTCATTTGTATACTTGTGTTAACTACTGTATGTTGTATGTTTACTTGTTGAGATTTCTAGAAATCTTATTGTGGTATTTTTCACTACTATTCCCCACCCATAATGGTAGAAGCTATTAGAGGTCTAGAAGATCACCCCTATGGTGAAATGCAAGAGGACGGTATCCATGACCATCGAGGAGGTACCAAAGAATAATGAGAGCTTGATGGAGCCCTCCTTATTGGATAGGGTAGAGAATGCTGACTGGCACATTTCCTAGGCACTGCAGCTCATTGACGAGCTGAAGAGATTAAGGAATCAGGACAAGGATCAATTTTTGGAGAAAAGAAATAAAACTTACTAGCTGTGAAAAAAAAAGAGGGACCGTTTTCTTGTGCCAGGAAACATGTTTTGGGTTTCTAATTATTTAAGGCGTTTTTGTGATTGGTCTCCTTTTTGTTTTGGGAAAAAGTTTTCGGTACTCATGTTTTGGGAGACAATGAACATATCTTTTATCTGGTACTTTTGAAAAGTATGTAATGTTAAAAGCAATATTTGGGTTACGTTTAGTCTTATGGTACCATTTGCTAAGGCAACTGCTTTAGGCAGTTGCTTAGTCTTGTACGAATTTTACATTTTTTGCAGCATTATTTATTGCATACTATTAGTCACCATCCATTCCCATATTATCTGTCATGTATGAGGGATATGTAACTTTCTGTTGCATCTCTCGACGTTTCAGTCACCATCCATTCCCATGCAGGGGCTGGGGGCACCACTATTGACACGAGTATTGAAATTAATCTCAATATTATGGAAGGATATTGTAACACCACGCCTATTTACCCTTATAGATTAAGTCTTAGATCAACACTAAAATTTAGAAAACTAGCTCATTAGAGTAGTCCATGGCCCTAAGACCTTTAGAAAGAATTAAATTAAGTTTAGAATCTTAGTTAAGAGCATTGATCGATCACCACACGATTAGTGATCACCACTTCACCACCCAATCCCCACAATCTACCACCTATGGAAGGTACTCAAGTGTGCCTTTATCTAGCCACATATTGCCAAGAAGGTAGTCCAAATGAATAAGACAAAAAGTTTTGTCTTGTGAAATTCCCCATACCCGGCAACACCAATAGCCCTTAAGCTTTTGCATTAATTGCACCAACCTTTCACCACTACCACATGGCAGGCCCTCTCTCCCCATAACCATTGTAGCCTATTATAAGGTGCAATGATCACCAAGTGAGCCAACCACCCAAGGAGGATCTAGGCTAGGTGGCATCATCAGCACCGCCCAAACCCCCCAATGGGAGGCCACCTTGCCAACGCCACTCACATCCCTTGGAGCCTATATAAACTCCACTCTACCCTCACTTCTTCCTCACTTCAACTCCTCAAACTCCCTTGAGTGTTCTTGAGAGTCCTCATCCTTTAGTTTCTTGAAGTTCTTAAGTGTTTAAAGTGAGTTCTTGAGTTGTGAGAGTTGTGAGCTTTGAGTGGGAAGCTTCAACGGCTACGAAATCTTTGTAAGTTTTCTCTCTAGATCTTGGTTCATATGTTAAGTTGTGTTTTTGAGTGTTAGCATTAACTTTGGGTGAATATAGCATGAGATACTATATGTAGCTAGAAGCCGAAATATTGGTGGATAGGTTTAGTGTTCAATTTATTTTTGGTGAAGATATTAGTTTTGGCATGCCTTGATAATTCATGATATGATTCGAGTATGTCTTGGAATAATTTTTGAAGGTTTAGTTTTAGGTTTGAAACATGCCATAATAGGTTTTAATCTCTATCTTGTGTTTATCAACAAAGCATGTATGGTTTGACTTTTAATCATGCTTCATTTGAGGAAATTAACTTTTTTTTTTTAGGCTTGAAATATGATGTGACGCCTCCAAATTCTACTTGGGATTGGATGAACATTGAAGCGTCGAGACATGCAACCAAGGTTACCTACCCCCATTTATGACAAACATAATGCAATGTTCCTAACATGCATCTAGCATTATGCAATATTCACAGTGAATAATTTTTTTTTCTTTAGCAATACTATGCATCAAACTGAATGATTTAAAACATACTTCATACAAAAGTACATACCAAAAATCTAAGATCTTAAAGCTAGTCCAAAATGGCTATGATCAAGAGAGTACTGGAGATGCAACTCCATAGTACAAGCAGTAATTTAAGTTAACTACTATATTAACATCGAAGTCGCGTTGTCGCTTAGTTGACCTTTTCCAGTTGGTCGATTCTCGGCTCTCCTTCACATTCTGTAACAAGATCTACCATTCAAGGGGGGAGGAATGGTAGTTGGGACTACCACAGTGAAATTTAATTACAAATCTCAGCAAGTTACCAAAAACCTCCACATAGGTTAATGATGCATGCATGACGGTAAAAGTATGAATGCATAATTAAAGTCATAAGTAATCATAACATAACTTGACATACAACATAACATAACATAATTTAAACTGAAGCGTTAACTGAACTTGACTTGCTTAAACTAAACTAGATTTAAACTGAAACTTGACTAGACATGAACTTGATATGTGACTTGAATTCTGAAACTTAATTTGATATGAACTTGAATTTGAACTTGAATTGAAACTTAACCTTACATGAACTTGAGCTTACTTCTTTATTTAACATGAACTTGGATTTGAATTCTGACAATCAAAATGATTTCGCCCAACATATTCCGTCAGAGATACTCAAACAATCAAAATGATTTCATCATGAGTATTTTAAACGAGATACCCTAACAATTAGAATGATTATGCCAGGAGTATCGACATAACTGAACTTGAACTGAATTCTGAAACTTAGCTTGACATGACATAAAATTGAAACTTGACCTAAACATACACTTGAACATAACATATCCTGAAACATGACTTGAACGTGAAATACATGAATTTGAAATCTTATTCAATAGACTTAATTACTAAAGTGACCATATGAGTGTTACACAGGTCCCCTTGAGCCGTATGTCCATGCCGATTACCACATCATAATATAGGTATCTATACCAGCTGTGAGTGCATTAATATGTACTTCACAGTTGCTGTGGCTCCACGTATTCTACGTGTCACAATTGTTGTGTCTCACGTAGCGTATACTTCACAGTTGTTATGGCTCCATGAATTGTTTGTACCCTACTTATTGTGGACACACGTAAAATAAAGTATGACCCAATCGGCGTTAGTGCCTGGCGCGCTCTGGTGACTAGTCAATTGGACCCCATTCGTAACTTGTTGACAGTACTTTGTCAACCCAGAAAATTTCACACCTATTTAAACGCTCCAGCTTGAACAAAGGAGTTCTACTAGAATATAACCTTATTCTAGCGCTTAGGGTCGTGATTGACATATATAATTTAACAAGACTCTTCTCGAGATACACAAATTGTATTCGAAATAGGATGACATGAATACGAAATGACAGAAGTCCTGATGAAGTGTAACATGACATGAACGTAAGATGACAGACATGACATACTTTGAGACATAAATGTAATAGACAATATTTCATAACATGGCATACATCTAACAGACAATATGTTGTAACATGACATAACATATAACAGATAACATTTCGTAAAATGGCATAACATGTGACAGTGAATATTACGTGACCTGACATACATGTAATAGATGGCATACGTAATGTGACATACTTGAAACAGATAGTAACATATGACAGAATATATTATGTGACAGATAAGTATTTCATGACAGAATAATTCGTGTAATAGATAAACATATGATGACATGGCATGGCATGACATGACATATATGACAACATACGAACATAAACTATAGTTCCCTTACCCATCACACATACACAGTAAAATGATAGTAAGTTAAGAGTTAACTTATTTCGATGGTCGCATTCTACAAGAATAAAGTGCGAAACACGAGGAATTGTAAGAGGGTATTCTAAATGTTAGAAAATTAATTACTAACAATTAGAAATGTGAAAAGAGATAGCTTAGAGTAAAATTACTATTTTACCTTCTACATGTGAGAAAATGTGTATTTTACCCCTAACTTAAGGATTTCACATCCTAACTCCAAAAATTAACTAAATTTACATTCCTCATGTAAATTTTGTCCTAAACTCAAATTTCAACTCAGAAAAAAAAAATTAAAAGCATTCACAACTATAGAAAACTCACCATGGCCGAAACATTCATAGGTCACTTATCTTGATTTTAGTTGCAATTTCTTCCATCTTCAAAACCCATGATTAAACCAAAATTTTGTAACAAGAATTTTCCTATCCTAAGTTTAAAAACACACTTAAAATATTATTAAGAAAAAGCTAATCATCAACACCAAACTTTTTGTAAAAGGACCTAAACTTTTTAATAAAAAGTAAACCCTTAACTTAAATCACAAGTTTTGACCTTAATAAAAAATCTCTAAGAATTCCAAAAAAATCAAATCTTACTTCTAACATATTCATAACATCATCCTATGATCAACCATGTTTTAAATCATCAAACCAAAGTCACCAAAAATCACAAAACAACACTTGGAGTTTTTGGTTTTACACTTAGTCCAAAAATAGAAAATTTTCTCTCAACTAACTTTGATCAATCTCTTGATCTATGGCTTCAAGACATGTGATATTCAAACTAAAATCCTAACATGCAAATAAGAGACTTAGGATCTTCACATAAAAGTATCAAAGCTTTTGGAGTAAAACCACGAAATATTCAAACTTTCTCAAAACAACAATTGTTTTTTCACTTCCAGTTTTCAAGTTTCTAGATCTAAGGAAATATATCATCAAAAGCTTTATTCATGCAACAAAACCTCCATGAACATTCTTAAACACATGCTATCAACACTCCATAAAATTTTCGGACCAAGATATGTCCATTAGTTTGGTCAAAAGTTCTAAAACATAACATACTCTCTAGTTTCACGCCCAGAATGACCTTTCCATGGTTAAAACTACTTTTGACCGATCAAATGAGCATGGGATGAGACTAATAAAATATCCACGGAAACTAAACTTAAAGAAGAACAACTTTATGATGATTCATCGTGCGAAAATACTTACAAAGGGTAAAAAACCTCTACATAAAGACCCAGAAATCTGCCCGAGAGAGCTCTTTTGAGTTTCTCTCTAAGAACGGGGTGAAGAAGTGATGAAAATGAGTGAAATGTGTCTTGCACGACTTTAGACTTTTGAAGGGGGAAGTTATGGGCTTGAATGACCCTTGAGTGGAGGTGGCTATGTGACATAAAGTGGAGAATAGTGAGGGCAATGACTGCTTGAAGCAGTTGTGAGGTATAGAGGTTGATGCGGTGGAGTTCTCCTTCACATCAAAGCACTATTGAGCACAGCCAATTGCAGTGGATGGCCTACCATGTGGAGTAGGAAACTTCTTCAGAAAGCTTTGTCAAGGTGGCCAAATTCGTGGGCCTCAACCAAGTGGGCTTCAATTTGGGGGTTAAAGGGGGTTTGGTTAGGGTTCGAGATGCTATTAAGCCAAAATCAATTTTTTTTGGCTCAATCAAATTTCAAGGTTTAAAGGTTGGATAATGATGTCATAACAAGAATTTGAAAAATTAATAGTATGTGGAAGTGATCTAATCAAGTAATTAAATACAATGCTAGAAATCAAATAAAAAAGGGTTTAGAGGCCAACTTTAGGTTTCGCTTTCAACCAAGATTTTTGGGTTTAGATTGGATTCCACCCATTTAGTATTTCACTAGGGTTGAAACCCTGTTTGATTTGGCACAATTTGATTGGTTGGATGGAATAGGATTTTTGCTTAGGTGGCATAATCTCACACCTTGATTCCTTTACATCCATCAAATGTTCCTCTTGGAGTCAAGTGTCTAATACTAATCACTTTGGGTGGCTAAGATCTTGCCAAGTGTATAAATAAAACATCTCTAATCTAATTTGGACATACCACACTGTGATTTTGAAAACACTACACTAGGTGCGCTTATCGAGGTTTCTATTCACTCTAAAAAAATACATAATAAACTTAGTACTGAAAAATCTTAAATATTCATGTTAACCTATAGTGAAAATCGTTTACCAAATTTCAACCCCGAAGTACCCCTAAAAAGAATTTCACAATTTCGAACAGGCATTTCGTCCGAAATTATGAAAATGAGTTATTACTCCATAAAATCCTAAATAATCAATTGAGTCTAATGGCATAGACCATAACGCATTTTGACACTTATAACTACCTCAAATAATTAGAATCGCACTTTTGATACCATAGTTAGTGATAACATAGACTATATTGATAAACTAAAACCTATGTGATTGGTCGATTCATGAAAACTTATGAAGTTTTCACGAGGTGCCTAAAGCCAATAAAAATCTCACCGTTGAATTTCTAGCGGGCTGTTACATATGAACCTTTAAAAAACCTTTTGATGGGAATAAGAAGAATGCATGATTTAATTCAAGCATGTCATTGATAGAAAGGTCATATCATGCATCACTTTAGGTTTAGTTAGAATTTAAGGATTCTTTTAGGCATGACTAAGTATTGGGATGAACTTACTCAAGGTTAAACTTTTATTTTGTCATTGAGGATTTCTAGTGATCATCTTTTATTAAAGGAATTTTTCATGCATGCATTCATGAGAATCAATAGTCAAAATTTCCTATAGGCATCAACTAGGGAGCATGCCACGAATTGAGGAAGAATAGGTTAAGTTCCTTTTGATTTTTAAGGCATAGACGGTCTTAGAACGTGCAAGATATGTGGACTATGGATTATTGTTAGGTTTGGAGACCATTTGCATTAGTAGCAGTATTTGGAAGTTAGGTTATTTTTGTAATTTCCCTTTATCTAGAAAATTTTATTTTTCCTTAAGATAGTAGAAATTCTAACTTAGTGCAATTTTTATCATAGCCACTACCTCACTTCCAACTTCAAAAAATCAGTAAGTTGGCTTCTAACTTACACTTTGATGATTATTTATGATTTATTGATAAATACCGCATTCATTTTATAACTGTCATTTTGAGCATGAAACGTCATATCTTATGTTCCATTTTTTACATTTTGCATACAACTATCATTTTTGAAATATGCCACATTCATGCGTATCATGAAAATCACTTTTTTAAAAGTATTGCATGAAGAATTATTTTATCATGACCCCAAAGGCTAGGATAGGAAAGTATCTTGGTGGAACTTAATGTGGAATTTATTTCACACATTTTCTTAGTCCTAATTGTTTTGATTCAGAGTGTTTTGTATGTTTCCTTGCTCGTTTGTCTAGAATTTTAGGTGTCTTTTACATTTATTTAATTCTTAAAATTTTTTGGTATATCGTAAGTGTTTAATTATTGAATTAGGTTGAAATTGGGATGATGTGAAGAGGTAGAAATATGGCTAGGCCTAGAGAGTAAATCCTAGTTGGTTTAGTTTAGTCAAACCAGAACACTATTCAATTTTTGGGTTCTAACTAGAGCTACAGAATTCAGTTTCAGCTGTTTATTGGCTTTATGGAAAGCTAAGATATAGGCCTAAAACTTTTATAAAGAAACCAAAATCTAGTTCTGCCATTTTAAAGTTTCAAACTTAGCAGAAATGGAGGAGTCCGAATTTGTCCAGAAGTTTACTGCAGCCCAGACGCTATTTCGGCTTTCAGCCTGTATTTGGAGTCCTAGAAGTAAGAATAAAGCAAGCTCAAGTGCATTTGAAAGCTAAGAACGAGATAAAACTTTTGTGAAGGACCCAACTCCAAACTATGTCGTTTTTATGCTCTAAATTCAGCCATAATTCAGTTAGCCAAGAATTCTAGATTTTCAGCAGTAGATCTGTTTTAAAATTTGAAATGAGAATTGGTTTTGAGTTAATTTGAATTTTAGCTGCAGATATGGATGGCAGGTTTTTTAATTAGCTGGCACATAACAAAAACATTTTAAAATTAAAAATAAAGGAGACCAAAGGGGGATCAACTTCTAGCTAGCTACGTATTGTGGAGAGTCTAAAAAAAAAAAAAAAACAGACTGGTAGAGAGAAAGAAAAGAGGATTGAAGAAGGAGCTGGCTATAATTCCGAAAGGAAGAATGAAGCTCACAATTTCTACAATTATAGAGTTTTTTTTTTCTTCCTCTATTTTTTAGTTGATAAATTGTTATTAAGGATGTTGAATTCGAATTTACGTTTGAGAAATAATTTGATTATTTTATTAGTTATGATTTGCTAGTTTTCTTATTCTAGGGCTAGGATATTGTCATTAAATTTTAGATATGATTTGAGTATGGTTGTATTGAATACCCTTTGTTAATTGCAATTAGATGATTTTGATTTTCATTCTTGCAATTTACTGGCCATGAATTGCATGCTTGAGATGTTGAATGAAGTAACGAAAGGTGAAGTTCAATTTTAGTTCGTGAATTCATCAAACCTTGGTAGTGTAGTTTAGAAATAAATACACATATATTTGTGACCTACATTCAAGAATTCCACAGCATAATGAATTTATATTTAATTTATGTGATCACGATAGTAGACATAGGATTAATATATATATATATATATGTGTTACCTTGAAAGAGGATATGACATAAAAAGGAAATTCGGTCATTGTAATTTGCAAAATATTAATGCAAGCTACCAGGTTTAAACTCATTGAAGGAATTCAATTGATGAAATCCAAGCCTTAGGAACCTTTCATATTTGATTTTTAAGGTTAAGAATTTGCAGTCAGTCACATCAATTTGGGATCGCCTAAATAATATAGCAAATTTTATAAATCGGTACCTGAATCTCCTCCTTGTGAAAATGATACTCTTTTTGCTCTATTCTATTTGTCACAACCCATGCACTTGTGGTAGAGTCTAGGGACCATCAAGTTTTTGGCACTGTTGCTGGGAGGATTGTTTTCAATATTAATACAAATAAATTCCTGTATTAATTTAGACTGTATTGTTATGTTTTGTTATTCATTTAGACTGGCCCCACTCTCTCGAGGCCAAATTCAATCATTTTCTAGGGTTTGTAGGTTGTTTTGTGTTTTTGTTTGTCAATTTACATTTTCTATATTTAGTGTATGCCACGTAACTGTGAGTTAATTAAGCTTTTTGATCTAGAAATTGAGAGAACCCTGTGTGCACTAAGAAGAAATCAAAGACTAGAGCTAGAGCAAGAACAAGCAGTAGCCATGGCAGACCAGAATCAGAGGGTGTTGCGTGACTATGCCATACCGAATATCAATGGTGCTCAACCCAAAATTGTGACAGCTGCAGTCAATGCTAATAACTTTGAGATTAAGCCTGGTCTCATCCAGATGGTGCAACAGGATCAATTTGGTGGAGGACCTGCTGAGGATCCCCATGCACACCTTGCCAATTTCTTGGAGATTTGTGATACAATTAAGATGAATGGAGTTAGTGATGATGTCATTCGGCTTTGACTTTTTCCATTTTCTATAAAGGATAAAGCCCAGGCCTGGTTGAATTTCAAAGCACCTAACTCTTTCACCACCTGGAATGCCTTGTCACAAGCTTTTCTAAGTATTTTCTCCTAGTTAAGACTGCCAAACTTAGAATTGATATTATCAGTTTTGTTCACTTTGATGGTGAATCTTTGTATGAAGCTTGTGAGAGGTTTAAAGAATTGCATAGGAAGTGTCCACATCATGGTCTTCCTGATTGGTTGATTGTACAAACTTTCTATAATGGATTAACACATTCAATCAGGATTACCATAGAAGCAGCTCCATGAGGTAATTTAATGAGTAAGTCAACAGATGAGGCAAATGAGTTGTTAGAAGAAATGGCCTCCAACAATTCTCAGTAGTCTAATGAAATAGGTAGCCTAAGAAAGTTTTAGGTATGTATGATGTAGATGGCATAAACATGTTGAATGCTAAGACAGATTCTCTAGTAAAAATGTTCGATAAGTTGGGTAATGTGAATTTTATTTCTAGTCCAGTATTGAGTTGCGATTGCCGTGGAGGAGTTCACATGAGTGTTGATTGTATGCAAGTAGAGCAAGCCCAATGTGTGTCTAATTCTAACAGGCAGTAGCAACTGAACAACCTTTTTTCCAACACATACAACCCAGGCTGGAGGAATCATCCCAACTTTTCATGGAAAGATTAAGGTAACCAAGGTAGCAATTCTAAACCTTTCCATCCTCCTGGTTTCCAACCAAGACCATCTCAACCAAAAAGTAAGCACCCTTGGGAGATAGCTATTGAGAAGTTAGCCAATGTCATTTCAAAGAGATTTGAGAGGTTGGATGCAAAGGTTGACCGGCTGGCGAGTTCCAGTAGAAATGTAGAGATGCAATTGGGGCACAATTCCATCAATTCTCATGGATAGGGCATGATATGAACCCGCAGGAAAGGAATCCCTTGAACCCACAATCAAATTGAAAACTCACCCAAGAAAGCCAAATCAAGTCAATGGATGGAGAATCAAGACCCGATGAGAACTCGTTTCAAGAACCTAGATTATATTAAAATCTAGACCCGTTGAAGAACTCGTCTCAAGAACCCAGATTACAAGGAGGAACGCCACAAAGGTTGTGATTTACCTTTGATAAGTTCAAAAGTTCAATTAAGAACAAGAAGAGTAAAACTCAACTCACAATGAATAAATTCATCGAATTTCATAAACTAATCTTCAAAATGAGGCTACAAGAGTATTTAATGAAAACCTAATTAAAACCCTAACCCAAACAAAACCCCTTTGTTCCAAAAATATCCCTGGATGAATAGTGCCGCGTGAACAATGTTTCGGCTACAGTGAACAGTGCGGCGCTACAGTGATTCAAATGTGAACAGTGCCGCGCTACAGTACCTCTCTTCAAAACCCTAGTTCCTAAAAGTGCAACTTTCCAAATAAACCCTTGGCCAAAATACAAGGTCTTTCCAAAAATCCTAATTCATAAAAATAAGACATATGTGAGCTAAACATCATAAATCGCAATTATTCTAAACTAATAAAATAATTCATTTAAATGATTTAAACAATTTGAAATCCTTCAAGTGCCCAACGCCTTTAAGTCATATTATTGCCCTCTTCCATAGCTTGTATCAAATGAATCAAAATTGGATCTTCATCCTTCAAGCCCATTTTGACTATTGGGCTCTTGCTTGACTCGTCCCATGAGGATTACATCAATCCTTGCATTGTTTCTTTGATCTTCTTAACTCTTCATCTTGTAATTGATTCATCTGGAACTTGCAAAGATTCTTTATGACAAGGCCCGCCCTAGTTCCCATCATTCCCCCCCTCCTCAAAAGGATTCGACCTCGAATCTCCACCTGGATCAAAGGGAAAGAGGTTAGTAACATTAAAAATTGTAGAAACATGATACTTACCTGGAAGATCCACTTTATATGGATTATCATTAATTTTCTCAAGAATTTGAAAAGGTCTATCCAAGCTACTCCGGTCATCAACAAGCAACAATATGAAACTTAAAGGAGAAAGTGGATTAAAACCATAAACAAATTCAGAGGGAAAATAAAAAATAGTTGTGTGCAAAGTTTTATAATATGCACACTCAAATAAGGGCAAATAATACTCCCTCAAACGTCCATGTAACAATTCAATAAATGGCAAATGATACTCCCACAAATGTTCATGAAACATATCCAAAGTTCTTCTTACACCAAAATAACCATTCCAATTATATGCAAACTCAAATAATGGCAAGCAATACTCCCATAAACATTCGTGCAACATGTTAATGAATGGCAACTAATACTCCAACAAATGCTCATGCAACATGTCAATGAATGGCAAATGAAACTCCCACAAATGTTCATGAACCACATCTAAAGTTTTTCTTTCACCAAAATGATCACTCCAACTATATGCAAACTCAATGAATGGCAAGCAGTACTCGCGCAAACGTTCATGCAAGATGTTAATGAATGACAAATGATACTTCCAAAAACGTTCATGCAACATGTCAATGAATGACAAGTGATACTCCCATAAACATTCACGTAATACATTAATGAATGGCAAATGATATTTCCATAAACGTTCGTGCAACATGTCAATGAATGGCAAATGATACTCCCATAGACGTTCATGTAACAAATTAATGAATGGCAAAGGATACTCCAACAAACGTTTATGCAATATCTCAAAGAATGGCAAATAATACTCCCACAAATGTTTATGCACTAGGTCTAAAGTCTTCTTTGCACCAAAGTTATGCAATAAACCACATCCATGTAATAGCATCTCACGCATAAGACTAGTAGGCTCATAATGTTTATCATCTCTAAACAAATACCAATCTAGTTTATAGCACTTACCAAACGATGCCTTATCACACTCTCCATACACACTAGCAAAGTCATCATCATTAGCATGCAATTCCTTATCATATTCAAATATAATAATTTTGCATCTAAAATGAAGACAAGGACATACCTTCTTGCTAAGGCATCAACCACAAGATTTTCCTTACCATGTGTGTATTGTATTATATGAGGAAAAGTCTCAATATAGTCCTTCCACTTAGCATGCATCTAGTCAACAACTTACCTTGTCCACTCAAGTGTGTCAAGGACTCATATTCTTCAAAGAAAGGTCGGTTGGAATTGTCGCACCTGGCACAAAATTAATATAGTGCTCTATCTCCCTAATAGGTGGCAATCCACTAAACACCCCGCTAGGAAACACGACCTCATATCCCTGCAACAAAGAGACAATAACACCAGGCAAACATATGTCAAGTTCGTTACTATTAAAACTCGCCTTAGCATAAAAACTGTATTTTCTCTTTCTTTTTCTCTCACTTTCTTCACTCTCTCTTTTCTTTCCACTCTCTTTTACTTTGTTATTCTCTTTCTTCTTTCCACTCTTTTTTTTTCTATCACTCTCTTTTTCTTCATCTTTTTTTGAACTCTCGACCTCACAATTGCTTTTCAAATCATTCTCTCTTTCTTTTTTCTCTCGTGGCTCCACTCTTTTTTCTTGACTTTCAGTCACCTCTCTATTTTCTTTTTCACCCTCTTTTTTTTTATCAATCTCACTTTTCAGCTCTGGTTGGTCCCCATGGACCTGTGTAGGAGTTAAAGGAGCAAGTTTAATTGTTTTTCCATCATTTTCAAAACTGTACATGCTCCTTAACCCATCTTGGATCACCTTCCTATCATATTGCCACGGCTTCCCCAACAAAATGTGGCCAACATGCATAGGAACTACATCACAAAGCACCTTAACCTGGTATATCCCAATGGAAAAAGAAACTAACACTTGCTTATTTACTATAACCTCCCCACAATCACTCAACCAGTGCAACTTGTATGATCTAGGGTGTTTCAAGGTAGATAAACTCAATTTCTCATCTAAAGTAGTGCTAGCCAAATTAATACAATTATTCACATCAATGATCATATTACATACCTTGTTATTGATGTGGCATCTAGTATGAAAAATGTTCTCTCTTCGCTGCTCCGTATCATCAATCCAAATTTGTGTATTGAGAGCACGCCTAGCAACAAGAGACTCCCTATACTCTTCATTCTTATACCCAATCTCAATACTAGGCTCACGTCGCCTCCTATCTCTCCCACCTTGTAAATTTCTGATTAGGCTCGTTGATCCATCCTATCCCTCACTTCACCCAACACTAAGTTAAACCGCTCAAACTGTTGTTGCATGGCTTGCAACACAAAGGATGAGTTATCTGCCAACCCCTTTGGTGATTAGTCACTCCTATGAGACATCATAATGTGCTGCACAAAAAGAATGTTAGTGAAAAACCCCACACACTCCCTTACGTGTTTACTCTCAAATAATGACACTCCACTCGTGTTTCACTCTTAATTGACTTTTTTCAGATAATAATCTCACACTCTCTTGCCTTTTACCTCAATAGTTTTCTCGCTCAAGTTCTTTTAGAACTAGTTGAACTAAATCAAGATAATACAATCTTGTACTATTCCAACCAGTAATATAGATGCAAGAAACAAGAACAAGACATAGGAAATGAATAAAATGGCACGAGACTCAAGGAATTTATATGAGGGAAAGAGTAATGATAAAACAAGATACCTACTAGAAAGATGTTTTCAGCCCCTTTGATGATAAAGCTCAATCAACAAACGTCTTTCTTTCTCTTTTTCTTAACTATGTAGCAACATATGAGAATGCTACTCTTTTTTCTTTTCCTTTCCTTTTTTTTTTCGATTTTTTTTTTCTTTTCCTGTCTTTTCTTTTCTTTTCCTTTCTTTTCTTTTCCTTTCCTTTCTTTTCTTTTCCTTTCCTTTCTTTTCTTTTCTTTTGTCTAATTCAATCACAAACAACAATATTCAATTGAAAATCAAGCAATTGAATTCAAACACACAAGAATTAACAATGAAATAGAAGAAAATCAATGGAACGACACTCCAAGCAATTGACAAACTTAGAGATGTAAGAAACCCTAGAATTTTGAAACCCTTGGAGATGCAAATTTCAGCCAAATCCAAAAGCCTAAGAATCTTGGTAGTGTACTTTTTGTTTTCTTTTTGTTTTTTGCAACCCTAGAACGATGAAGCCCTAGAATTAAAGATGTAATAAATGAAAGATAGAATCAGAACTAATTGGAAACCGAGCTCTGAATATCAAATGATATGAACCCACAGGAAGGGAATCCCTTGAACCCACAATCAAATTGAAAACTCATCCAAGAAAGCCAAATCAAGTCAATGGATGGAGAATCAAGACCTGATGAGAACTCGTTTCAAGAACCTAGATTATATTAAAATCTAGACCCGTTGAAGAACTCGTCTCAAGAACCCAGATTACAAGGAGGAACGCCACAAAGGTTGTGATTTACCTTTGAAAAGTTCAAAAGTTCAATTAGGAACAAGAAGAGTAAAACTCAACTCGCAATGAATAAATTCATCAAATTTCATAAACTAATCTTCAAAATGAGGCTACAAGAGTATTTAATGAAAACCTAATTGAAACCCTAACCCAAATAAAATCCCTTTGTTCCAAAAAATATCCCTGGATGAATAGTGCCTTGTGAACAATGTTTCGGCTACAGTGAACAGTGCGGCGCTACAGTGATTCGGATGTGAACAGTACCACGCTACAGTACCTCTCTTCAAAACCCTAGTTCCTAAGAGTGCAACTTTCCAAATAAAACCTTGGCCAAAATACAAGGCCTTTCCAAAAATCTTAATTCATAAAAATAAGACTTATGTGAGCTAAATATCATAAAACCCAATTATTCTAAACTAATAAAATAATTCATTTAAATGATTTAAACAATTTGAAATCTTTCAAGTGCCCAACGCCTTTAAGTCATATTATTGCTCTCTTCCATAGCTTGTATCAAATGAATCAAAATTGGATCTTCATCCTTCAAGCCCATTTTGACTATTGGGCTCTTGCTTGACTCGTCCCATAAGGATTACATCAATCCTTGCATTGTTTATTTGATCTTCTTAACTCTTGATCTTGTTATTGGTTCATCTGGAACTTGCAAAGATTCTTTATGACAAGGCCCACCCTAGTTCCCATCAGGGCAAGTTGCCTAGTAAGACAGAGGGCAATCCGAAGAAGCATTGCAAGGCAATCACCTTGAGAAGTGGTAAGCAACTTGGTCAGGTAAGTGGTGAGACTGTAGTTGGTGATAAAGTAGACCAAGAAGAGGTGAGTAAGAAGGTCGATGAAGAAGTTGAAGACCTAGCCAAGACACCATCCCCACTACCACCAATTGAACCTTATATCCCTCCCATTCCTTTTCCTCAAAGGCTTAAGCAAAATAAAATTGATCAACAGTTTGAGAAATTTTTGAAAGTGTTTAGGCAACTTCACATTAATATTCCTTTTGTAGATGCCTTAGCACAGATTCCTGCCTATCCAAAGTTCCTAAAGGAGATCATGTCCAAGAAGAGGCAATTAGAGGATTTCGAGACCATTGCATTAACGGAGGAATGCAATGTCACTATCCAGAATAAGCTTCCAACAAAGCTAAGAGATCCAGGGAGTTTTTCTATCCCTTGTACTATAGGTGATGTTAATTTTTCTAATACCTTGTGTGATTTAGGTGCTAGTGTTTCACTAATGCCTTTATCTCTGTCTAGGAAGCTTGGATTAAAGGAGTTGAAGCCTACTACCATCTCTTTGTAGCTAGCTAATCGATCGGTGAAATATCCTTGGGTGTTCTTGAGAATGTGTTGATCACGATAAATAAGTTTATCATTCCAGTTGATTTTATTGTGTTGGAGATGGAAGAAGACATCGAGAGCCCTATCATTTTAGGCTGGCCTTTTCTAGCCACAGCTGGAGTTGTCATAGATGTTAAGAATGGTAGGCTGACTTTGAAGGTTGGTGAAGAAGAGGTAGAGTTTAATTTATTGAAAACTTCTAAATATCCTTCTTTTTCTGATCATGTTTTCCGAGTTGGTGTTGTAGATGAGTTGATCAGAGAAGTTTTTAGGGCTGAAAACACTAGAGAACTCTCAATACTTGTTAAGTGGTTGCAGGGACAAGTAAAGATGATAATTTGGAGGTTGCAGAAGTGACTTGTGCATTAGAGGCTACATGTCCTAAGCCGAAGCAGAGAGGTATTCATTTTGAGGATTTAGGCAAAGGTAAGCCACTTCCTCCCCCATTTAATGTGCAAGCACCAGTTCTAATGTTGAAGTCATTAGCCTCACATCCCAGGTATGCCTTTTTAGGTGAGAATAATACTTTGCCTGTGATTGTGAGTGCTTCTTTATTTAATGATCAACTTAAAAAATTAATGCGTATTTTTAGATTGAGAAAAAAAAAAAGCCATAGGATGGACTATATCAGACTTTAGAGGAATTAGCCTTTCATTGTGTACGCATAGAATTTTAATGGAGGATAATCATAAACTTATTGAAAATTAGAGGCTGCTAAATACTAACATGAAAGAAGTAGTCCAGTGCAAGTAGTACCTAAAAAGAGTGGGATGCTTGTGGTGCATAATGAAAATAATGAATTAATTCCCATTAGGACAATAACTGGGTGGAGAGTCTACATAGATTATAGGAAACTTAATAGTGTTACCCGTAAGGATCATTTTCCTTTACTTTCTCTTGATCAGGTACTTGAGAGATTTGCTAGGTATGCGTATTACTGTTTTCTAGACGGTTATTCAGGGTATAACCAGATTCCTATATCCCCCAAAGACTAAGAAAAAACCACATTCAATTTTTCTTATGGTACTTGCACCTACTACATTCCAATGCTACATGATGGCTATTTTCTATTTTTTGGATCTTCTTTTGATAGTTGTTTAGATAAATGTCTCAAGTTTTGTAGCGTTATGAGGAAACCAATTTAGTCTTGAATTGTGAGAAATGTCATTTTATAGTGCAGGAAGGTATTGTTTTTAGGCCACAAAATTTCAGCAAGAGGTATTGAGTTGAACTGAACAAAAATAGAAAATATTGAAAAATTGCCATCACCTACCAATGTTAAGGGAGTTAGAAGTTTCCTTGGTCATGCAGGATTTTACCAACGTTTTACTAAAGATTTTTCTAAAATTTCTAAACCTCTTTGTAATCTGTTGAATAAGGATGTTGTGTTTGATTTTGATAAAGACTGTTTGAATGCTTTTAATAGCTTGAAGCAAGAGTTGGTGTCAGCACCAATTATGGCAGCCCCAGATTGGAGTTTGTCTTTTGAGCTCATGTGTGATACTAGTGATTTCGCCTTGGGTGTTTTCTCGGCCAGAAAAAATACAGGAAGTTGTATGTTATATATTATGCTAGTTTTAGGTGATTGTATATACAGACCATTCAACAATCAAGTATTTGTTAAAGAAGAAATATGCCAAACCGCACTTGATTTGGTGGGTGTTGTTGCTTCAAGAATTAGATCTTGAGATTTGAGACAAGAGAAGCATGGTGAATGTGGTGGCAGATCACTTGTCTAGATTAGAGGGGCAATCAATAGCAAATGAGGTGCCTAATAATGAAAAATTTCCAGATGAGCGGTTGTTGGCAATTTCAGTCATTTCCTGGTATGTTGATTTGGTGAACTATTGGTGAGTGGCATTGTTCCCCCTGATTTGAGCTATCATTAGAAGAAAAAAATTGTGGGATGTGAAGCATTACTTTTTGGAAGAGCCACTACTCTATAAACACTGTGCAGATGGGATGATTAGAAAATGTGTACCCTGGGATGAGATGCAGGATATCCTTGACCATTGCCATTCCTTGGAGTGTGGTGGACATTCAGTATCTCTAAGACAGTTGCAAATGTATGGCAGTCTTTTTTACTGATCAACCATGTATCAAGATGCTAGACAGTTTATGAGCATGTGTGATAGATGTCAAAGCCATGGTGATGAGATTTGTGAAGAAAAATATTTTTTCAAGATTTAGTGTGCCGAAAGCCATTATTCGCGATGAAGGCTCACATTTTTGTAACCGGTCATTTGAGGCTTTGTTGAAGAAATATAAGGTTACTCATAAGGTGGCATTTGCCTATCATCCTCAAACAAATGGGCAAATGGAACTTGCAAATAGGGAATTAAAGCAAATTTTGGATAAAACTGTGAGCAAATCAAGGAAGGGTTGGGCGAATAGGTTAGATGATGCACTTTGGGCCTATAGGATAGCTTTCAAGACACCTTTGGATATGTCCCCTTATAGACTTGTCTTTGGAAAGTCTTGTCACTTACCAGTTGAATTGGAACATAGGGCCTATTGGGCAATTAAGGAGCTGAACATGGACTTGAAAGCTACGAGAGAAAAAGATATTGTTACAGTTGAGTGAGTTGGAGGAGTTTAGGTTGGATGCTTATGAAAATGCTTAGATTTACAAGAAAAATAACAAGCATTGGCATGACAAGCATCTTCAAATTAAAAACTTCGAAATTGGGCACCAGATGTTACCCTTCAACTCAAGACTGAAGCTATTCTAAGGCATGCTTCAGTCTAGGTGGTCTGGCCCATTCATGGTAACAAAAGTGTATCCATATGGTGCTGTTGAAATGCATAGTGAGGTCACTGGTGCATTCAGGTTAATGGGCAGTGTTTGAAGCCTTATCTTGCTAGTAATGTGGTTCCTAAAGGAGTTACTTATTCCTTGAAGAATCCTACCTATGGTTGATGGTACAGAAGTCAATCTAATTACTATAAACAAGCGCTTCTTCTGTTTTAGTTATTGTTTTTATCTAAGTTTTTTTTTAATAAAGATGGTTGTGACCCCTTCTTTTGGTTGTGTTGTGTAGGTCTAGAAAAATCAAGCAAGAAGCTAATTCGTGTTTAAATCAATCGGACATTCGTTGTGTTCAGCCTTGCTAAAAGGGTAGTATTAGCCTTCTATTTGTTTTTCCCGTCACATTGAGGACAATGAGCAAATTAAGTTTAGGGGAGTGGATATTTGATTATGCTGAATGCTGGTGCCGGCTATGTTTATTTGAGAAAGAAAATTCTTTTACTTAGATATTCTGGTTTGTTCACATTCATGCAAGTTAATTGGTGATCATATCCATATCTTCCAAACCAGATTTTTATGTGAAAGATTAGGAGAAATGAACCTACATTTGCACTTGTGTGAGATTTATTTAGGATCAACATTACACTTTTGGATTCTTTATTGTGTTAAGCATTGCATTTTTTATTTAGGATAGACGATATATTATAAAGCAAGTTAAGTATACTTGTTTTCTTTAGGATTATTGAAGTACACATTTCCTTGCAAAGTTGTGTGAGTTTTGTGACTATGAGTGTGATGCTTTTCTTGTGATTATTTCCTTTGATCTAGTCGTAAACAAGGTTTAAGTAAATAGAGTGATAATGATTAGAAAATTGAATAAATAAATGTTTAAGAAATTGTATCTACTCCAATGTTTTGAGTTGCTTAGTACCTAGAGGTATTCATTACCAATGTTTACTTTTATGTCAAACGGCAACTTGAAATATGAGTATGCAAAAACACTTTAAGTGTGTGACTTGTTAAGTAACCCGTTGGATCCATCACAAATGCTTGTATTCGCGTTAAAATGCGAGTGACAACTTAAAGACAAAGAATAAATATTATTGAAAAAAACACAGTGAAAAAAATAATAAAAATATAAAATATATATCTATCTGGTTTGCTACCTTGTTTGTAGTATTGAGAAGGGATGATTCAGGTTGAGTTGTTGCATGATTCAATTATGTTGGTTGCATGATAAATATGATTGAGTTTGGAATTATATATGGATATTTGAACCAGAGAATGTGAGTATGCCTAGTTTTCCTTTATTTGCTATTGTTTATATACTAAGTTGAAGATTTGATGTTTGCATGATAGGTCCTTTGGGTGTGAGAGTTGAGCCTACTATGGTTATTGTTCTTTGTTTTTATGGTTTTCCTTTTACTTGAGGACAAGAAAACATTCATAACTTTTCTGTCCACTCTGGCGTGATTAAATATGGAGTGGTAACCCATGGATTGACGAAGAATAGTCAACAGGATTCGAATGAGTTCTTTTTAAAGAACGTCGAAGCGAAGTCATACGTTACGACACCTAATGCTGGCAGGTGTATATGTTATAATTTTTTATGATGTTATGTTATGTTATATTACCAATAACAATGAGAACAAGTCTATAGACAACGTAGTTTCAACATGAATTATACTACGATCACCGGCAGTAACTCACAGTGCATATGGAGAACTGTGACGATACCATATATTAGATTAATTCTTTGATTTTATGTGATTCTTGATGAAAGACTATGTTTTTACTATGGAAGTGAAATTATGTTTTCTGTAAGAAAATGTGCATAAAAAATCTATCTTCTTGAGAAATCTGAATGGGAGACAAATAGAATTTTTCTACATTGCAATCATTTTATGTTTATCATTCTTCATGCATAGTCTATCTTTATACACGTTCGTTGTCTAACATACTGAGATCTCAAGTAAATCTCATCATTTGTAGACCCACTAATAGAAGTTGTAAATGTAGATAGACCCAATAGACCAGTAGACAAATAGGATTGACAAGGAACCAGATGTCAACAGGAGACTTGATCTTATTTTGATATTTCTAAACCCGACCCTTCATGCCATTGAGCGCTGGTTTAGATTTATTTTGAAAATTTTGTATTTTGTATTAAAATTAAGCTACCTAATGATTTGAATTTATAATTAATATTATTGGGATGATTTTAGTCATCCTACCATAAATTCATTTTCACCCTTACTTTCCGTTACGATTATTGCATACTGTTAACTACATTTCTAGAATACATTGCATATTAATTGTCATATTCAAAAGTATGTAATGTGGTGTCACATATCCCGACATTTGAAGTCTATGTTACATCTCATGCAAACGTTGGAACGTAACAAATATTGTTTAGAAAAAAATCATGCTAAAAGGATGAATTTGTCGTAGTGATACTAATAGCTGCTTCGATTATTGCACGGATCTAGAAGTCATTTGGGATGAAACCTTTGGCTTAAGAATCTTGTTTCATAAATAGTAACCAAACCAGGGTAACGATGAGACGAAAGCAAACGATGATTACTGATATTAGCGACGAAAGGAGGACATGCATCAATAACATTGTATTTGAAATATGTTTATATAAAGATGTGCCAAAAAAAAAAACATTTTATTCACATCCTTAAGTAAAAACATACCAGGTAAGAACGCTAGTACCAGTATTAAACAAGTAGCAACTAAAAACTATTATAACTTTCGTTTTATTTTTTTGACCGTCCTCCTCTCAATTGTGATCCTCTCCACCTGCAAAACAAAATAAACAGTACAACGTTATTTTCCGGCCATGCAAGGTGATATTGTGGAGCCAGTAGTTGGATTTATTCTCCTTTCAATGTCAGGTTAATTTGAAAGAAATTATCAATGTAGACTATCCATGCAACAAATGAAGATTGAACCTCCAGATTGTCGATCGCGGAGCTCAGGGCAGAAAAGAAAAGGACAAGATTGTATATGTTTTATGCTAAAACATGGATGATGTTTTATGTTCTAATCGCAGGTTAAAAATTACCTATGCATAGATGATGTTAGATATTCTAGTCGCTGCCGCTGCTGCTGTGGCAGTCTTCGTGCTTCTTCCTCTCCTTCTTCTTCTTCTTCTTCTCCCCCTTCATGCACCCTTCTTCTTGTTTTCTGTTTTCTGTTTTCTGTTTATGTAAGTTGAGAAATGATAATTTATAATATAATAGTTGATTTATAAAATTTAAATTTTAAAATTTTTTACAAATCAAATTATGTGAAATTAATGACGTGAAAAAACTAATGACGTGAAATGTATGTCATTCAAACCAATTTATCGATGATAAATGATATTTAAAGTCATAGTATTAAGCGTTGTACATTCTTTTTGAAAAACTTGAGAAAATATAAGATCCACATAAAAAATTAAGAGTAAAATATGAAATATGAGGATAAAAGAGTAAAATAACATACTTTTTAAGTTGTGTACAGAGTGTGGGGCCTCTGTCTATAATTTTTTAAAAATTAATTTATTAATAGTGAACCTCTTTTTCAAAATGAGTGCATAACACTTGTACAACTCATGTGTATATCTAATATTACTGTTTATCAATAAATATTCTCATATTAAAATGACGAGTTCTTTTACTTCTCATCCCTACAACATACACATACTAAAACAAATAAATAAATAAATAAAAACAGGTGTGCAATGTAGGAATGATAAATAATTTTTTTCTGAAATGTCTGAATAACATCTTTTTGTAGCTATGAATAATTTTATTTGTCATCTTTACACACCACACTTTTTTATTTTAATTTTTAATTTTTTTTATTTTTCCTATAACAAATATATAGTATATGAATGATAAGTAAAATAACTTAATTAATTTAACAAGAATAAAATAAAATAAAAAATAATATTAAATATGTAAAATATGTGATAGAAAAAATGAGTGTCATTCCCCTTCTTGCAAAGGGGAATTAATACTAATATATAACTATACTAATAGGCTAATATTAGTATAATATTAGTGACACGTGATTTATTTAAAAATTAAAAAATATATATTTAAAACAAAATAACTCTCAAAAATATTGAAAAATAAATATTAAAATTCTTGATTCTTTCTGGCTTTTTATGTTTCTGTTTTAATTTCTTTTAAAAATCACACAGTGCCACCTCAAAAAAGTATAATAAATAATATAAATTAGGAGCATAACAGCTTTTTTTTATATATATATATTTATAGATCTACAACCTTTCATAATCAAAAGATTTGATAATTCTATTTTGAAAAAAACTAGTTTACTCTCTTACTTTATCCTCTCGTTTTATTCTTTCACTTTGACGGTTTGTTTATTTATTTTTTATGATTAAGAAAGTAATTTTTTAGTATATTGATACATTTTTTTATTTCTTAAAAATATTTAAATATATTGAAAAATAAATAAAAAAAATTAAAAAAAAAATTAAAACACAAGGCGGTGAAGCGGACCCTTCTATTTTTGTTTATATTAATATTCGGAGTGGAAAGTTTTCAAGCATCTGGTACGCGTAGGGACGAGAGTTCATGCGTACACGTATCGTGGGCATGTACGTTGTATTTATGACTCATCCAAACCCAGGGATTCCTATAGGTAGGAACCTCGGAGCTCTTTGTCTCTTCAGATTACATCCCAAGATAGCATTTGTGGACAATGGCTGGAATCCGGACTAGCAAGATTGGAGAAACCCTCAAGGACAACTTCCACTTGGGGGGCAACAGCCTCAACATGAGGGACAACAAGGTTGGAGGGCATCAGGGGCTGCAGAATGAAGGGAGTGTTTACAAGAGGAAAGACAAGATCCATGGTGGTCAGGGCAAGGATGGCAAGAAGGGCATCGATAGTTGGAGGGTTTTTAAGAAAAAGATTTATAATAGATCAGCTACTATTTATTTTTACAGATTTATATTTATAATTTTTTTTAAGATATAGAGATTTTTTTATAAAATAAAATGATATTTTTTTTAAAATATGATATGTGAAGTCGCGAATAATAAGTAGATAATAACAGATTTTTAATGATAAAATGTCAAATTTACATTTTGCTCAAAATAGAAAAATTGGACCGGACCAGACCGAAAATCGATAAAATAGGAAATATCGGTTTAAAAGGATAACCGATGAGTAATCGGTTTTGAAAAATACAAAACTAGTTATATCGGTTCGGTCTAAGATTTGATCTAAAACTAGACCGGACCGGATGGATTACACCCCTAATAAAGAATCAAAGATAGTATCTCAGAAACAAGATAAGATGCAGGTAAAGTGCCTTTTGAATTAAAGATAGTATCTCAGAAAGAAGAAAAAAGATAAAGATGCAGGAATCAAAGAGATGCAGGTAAAGTGCCCTTTTCCCTAACTTGTACTCAGATAAAATCGTATTCTTAGCCACATTTGTCAGGATCGGGAGAGACCCTGACCCATTCCAATTTCACATATATTGTTTTGCCGACACAGTGGGAGGGTTATCCTGTTGTGAGTCTGCACAATAGTTAAAGTGGTCATCCCCTCAATCAAGCCAATTTTAGCGCAATGGGTAATTACGTGGCATTAAATTTAGTTTATCAGGCCTGAGAGGGAATTTTGGTTAGACCTTAAATTCATCTTTATTGAGGGATATTAGACCTTAAACTATTGGGTCTTAGAACTTAACCTTAAATTGGGTGACTGTTGAGTTACGCTTCATTTGTTTCTACAGATAAGATGAGTGAATTGAGATTAAAGTTAAAAATTAAATAAAATATTATTAGAATATATTTTTTAAATATTATTTTTATTTTAGAATTTGAAAAAGTTAAATGATGTATTTTATTTTATATAAAAATTTTAAAAAATTATAATAATAAAATGAGATGAGATCAATTGTCAAAAAAATAAACCAAACCAGACCTTAGTGACCTAAAATCGTTAGTTAAAATATCCAAAAAAAATCATTAGCACGCCAGCTAGCGGAAAACAACTTAAACTCGTTGGCCTCATTCTAAGATCTGCTTTTAATAAACTCAACTTGGGCAAGCTGTATGCTACTTTTAGTTGTAGAAAACGGAGGCTTTAGCTTTTTGTCATCTTTTGGAAATTCGATTATAGGATTGATATTTATGTGGAAGGTTATAAGAATTGATAATTCTTTTAATCGAGCTTTTGACGAGCAGACAAAGTTAACTTAATTTGCATGGTTTGTGTAATAGCAAGTGTTTGTCACGTTTGAAATACGTAAAGATAATTAGAATAGGTAAAATTGGATATGTGCGGTCTGCCCACTGATGATGTAGGCATGACAGCAAGGGTGCAAGTGGTGGGGCCAAGTGATGTGGCAAATGCAAGATGAGGTGGGAAGTTAAGAATGGTTAAAGTAGGTGCATAGCGTCTTTATCCTAAGATAATGCGTTCAAGATAAATAATCATGTGAAACCTTTTTAAAAACATTCCAACATTTTTTTCTGCCGGCATTTTTTAAGATGCCATGTGGGTGACACACTGTACGAATTTTTTTAAATAAACTAGGAATCTAAAAAATGACTAATTCATATTCCTTTTGATCTAAAATGATTTCGGGAGTTACGGATTTCCTAAGTCTCATTATCTCTTTTGCTTTCCTCTGCAATTGACCTAAATTATATCAGGTTCTCACATCCTTTATTGCTTTAAAGTAATTTTAAGGATTGAAGCTAATTAGACTACACTTTTCTTATGCAAAACAATAGAATATCAACCTAACCCACATTACCATCATTAATAAGTGGAGGCTCGAAGGGTGATTATGGAAGGATGTCAGACTCATCAAACGTGGTATCCTTCATAAAGTAGTGCAACAGCTCATCACCGGAGTCATAGTAAATGTTCATGAACTCATCTCGTGAAGGTCCTACCAGCGCAATAGGACAGACCACCATTGCGGTTGAGTAAAAAAACGTGAAGAGCACTCTATTGGTTGGTGAAGGAAATTGTTGCAGGTGCTGCAAAGTACAGCTAGTCCAACAATTGGGCGAGCAAGCACCTTGTAGACAAGCTGGCAAATATGTCCCTGAGTAAGGTGGAGATGAGAGTCTTGCCCCATGGTAGGCGAGCTAGAAAAGCCCCTCCATGCAGGTAAAAATGAGGAGCTGAGGAGGTCAGTGGTTCTTATGAGACAAGAGCTACTCTCACCCAAGACGAGCTACTACCAAGGATAGACTGTGCCAGATATGAAAGCCTTTCGGGAACAACATGGAAGATACTTAGATTAGTGGTAGTGTCATACTTAGAAGCCCACATTCCATATATACTATGGTGATTAGAATAACTATATATTAGTATTTGTTCTAGTAATTTTAATTTATTGTAACTATATCATTGATAGTGATAGTATTAGTATTAATATATCATTATTTCATTTATAATTATTTAGTATAGTGATTTATATAGTAATTTATATATAGACTTAAAGTATATTATTAATAGTAATATAGTATTAGACTATTAGTATTAGGGCATAAAATGTAAATTGTACTTAATATACATTATATACTAATGTATATTAATATTACTAATGAAAGGGAGTCTGGTAAATTTGGGTGCTTTGACAAGATGATATTTCAGTTCAGCTTGTTTTAAGTAGAGAGCAATTCATTTTAACTCGTGTTGGTGATGGAGTTACAAAATTACTATGTTGCTTTGTTTATGCCAAGTGTAATATGGTGGAGATGAGAGATTTATGGGAGCATCTGAATGGCAAGGTTTTAGGAAATGAAACCTGTATAATTGCAGGGGATTTCAATATTATAAGGGAAGATTTGGGACGTCGGGGTGGCAACCTTTTGCCCCGTCTTGTCAGATGAGGCAAAAGTTTCCATTTACGCAACTATTTTCGGTTTCAATTTCTTAACCAAACTTTTTAATCTACCTCTAGAGGTGCCAAGACCTCTAATATTCCGTGATAAAATAGGACCAATCATAAGGAAAATTTGTTCGGCCGGGCTAACACTCGAGTCGAACTACGAACTTTTTCAAAAGTTTTCCTAACTCCTTTTTTCTTCATATCTGCTACCTCATTTTCTGTGGCATAATCTCTATGCTTTGAAAATTTTTCAACATTTAATTCCATATCCAGTTCAAAAACAGAGTCAACTATATTAGTGTTCTTAGCAACATTCTCATCAGGCATCTCCTCCAATTCCAGATCTACAACACCATTTTTTTCAAGTCTCTCTATTGCCTATTCTTCAACCTCCTCTACATGATATTCCCTTCGTTTTAAAATATTTTCTTCACTCGGCTGATCAGCAGTTCTATTTCTCTCCCCTGTGTCTGGACAAATTATTACCTGTCCCTCCTTTGTTCTATCTTCCTCTTGCATTAAGGCTTGATCCTCAGATTCCTTCATGTGTGGAGCCAGATTTTCACTTGTATTTCCTTGTTCAGTTCTTGAGACCATGATCATCAAACCTTTGCCTTTATTTATACCATCATTTGGGACAGAGTGTTGTGTCATTTCCGTTCTTACGTGCCCAAACTTTTTCTCCTTTTATTTGTGTCTTGAATTTGCACGTACATATGTTGTGCCCTTGCACCTTACAGCTTGAACAAAGTGCCGGGAGAGTCTTGTAAATCACTTCCTGTTTTCGTCCTGTACCTAGCATCCTGATCTCGAAAAAAGGAATTGGTTCTTTTGCTGCATCCATCTCCAAACATAAACGTGCCCCATCTGTGCGAGTTGCTCATTTTGTTGGATTATCCCTTCTAATGTACCGGCCAATCGAAGCAGTAAGGATCTTTAGAAATGATTCATGATAAAAATTTGGGGGAAAACCTGGCAGCACTATCCAAAGAGGTACCAATGATGGTTCTTCATCTTCATTGAAATCTGGTTTCCAGTGAAAAGTCCAATATTGAACACCATTCACCTCACAAGTTTCATGATAGAGTGCTTTTAAGAAATCTAATTCATTTGACATTAGGACAAAGACGTTTCGTGGTCTCTTCATGGCTGAAACAATTGGCACCAATGGATATGAATGAAAGATCGGATAGCATCCAATGAGGGCCTCTGCCTTAGGAACTTTAGAACAATGGAATAACGGAAAGGTTTGGCAGATCTCGCAATCTCCTCCTTAGTAAACTGAAAACAAAGTTCTCCGTCCTCGTACTTTGGCCTAATGGGGCACAGACATATCAGGTAAAGGTTGCAGAGCCACCGAAACAAGATCAACGTAGGAACGTCAACCTGCCTCCACGGTAGTGGCCACCATGCAGCCCCTCTACGTAAAAAGAACCCTAGCAAAATAAAGTTATCGCCCAAAGTCGAGAGAAAAAAATCACAATGGAGGATTTTAATTCCTGGATTTATCATTGTGGACTGATTGAAATGAAGCCTTTGGGAAGGAGGTTCTCTTGCTGTAATGGGCAGAGTGGTCTCTCGAGAAGTTGGGCAAAATTGGATAGGTGTTTCTTGAATGCTAGTTGCTTGACAAGATTTCCTTTTGTGACAAACTGCTACTTTTCATTTGAAAAACCTTGCCTTTACTGCTTTAGCTCCTGATAGCTTTGCTCGGGTTTTTGTTTCGGAGATTTTTTTAAACATAATTTCTCGTGATAATATTTTTTCCAAATTTCATGTTCTATTCTCTCGTTTCACTCATAAATAAGTTATTCTTGATGCTCTCTCTCTCTCCACCCCCCCCCCCCAATTGTTGCATGGGCATATATTGTCTTTTTACACTATAGACTGTTTAATTGCCATTGGTTGCTCCTATCATATTCTGTGAACCGACTGGAAGTAGAATGCTTAGTTTAGAAAACTTGTGCATTTTTAGAATTGATTAATTAAATTAAAGGTAGTTTAATTATAAAATTTTTTTAATTAAATATAGCTGTTGGGGTTAGTTATAATCTGTCATTGGTTCTAAAGTGGATTTTGTTTTTGTTTGTTGGTTGGACGATAGCCTATTTGGATTGCAATGGAATGGAGTGGCTTCACTTGTATTCATGTTTGAGCATAGAATGGAGTTGGGAGGAAGATGAATTGTTTTGAAGTGTTGGGATTAAGTGATGGAGTTATAGTGAGTTTGTAAAGTATGATGATGATGTTGGTTTAATTCATTTAATTTGTGTATATTAAATATATTGGGTATGGATTAAGCTTGCAAAAACAAATGAATGCTTTGAATGGGTTGTATGTTGATCTTATAAAGTTTGAATGGATTGTATGGTTGTGGTTTTGTAGAGCCATGAATTGTAACTTACAGGGCCGGCTCAATAGATTTTGAGGCCTAAGGCGATAAGTTAAAACGGAGCCTTTTTCTTATATTAAATTAATTAGGTTATATTTAAATATATTTTTATTTAAAAATTATTTTTCTTGCTTTTTGAGATGCAAAATTACTAATTAAATTTTTATATTAAAGTTCTTCTAATATCTTCTTCTCAATTGATAATATGGTTAGTCCATTTAATCTTTCCTGCAACATTGTTGACCTTAAATAAGATTTTATCAATTTTAATTTTGAAAAACTTCTTTTTGCAGAAGCAACAGTAATAAGTATTGCCAATAAAATTCTGTAAGCGATACATGCATTTGGAAAAGAATAAAGTCTTTTTATATAATTTAATATATCAATAGGAGTGATTTCCACTACTGGTGAAATTTCTTTTAAAACTTTTAGTTCAGAAAATAAATCTAACCATCAATATCATATTTCAAAAAGTTTCCAAGATTAAGACAATTTTTTTGCAAACTACCATCGTCAAGTGATTTCAATTTCTTCATATTAAATAGAAAACCAAAAATATTTTCATATATTTGAAACTGTTTTAAATTGAAGAAATTGCTTGATCTACTATGAATAAGAAATAATTAATTCTAAAAGATTCTTCAGTAGATTGTATTGTCTCTTCATTGACATTTTCGTCAAACTATTTTTTTCTATGAATTATTCGTTTTGCTCTAAATACAGGTTCTATTTCCATACTAATTACAATCTCTTTCGACGAAATCATAGCAGATTTAAATCCATTTTCTCTATAATCTTGAAAAAAAGAAATAAGACCTTTTAACTGATCAATGGCAACATCTATATGCATATCTTTGGATTGCAGACTTTTACTTACAGTATTGATTGCAAATAATATATCATACCATATGGTCATGCCTAATATGAATTCAAAGTTCTCAATTTCATGTGCTACTAAACAATTAGCTTCACTCTATGTTTTAGGATCTTTAGTTATTTTTGCTAGTTGCAATAAAGCTTCTCTTATTTGTGGGGTTTGGAATTTTATTACTTTTATACTTTCAATTCGACTTTCCCAACGTGTTTGTGAGAGTGGCTTAAGAGTTAGAATTGACACATTATCTTGTAAAATTTTCCATCACTTTGTTGATGAAGAAAACGAAGAATAAATACGTTGGACTATTCCAAAAAATGATATAGATTTAGGACAAGAATTAGCCATGTCACATATAACAAGATTAAGATTATGACAACCACATGGCGTGTAAAATATTTTGGAGTTTATATCAAGCAATCTTCTTTGCACCCCTTGCTCTTTTCCTTTCATATTAGACCCATTATCATAACCTTGTCCTCGAACATTATTAATATCAAGTTCAAGACTCTTTATTGTATCTAATAATTCACTGAGAATACATTTTCCACTTGTATCATCTACTTTAATAAATTCTAAAAGATGTTCTTCTATTTTTATTGGGCTTGTTGAAATATTAATACATCTTAGTATGAGAGACATTTGTTCTTGATGATCTGCATCTGAGATACAATCAAGTATAATCGAAAAATATTTTGCTTCCTTGATTTTTTTAATAATATGGATTTTGATTTCAGTTGCTAGCAAGTGTATTAATTCATTTTGTATATTATGCCCAAGATAATGATTATGAATTTCACCATATTGAATACGTCGAATATGTTCTTGCATTACTGGATCAAACTCAGAAATCATCTCAATTAAAATTAAAAAATTTCCATTATTTTCTTGGTAGATTTTTTCATTTTGTCCTCGAAATGGTAAATTATTTTTACCAAGGGTTTTTACTACAACAACAATTCTCAATAACACTTTTTTCCAATGATCTTTTCTTTGTTAATTTGTTCTTGGACTTTTTTGTCAATTGTTTTATTTTTTGACAATCTCATTTCCAAATCAAGTCAAGCAGTAATGTTAGTAATGTGCTCATTGGTTGTTTCATGACTTTTAAGTTTAGCACTAAGAGTTTTCCAGTCATCGGTTCCTTTATTAGCTAGTTGGCTTATACTAAGTTTTGAATTAAACAACTTGCAACAAAAACAGAATATTCTATTCAAGTCTTTTGAATACACTAGCCATTTTCTATCATGTTTCTCCCCATTTGATAAGTTCCGTATATAATATGTAGTGGAAAAATGTCTAGAGTTCTCATCCTTAAGAAATTTTATATCGCTATATCTAATTGGACCATTTTCTACTAATAAATCTCTTAATTTTGTATCAACATTTTTCCATTGAGCAGAGTCATAAATATTTGAAGGAATAGAATCAGATATGTCCTCGGTATTTTTATTTTCTTCTATATTTTTTTCAAATTCTCCAGCAATAATTGTAGTAGTACACGCTTGAACACTATCCTCAAATCCCTTTTGTTGGGTTTGTTGTGTTGTTTCATTAGTTCCATATTCCTTTTGTTGTATTTCTTGGTTTATTTTGTTATCTTGTGGTCTTATTTGGTGTGTTTCTTGATCATCTACAAATGTTTCACATAAATTTTCTACTATATTTTGTTTATTGGCAGTAACAAATTTATTTAAAGATCCTTTTTGGGATTCAATCAATTTTTCTATTCTTCTCTTTTTTTTTAAGTTTCTCATATCCAGATGCATATTTTCTATTAGACATATTTTTTAGTAGAAAAGAACAATATCCAATATATAAAACCTTACTATGCTTATGAATATTCTAGAATAAAATAAATATAAACATAAAACAATAGAACCTGATTTAGCAAGTGAGATTCACTTTTATATAAGAAATGGCCTTCACTTTTATATAAAAGTGTTAATCTGCATAATAAAATAAAATATTTTAATGTTAATATCTAAAATCAAAAAATAAATTATAGATTAAAAGTATTGAAAGAGAAATAAATAAAGTTTGAAAAATAATCCATAAGGGCCCATGGGCCCATGGGCATGTGATTTGTGAATTGTGAGCCTATGGACGATTAATTCTTGAAGCATAAGACAAAAAACAAGTTAAACAACCAAAGGAGAAGTCAGGACTCAGAAGATGTTCAATACAAGACAAACAAGTTCACGGAATCAGTGATTCAGTATCATGTGGCTTTTTATTGCCACAAACATTGTGCTTCACTTATCTATATAAAATAAATAAAAAAAAAAAAAAACTTCACTTTATAGACTGCAGCCTACAGCTTAGAGCCTCAGAGTAATTACCTTCGTCACCAAGGTCCAAAACACAGTAGAGACGCAGCTGCTCAACGAATGCCCGATGTCGTCTGCGGTCTGCCGATGCGTTCGATTGCAGACAATGGAGATTGGATAGGCTGCCAGTGCACATACAAGGAAGAGGTTGTGCAAGAGAGAGATTAGAGAATAGAGAGGGGAGTACACAGGTGATAAAATGATATTTGTCGATCTGATGTATAAAAAAGAGAGTTTTTGATAAAGTTCCGTTGGATATTTTTGGATTTTGTAGAGAGAACCACTGTCATTATTGTGACTTTTGGGTTTCCTAAGAGAACTTACAGAGTTATGTAATTAAATAAAAGTTTTTATTTTATTTTTATAATTGTTAGCATTTATTTTTTACGGTGGACAATATTAGCATCTTTTAGTTTAGATAATTTAATTTTTTTAAATTTTTTTATTTAATTATTTTCTTAATATTTTCTGAGGCATTTTTTTACTGTGGGGCCTTTGGCAACCTCCTAACTCGCCTTATAAGAGAGCCGGCCCTGATAACTTATAAAGTTGGTTGTGTGGTGTATGTGTATAAATTGTATGGACAATTTCCTCTCTTGGATTTTCATTAGAAATTTTCTTTGTGAATGTTAGTACAATTTTATATATATTTTTAAAATTATTATAAGTGTGAATTTGGATCTCCAAGGTTTGGATATAATAATTATAGCCAATGAGACTGAATTTGGATATAAAATTCTTAATGTTTACAATTTTTATTTTTTTTTTCCTGAAATCTGTTTACATTTGCCGCGAATGAAACACGTGGCAAATGTTGTCTTTTTGCCAAAGGTGTTTATTTTCCACGATAAAATTTCTTCATAAATAAATATTTCCGACCAAATACTTTGTGGAAAATATATATTTCCCATGAGGTATGTTATCGGAAATACCAAATGCAATTTTTTCTATGAAGATATGTCATGGGTAACAAAACTAGGGTAACGATGAGACGAAAGCAAATGATGATTACTGATATTAGCGATGAAAGGAGAACATGCATCAATAACATTGTATTTGAAATATGTTTATATAAAGATGTGCAAAAAAAAAAAAAAACATTTTATTCTCATCCTTAAGTAAAAACATAGGTGCATGTGGGTGTTACATTCGGATCTCAACCAGGTAAGAACGCTAGTACCAGCATTAAACAAGTAGCAACTAAAAACTATTGTAACTTTCGTTTTATTTTTTTGACCTTCCTCCTCTCAATTGTGATCCTCTCCACCTGCAAAACAAAATAAACAGTACAACGTTATTTTCCGGCCATGCAAGGTGATATTGTGGAGTCAGTAGTTGGATTTATTCTCCTTTCAATGTCAGGTTAATTTGAAAGAAATTATCAATGTAAACTATCCATCCAACAAATGAAGATTGAACCTCCAGATTGTCGATCGCGGAGCTCAGGGCAGAAAAGAAGAGGACAAGATTGTATATGTTTTATGCTAAAGCATGGATGATGTTTTATGTTCTAATCGCAGGTTAAAAATTACCTATGCTTAGATGATGTTAGATATTCTAGTCGCTGTCGCTGCCGCTGCTGCAGTGGCAGTCTTCGTGCTTCTTCCTCTCCTTCTTCTTCTTCTTCTCCCCCTTCATGCCCTTCTTGCCATCCTTGCCCTGACCACCATGGATCTTGTCTTTCCTCTTGTTAACACTTCCTTCATTCTGCAGCCCCTGATGCCCTCCAACCTTGTTGTCCCTCATGTTGAGGCTGTTGCCCCCCAAGTGGAAGTTGTCCTTGAGGGTTTCTCCAATCTTGCGAGTCAGGATTCCAGCCATTGTCCACAAATGCTATCTTGGGATGTAATCTGAAGAGACAAGGAGCTCCGACGTTCCTTTATATAGGAATCCCTGGGTTTGGATGAGTCATAAATACTATAATGACCCATACATCCCAGACTGTGTTTTCTTCTGAAATTTACGTATATTCCCACGATACGTGTACGCATGAACTCTCGTGCCTACGCGTACCACGTACATTCCCACGATACGTGTACGCATGAACTCTCGTGCCTACGCGTACCAGATGCTTGAACACTTTCCACTCCGAATATTAATATAAACAAAAATAGAAGGGTCCGCTTCACCGCCATGTGTTTTTATTTTTTTATTTTATTTTTTATTTTTTTTCAATATATTCAAATATTTTTAAGAAATAAAAAATATGTATCAATAGACTAAAAAATTACTTTCTTATTCATTAAGTAAAAAAATAAATAAATAAATAAACAAACCATCAAAGTGAAAGAATAAAACAAGACGATAAACTAAGAGGATGAACTAGTTTTTTTCAAAATAGAATTATCAAATCTTTTGATTATGAAAGGTTGTAGATCTATAAATATAAATATATATATATATATATATATAAGCTATTATGCTCCTAATTTATAATATTTATTATACTTTTTTGATGTGGCACTGTGTGATTTTTAAAAGAAATTAAAACAGAAACATAAAAAGCCAGAAAGAATCAAGAATTTTAATATTTATTTCTCAATTTTTTTGAGAGTTATTTTGTTTTAAATATATATTTTTTAATTTTTAAATAAATCACGTGTCACTAATATTATACTAATATTAGCCTATTAGTATAATTATATATTAGTATTAATTCCCCTTTGCAAGAAGGGGAATGATACTCATCATTTTCTATCACATATTTTACATATTTAATATTATTTGTTATTTTATTTTATTCTTGTTAAATTAATTAAGTTATTTTACTTATGATTCATACACCATATATTTGTTATAGGAAAAATAAAAAAAAATTAAAAAACTAAAATTAAAAAAAGTGTGGTGTGTGAAGATGACAAATAAAATTATTCATAGCTACAAAAAGATGTTATTTAGACATTTTAGAAAAAATTTATTTATCATTCCTACATTACACATCTGTTTTTATTTATTTATTTATTTTAGCATGTGTATGTTGTAGGGATGAGAAGTAAAAGAACTCGTCATTTTAATATGAGAATATTTATTGATAAAGAGTAATATTAGATATACTCATGAGTTGTACAGTGTTATGCACTCATTTTGAAAAAGAATAAAGTTCACTATTAATTAATTAATTTTTAAAAAATTCTAGACAGAGGCCCCACTCAGTACACAATTTAGAAAGTATGTTATTTTACTCTTTTATCCTCATATTTCATATTTTACTCTTAATTTTTTATGTGGATCTTATATTTGCTCAAGTTTTTCAAAAAGAATGTACAACGCTTAATACTATGACTGTAAATATCATTTATCATCAATAAATTGGTTTGAATGACATACATTTCACGTTATTAATTTTTTCACGTCATTAATTTCAGATAATTTGATTTGTAAAAGATTTTAAAATTTAAATTTTATAAATCAAATATTATATTATAAATTATCATTTCTCAACATACATAAACATAAAACAGAAAACAAGAAGAAGGGATAGTTGGAGGGTTTTTAAGAAAAAGATTTATAATAAATTAGCTACTATTTATTTTTACAGATTTATATTTATAATTTTTTTTAAGATATAGAGACTTTTTTATAAAATAAAATGATATTTTTTTATAAAATATGATATGTGAAGTCGCGAATAATAACTAGACAATAACAGATTTTTAATGATAAAATGTCAAATTTACATTTTGTTCAAAATCGAAAAATCGGACCGGACCAGATTGAAAATGGGTAAAACAGGAAATATCGGTTTAAAATGGTAACCGATGAGAATTTGTAGCGATGACAAAAAAATCGCCTGGAAAAAAACTATTTTCGGCGATCATTACTCGCCGCAAAAAGCCAGAAAAACGTCGAAAAAGGGACTCCAAGTTCACACGAAATCGCTGAGAAATACTAACAGCAACGAAACAAAATCGTCGCAAAATGTTATAAAATCGCCGCAAATGGCTTCATACTTTCTCAGCGAATTTCAATTATCGTCGCTATTAGATATTTCCAGCGGGGTTAATTTCGCGGCAAATAACTATTTGCGGCGATTAAATATCGCCGCAAATGAGTTAAATGACGCAAAAATTAATTCCGGCGAATTTTACTCGCCGGAAAATATTTTTCCAGAAAATAAAAGNTAGAAAATCGCCGCAAATGGCTTCATACTTTCTCAGCGAATTTCAATTATCGTCGCTATTAGATATTTGCAGCGGCTACTTTCGCGGAAAATAACTATTTGCGGCGGTTAAATATCGCCGCAAATAAGTAAAATGACGCAAAAAATTCTTTCCGGCGAATTTTACTCGCCGGAAAACATTTTTCCAGAAAATAAAAAAAAAGGGTACAAATACAGAGATAGACTATATCCAAGCTATACTTCATACTAGAGACCCATATATATAATATATGTATATACAACTATAAGCTATAATTAATTCACCTAAATAGTGCAATAAATAGAAAAACTATATCCAAGCATGAATGATACATTTACAGAGAAATGGATTAAAGCCAAAGAAGAATATCAAGAAATCAATCAGTCTTGAATTCATAATCCTATGCATAGACTGCCAAAGAATACAACAAAAGATTACAATCTAATTTGAGAAAGTTCTCACAGATACCTATCTTGGAATAACCCTATTATAAGCAATTAACTTGGTAAGCTGTGGAAAAAGGTGTGGAGTCTTGATGAGGATATGAAAAGAAAAACATGAAACAGAATGTGACATACTTAGAGTGCATTGGCAGGCTGTAACAAAGTTGGTATCAAGATTTCAGAAGCTAACTTAGGGAACCCTTTGGCATACATGTACATACTTAGAAGTAGCAGAACGATTATTTAATCATATGCAAGAAAGAGGATTGTCTCCTGCTGAAGATATCTATAACTCAATTCTTAATTGTTGCTGTGTGTTGGGAATATTTGGGAAAGCTATAGGATTGGTGGATAAGATGGTTGGGCTTGGTCATTTACCACATTTAAAGTCATACAGGATGCTTGTTTGTGGGCTGTATGAGGAAGGAAACAAAGAGAAGGCTGGNATAGGATTGGTGGATACGATGGTTGGGCTTGGTCATTTACCACATTTAGAGTCATACAGGATGCTTGTTTGTGGGCTGTATGAGGAAGGAAACAAAGAGAAGGCTGGAACAGTATTTTCTAATATGCTTCACTGTGGGTATAATCATGATGAAGTAGCTTGGAAACTTCTTATTGATGGTTTACTTCGGAGGGGCCTCGTTAATAGGTGCTCAGAGCTGTTTGAAATCATGGAAAAAAAGGGTTTCCAGGTTCATTCTCATACATATTCGATGTTGATTGAGGGACTTGATAGAACGTAAGCTATTACTTCTTGGTATGGTAACCATTGAAATGGTGATTTTTATGTTGAAGGGGCCTTTCCCATTGTTCTTTTCTTTGATGATGGAGGCTAATAATATATTGGTGGAACACCACATTCTTCAGACACTATTTCAAAATGAATGAGTGGTATATTGTTCTACCTGAGGAATTCATGTTAGGTTGACAGTAATAGAGCAGCTGCCTAGTTTTCAAGATCTACATTCCCAGTCTAATAGGTTGCAATTGTAACCAATATAATGCAAAATTAGTATAGTTTGTATTTTGATTGTAATCTTTGATTCTTTTGATAAACATAAGTAACTTTGAGAACTCTTAGCCATGTGATAAGAGCATTAGTTAGTAATCTATTTTTCATGAAAACTAAGAGAAAACAGTTGCTTTGAAGGCCAAGCTCTGCAAAACCATTACATGCTAACTGCAACTGCAAACAAACAAAAGAAACTATAAGGAAATGATAATATTCTGTGCAAGTTTGTGTGCCTAGAGAGGAAAGCCTATAGCCACAATGACCATAACCAGAGGAAAAACATCTCTTATAAGTTAATATGTCTTTCTTCTTCTTCATGGTATCCATACTTTAGCTGTTGATTTATATTATCTCACCCATTGAAGTTAGGAGAGATGTACAAGACAAAGGGATTGGTGAGGAACAGAACTTAAAGATGTTGCTGGTGAGAAGTCAAATTAAGTTAGCTCTCCTCAGAATTATCTTCCTTGTAATTTTTTCTACCTAACTTGCTACTGGCCTAGTTAGTTTTAGTTTTGCTCCAGGATCATATGATCAAGAAGAGGATTTATAATTTTTCATTTATATTCTTCTTGAGCCTGAATTCTCAACAAGAATCATGATTGCAGCCACCTACAAGCTAGATGAACATTTCTATTCAGAAGTTTGTCTATTTATGTACCAAACACACTTTTGATATGTGGAAGCAAGTGTCCCAACTTATATAAAAGGTATTGGTATTATATACTGGTATGTTTCGGGATAGACGTTATATGAATAAATTATATATATAATAACTATATTCCAATATACAATCAATACAAGTCTTAAAAACATACATACCTGATAAACTTAATACTTCTCAATAGTCAATACAAGTCTTAAACACACATATTTATAAAACTCAATAAAATACTCAATAAACACACCTACCCATTCCTCCCTCAAGTAAATGCTGCCAGTGTATATAACATTCAGAATGATAATCACGAGGACGCCCTTCTTCTCCAACTTCCCCCATAAAGAAAATATTTTAAAAACATGTAAGCAACTTTTTTTATTTTTTGCCTGAAAATCCCAGATCTTTTATTTATTACATGGTAGATGGAGAAGTGTATTGACACATATTGATCAGAAAAAGTAAAATGGTAGATGGAGACTTGTACTGAGTCTACTGACATATTGATAAGAAAAGAGATCGATATGTCAGTTACTGTTAGTCTTCCAGAACTAGATCCATTATACCACACATCTTATACTTATACACATCTTATGCTTGTTATCTCGGATAAGGCTTGGACAATTATATAAAACTGGCAAGCTAAATAATTTTAAAAAGAAAAAGGAAAGAAACATGATTTAAGGAGATACACACACATGACAACATGCAACAACAAAACAAATCTGCATGCATTTGATCTTTTCATCAACATGTACGGTAAAAATAATTAAAAAGAAGAGCATGTAGGCTGTTAGTGTATGGTTGTGTGTGTACATATACATATATGTATATATATGTATAGACTGAAAACATTATGTATTCGGTGTTTTCCTTCTTTCATGACTTACAGGACATGTAATTATAGACTGAAAACATGTTTTATTCTTCTGAAAATTTAAGGAAAATGAGAAAAAGGAGAGGAAAAATAACAAGAAAACTGGACCTACATGATTTTCTTGTCTCTATGGTGCCCTCTTAGTTAGGGTTGTTTTTTTTTTCTTTTGAATATTGTATTGAGTTATCCCCATTCTTTGATCAATAAACCTCGTTTACTTATTAAAAAAAAAAACAAGAGAACTGGAAAGGGAGGTGGGGATCAGAGAGAAGGACAATCTAGCTAGGAGAGAAACCATACCTATTACTCATGTCCTAACTGTGGAATCATGTATCCCAGAAAATCAGTTATTCAAACCAAACTCATTCAAAATATTGTAAAATTATCATTTAACAAGATGTCTATGAGCAACTTTACATACAAAATTAGGGCTACCCTCTACATACCTTTTAAAAGGAGCTAATGCAATCCAATTGGAGATTTTAACAAGCCTTCTAGGCATAACAAAAAAAAATTGTATTACCTATTCTGGATCTGTACGTGCACATCACAACTAATAAGCCTTCTAATATTTGCTATAAAATAGATGATTTAAGAGATTTTTAGTAAAACCTTATGTATTGGACCAATATATTCAGTTTACAACAGCTCAATTCTTCATTGCAGTTTATATTCTAGAGTCAAAACCACTTGTAACTACAGTAGACCCTTTTTCGATCACACAATAAGATAAAAAAGAAGCATAAAGGAAGTGCTGAAATTAAAAGGATTAAAAAAAATAAATGGGTTAATCCTTGAATTTCATTTCACAGATGGTGCAGCACCTCAACAGAACCAGCTTTCACTCCAATCTAAGAGTATTTAAAATCATATGATTGTGCCCAAGTATTCAAATAACTCACCTACAAACTAACCATAAACCATGCGGCAAGTGCAGCAATTTCATTGCCAATATAAGTGGAGATGCCAAAATTGATACAAGCAAGGCTCCTACAAGAATGAAAATATGTTGCAAGGAGTTAATTTAATAATCGATGAGCACTTGATATGTATAGAAGAATATATTTATTCTTGTCTGCATAGAATGTATAAGCAATAATAAAGGCACGTTACTTCTGAAGAGCCCTAAAAAGTAAGCTTCTGCCCCTCAAAACTGAGTTTAGTCATTCATAATGCTTACTATTTTACCAAAGGAAAGGCCTAAAATCCTTTTTTTCACCTTCCGAGATAAAAGGAGCCAGAAGTTTAGCAGCCAAAGTAACTATGAAATACATGAGCTGATTTTTGGGCAAATCATTTCTGCTTTCCAACAGTTAGATATACATGAGCAAAAAACATTAGGCATGGTAGAGACCTAGACATTTATCCAATCCCCCACATTGACTCAAACAACTATGGGCTCTGAACTCCTTACCATTTAGTAACATGACATAAGAAACTGCTGCCTCTGAAGACATGATTACACAACAATGTTGACTACAACACATACCTTAAACCTCAAAGGATCCTCTAGATATATATGCATGCATATATATATATATATATGCATGCATTTCATTTTCCAGAACTATGAAGTCAGATTATCCACAGTACTTGGCAATGTAATTAATTCAGATTATAGCAATAATACACTTCAGCAAGAGTTTGTTAACCTATCAAGCAAGGGTAATTATACTCATTCCAGGTCAGATTCTAGTAAATTATTGTTAAGAATTCTGGTTAACAGTGTGTGGTTGTTAGGCGTTTTTTGACTTCTTTGCATTAATTATATAATGAATATGCTGCAATAGATTTTTCAAAACACATCTATGCAATGACATTGGGAGCAATATTTACCTAACTTATGCATCCTAAAACCTCAATTAATGCATGGTTGCCGGGTGATCAAAGCAGAACAAGGTGGCTGTCATGGAGGAGATTCCACACATATATATGATCTTTGTTCTTTACGTGAAATCAGCTTTGGCTTTAGACCTTTACGTACTGGTAAATCACATGAACCTTGGCCGACTCATGGTTATAAACCAAGTGATTAACTTGAACCACATGATCATGATCAGGTATGGAAAATTACAAAAACCAAATTCCATACTAACCTCCTAGGTTAAATAATTAGGTCTCTAAGATACTTACTTACCATTTTAGTATATTATTTCATTCAACATGCATGAATTGATTCGACAACCAAATTAAACCTTAATAGTTAATGTTGTGCTCAAGGAGTCCCTTAAATTCACCTATATATCTCTAGTACTTAACCTCGTAAATATATATCCAATGTATGACCTAGCATCCATGTAACACATTCACCAACGTAATGTGAGACTTAACACATCTATGATTATTTAGGACATGAAAATTACTGTATAAATCTTCAAAAAATCTAACCCTGACCGAATATATAAGTAATATGCTTATGGTTATTCATAAAATTAGTAAAAAGTGTCATCAATGTTGTTAGCTAGATTCTTAATAAACATGGTATTACAGCTTCATTTTGTTCTCTACGTTGATTAATGTTATAAAATATTTAGGTAATTTGGAGGGGCAAAGATAAGAGTAAAATAAACCAATTTCTAATTCCTATATTCAAAATACATTTAGGTTTGGGGGTTAGAATGCGGGTTCTGTGACCAATGCATATAGCTAGGTAATTTTGCAAAGAGGTTCATGAAGTCTTACAATTAGAGACTCTTGTAAAATCATGATTATAAACCAAAATAATTCTCCCTCCAATTAAAGAAATATAGATATAATCACACTTAAATTATGACCAGTATACGTACCATCCTCTATATAGTCAATCTGGTGTATCATATGTGGAGTTCAAAATTCTAAAGCTGTTAATTAATGAGTGAAAATTTGACAATAAAATAATCATTGGACCTAACAAGATGCTTAACTGAAATTTAAGCTTTAAGAACCTCTTAGATCTTATTTTCTCACAAAAGTGCTCAACTATTTCATAAAAAGAAGAGAACCTCTATAGACAGGGGATCCTTTCCTCGAGGAACTAGGGCTCACTACAAGAGACTCTATGTTCTCTGCAGTGCTTATTCTAGAGTCTGTGATTGTTGTGCTGTGCGTGTGTTGTGGGTCTGCAGTACTAACATAGGATTGTTTGTATTGATTTTAAAATAAAGTATAATAATTCCACAGTTACATTAGACATACACAAACACATAGGCAATTTATGCACAAATTGAAAGAGCAAAACACCCATGTTTCTACTTGACCTAAACGGTTTCATTAAGAACCATAAAGAGATCTTCACAGAGTAATTTACCTTGGGAAATCGACTCCAACCGAGTGGAGGAGACGAAGGGATGGAAAATCGCGGCGATAACCCACTACTACAGGAAAAGGGCCGACGATGGTGAAGAACAAAGCCTTAGATAGTTGAAAAAATCGAACTTTTTTCACTAGTATACCGCGGCTGATGCGAGTGAAGACGACGATTAGTGGGTTTTCGGTGGGGTGGAGCAGAGTAGTGGGCTTACAAGAGAATCACTGGGCTGGCGCAGCGCCGATGTTAGAGGTTTCATTCGGTAGAAGGGACATAGCGAAAGGTTTGACTGGGTTTGGCTTAACGTGCAGGTAGAGAAATGGAGAAGAAGAAAGTTGGGGACGAAGGTGAAAATGGGATTTGGGGGGAAATCTGATTTTATGTCTTTTGGCGCGGGTTACATTAAAAGGATAATTGCAGCGAAATTGTCCGTCGGTATAGGGCTTTCGTAATTTGAAGCGATTTTTTTTGCAGTAATTGTAATTATAATCGCTGCAAATGTTAAAATCTATTTTGCAGCGAATTATTAGCGCCGCAAATGTGATTAAAATCGCTGCAAAAGATAACACTTAAACATCCGGGTTGGAAGCAGCGTCGACTACGAAAATCGCCGTGAATAATCTCTTATTGCGGCGATATTTTTGCGGCAGACCAAAAATCGCCGCAATAGAGCCATTTTCTTGTAGTGTCGGTTTTAAAAAAATACAAAATCAGTTATACCGGTTCGATCTAAGATTTGGTCTAAAACCAGACCGGACCGGACAGGCTACACCCCTAATAAAGAATCAATGATAGTATCTCAGAAAGAAGGAAGAAGATAAAATGCACGTAAAGTGCCCTTTGAATCAAAGATGGCATCTCAGAAAGAAGAAAGAAGATAAGATGCAGGAATCAAAGAGATGTAGGTAAAGTGCACTTTTCCCTAACTTGTACTCAGATAGAATCGTATTCTTAGCCACATTTGTCAGGATCGGGAGAGACCCTGACCCATTCCAATTTTACATATATTGTTTGAGCATTGCTATACATAAGCCTACACACCACACACCAATGTATTTTTTATTTTTTTTCAATTTTTTTTTTATTTTACTCTTCTTGAAACATTTATATTTTTTTATTCATCATCTATATAATACACATTTAATAAGAGAAACAAATAAAAAAAATAAAAAAAAATTATGATGTGTGGTGTATAGGCTGATGCAAAGATTAATTCATATTGTTTTGCCGACACAGTGGGAGTGTTATCCTGTTGTGAGTCTGCACAATAGTTAAAGTGGTCATCCGCTCAATCAAGCCAATTTTAGCGCAATGGGTTATTACGTGGCATTAAATTTAGTTTATCAGGCCTGAGAGGGAATTTTGGTTAGACCTTAAATTCATCTTTATTGAGGGATATTAGACCTTAAACTATTGGGTCTTAGAACTTAACCTTAAATTGGGTGGCTGTTGAGTTACGTTTCATTTGTTTCTACAGGTAAGATGAGATGAGTTGAGATTAAAGTTAAAAATTAAATAAAATATTATTATAATATATTTTTTTAATATTATTTTTATTTTAGAATTTGAAAATTTTGAATTATTTATTTTATTTTATATGAAAATTAAAAAAAAAATTATAATAATAAAATGAGATAAGATGAATTGTCAAAAAAAAAAAACAAACCAGACCTTAGTTAAAATATCCAAAAAAAATCATTAGCACCTAGCTAGCGGAAAACAACTAAAACTCGTTGGCCTCATTCTTAGATCTACTTTTACTAAACTCAACTTGGGCAAGCTGTATGCTACTTTTAGTTGTAGAAAACGGAGGCTTTAACTTTTTGTCATCTTTTGGAAATTCGATACTTATGTGGAAGGTTATAAGAATTAATGATAATTCTTTTAATTCTGCTAGAGTGGAGTATAGTGGGAAGATTTTGACGAGCAGACAAAGTTTTCTTAATTTGCATGGTTATCTCAACTTGCAAGTCTTGGGGAAAAGGCTTGGTTTGTGCAATAGCAAGTGTTTGTCACTTTCGAAATACGTAAAGATAATTTGAATAGGTAAAATTGGATATGTGCGGTCTGCCCACTGATGATGTAGGCATGACAGCTAGGGTGCAAGTGGTGGGGCCAAGTGATGTGGCAAATGCAAGATGAGGTGGCAAGTTAAGAATGGTCAAAGTAGGTGCGTAGACATCTCGCAATCTCCTCCTTAGTAAACTGAAATCAAAGTTCTCCATCCACATACTTTGGCCCACAATGGGGCACAGACATCTCAGGTAAAGGTTGTGGAACCACCGAAACAAGATCAATGAAGGAACGTCAACCTGCCTCTACGGTAGTGGCCATCATGCAGCCCCTCTACATAAAAAGAACCCTAGCAAAATAAAGTTATCGCCCAAAGTCGAGAGAAAAAAATCACAATGGAGGATTTTAATTCCTAGATTGATCATTGTGGACTAATCAAAGTGAAGTCTTTGGGAAGGAGGTTCTCTTGCTGTAATGGGCAGAGTGGTCTCTCAAGAAGTTGGGCAAAATTGGATAGGTGTTTCTTGAATGCTAGTTGCTTGAAAGGATTTCCTATTGTGACAGACTGCTACTTACCGAGATCAACATCATATCATTCACCAACAGTCATGGAATTTCGGGCAGATCCATTCTCTTATGGACCTTCTCCTTTTCAGTTCCAGAAAATGTAGATAGAACACCCACAATTTCATTCATTTGTGGGAAACATCTAGGAGGAGGAAGTAGGGGGATCGGGTCTATTGAAATTGCTCTCAAACTGAAAAAATTAAGAGAGGCTTTACAAGAATGAACAAGAGAATTTTCAGAAGAACAGAGGCTCATCTACAGGAGTTGGAAACTCATATTGAAACTTTAGAGTTAGCTTTACAACATGAATGAGATCTAGGGATAGAACAAGAACTTGTGCTAAAAACATATGGAATTAGCCAATTGGAAACACCAGGAAGAGATTAGACTGGCTCAAATTGTGAAAGTTAAATGACATCCTGAAGGAGATCAAAGTTCACATTTTTTTCCATGCTTATTTATCTTACAAGAGGAAAAAGAGAGTCATGGAAATGAGGCTTCAAGATGGCACTTATTTGAGATGACCCGAGGAAATCCATTTATGAGCAGTAAATTATTTTACAAACTTTCTGCAAAAGGCGACTCATGAAAGTTTGCCAAATTTATCTTATCTTATCTCATCCGTTATAACATTGAAGCAATCTCATTGATTAAAGAAGTGAAAAGTGCCTTGGAATCCATACCTTCTAATGGTGCTTCGGGTCCAAATGGTTTTGGATCGGGTTTCTTTAAAAGTGTTTGGGACATTATCAAGTTGGATATCATGGCAGCAATTGAAGAATTTTTTAGAAGAGGTAAATGGTCGAGATTTTATCCTTCTTCTTATGTGGTGCTAATTTCGAAGATAGATATGCCAACTGGGTTTGATAAACTTAGACCTATAAGTCTTTGTTCGGTGTTTTATAAAATTTGTTCAAAGGTGATTGTGAACCGTTTGGCAACTCTCTTCCAAAAAATGATATCTCTTGAACAATGTGCATTTATTCCTAGGAGAAGTATATATGAAAATATCAGTCTGACTTAGGAAATGGTTCATTCTATTAATAAGAAGATGCATGGTGGGAATATGTAGTTCCATAATTTGGTTTGGAGAATAACTTTTAGACTTAGCCGCGCATTTTATGTTCTTTTCCTAAAACGCCCCTTCCGAAGGTGGGTTGAATAATAAGGCCTAATATTGTTTTATACTAGTGAGAGTTACTATTAATTATAAGAACTTATTAATAGAATGGATATTTTCAGTATTAATATTTTAGAAATAACATATTAGGCAAAGGAATTAAATGGATATCGATGAATGGAGAGTATTGAGATCTTAAGATTAAGAGCATTTTAGACATTTAGGAAAAATAGGTTATTTTATTATTTCAGGTTTAAGAATCGAAATACGTGTTCAATTGAAATTTATGGGAGTTACATGATAATTTTATAGGTAATGATTGATTTTCGTTTAGTACTGTTGTGGAGAAATTCTAATAAGCTAAGAAGTTCAAGTAAGCGGGGTTCCTATGCTAGGCTTTACACAAATGGTTTAGACTAAGGTTGACTTTTCTGAAAATTATGCTATTTTGTTATGAAATGAGAACTTAGAAAAAACAATCTCGGTCGTTTAGTTGGATTACTCAAGAAATCTATATGAAAAAAAAAATATTTCTGACATGCATTGTGTAGACATGAGCTAAATTTTATCATGCTGTCTCTGAAATCTGAAAAAGAGCAATATTGAGAATCTCAAAATTTGTGCATTGATTCAGAAAGATGCTCCAACTTTTGTTTTCAGTATGTGAGTATGATCTAATTATGTTTTGGTACTTTTATTTGTTTTGATATGGCATTTGAAAACCTCTGGCATGGTGTACTGACTCTGTCTCTGCTCTGTTTAGGTTGGTACCAACTTCTTAATTTTTGAGTGAACCTACTTTGGAAACAACATGGTATTTCTTGTGTGCACACTCAGGGCTCTGAAAAGAATAAATGAAAGATTTCACCTCTGTCTTTGTCCGGTATGGCCACCAGGGATAGCATAACCCTACCATGGGGGTGAAACATGGTCTCTGCTATGTGAGATGCTCGTTTTGAGGTGATGATGATGATTTTAGTCTATGTTATACCAAAGTACTCTGGGTTTTATGTGTCTTAAAACCATCGTACTGTTATGTTTGAAAACATGTTTTGTTCTGTATGATAACTATGGAAAATATTTTGTTCTGCATATTGTATTTTGTAAATGCTTGTATTTCCACGCTGGTATATATCCTCTTCTTACTGAGTTGTTGATAATTGACCCCATATCTCCCCAATATTTTTCAGATGATTTAGATATTGCAGCTGAGGATCAAGATTATGAAGCATAGGTGAGATGATTTTTAATCATTGTGGATTAAGCATACAAAGTTTCTTTGAGTATTGGCGTTTGTTGAGAAATCTTGTCATGTTATAATGACTTGGTATTTTGGGAGGTTGAATATATTGAGAAAATTAGTCTGAAACAAAATGCTTTATATGATATTGAGATATTGGATTTTTTGAATATATTGGTTAAGTAGGACTTAAGGGTATTTCAATTTATTATGTTGTGACTGCTGGGAGATTGTGAATCCCTTGATTTATTATTATTGCAGTGATGACTTTGTAAAGTTTATAATGTGTTTATTTGGAAAATATGAAATTGTTTACTGTTTATGAAATGGTTGGAGATCTTAGATGTGTTGGGAGACATGTTTATCAGTGACAGGTAATAATTCTCCAACCCATCCGGGTACGGGATGTTACAGGTCTGGCCCATTCACGGTAACAAAAGTGTATCCATATGGTGCTATTGAGGCGCATAGTGAGCTCACTAGTGCATTCAAGGTTAATGGCCAACGTTTAAAGCCTTATCTTGCTGACAATCTGGTTCCTACTTATTCTGTGAAGAATCCTACCTATGGTTGATGGTGCAGAAGTCAAGTTATTGACTATAAACAAGCGCTTCTTTTGTTTTAGCTATTGTTTTTATTTAATTTTTTTTTAATAAAGATGGTTGTGACCCCCTTCTTTTGGTTGTGTTGTGTAGATTTGAAAAAATAAAGCAAGAAGTTAGTTCGTATTCAATTCAATCGAGCATTCGTTGTGTTCAGCCTTGCTAAATGGGGAGTTTTAGTCTTCTTTTTTTCTTTCCTTTCACATTGAGGACAATGTGGAAATTAAGTTTGGGGGAGTGGATATTTGATTATGCTGAATGCCGGTGCCGGCTATGTTTGGTTGAGAAAGAATTTTTTTTTCTTCGAAATTCTAGTTTGTTCACATTTTTTCAAATTAATTGGTGATCATATCCATGTCTTCCAAGCTAGACTTTTTTGTGAAAGATTGGGAGAAATGAACCTACATTTGCACTTGTGTAAGATTTATTTAGAATCAACATTACGCTTTTAGGTTCTTTATTGTGTTAAGCATTGCATTTTTTATTTAGGATAGACGATATCTAATAAAACAAGATTAAGCATACTTGTTTTGTTTAGGATTATTGAAGCATACATTTCCTTGCAAAGTTGTGTGAGTTGTGTGACAATGCATAAAAGATGAGTGTGATGCTTTTCTTGTGATTATCCCTTTTGATCTAGTCCTAAACAAGGTTTAAGTAAATAGAGTGATAATGATTAGACAGTTGAATAAATAAATATATACAGGATTCTATCTACTCCAATGTTTTGAGTTGCTTAGTACCTAGGGTATTCATTACCAATATTACTTTTACGTCAAACGGTAACTTGAAATATGAGTATGCAAAAGCACTTTAAGTGTGTGACTTGTTAAGTAACCGGGTGCATCCATCACAAATGTTTGTATTCACGTCTAAAAGCGAGTGACAACTTAAAGACAAAGAATAAATATTATTGAAGATAAAATAGTGAAAATAATAATAAAAATACTATATATCTAGTTTGCTACTTTGTTGGTAGTAGTGAGAAGGGCTGATTGCAGGTTGAGTTGTTATATGATTTAATTGTGTTGGTTGCATGATAAATATGATTGAGTTTGAAATTATGTATGGATATTTGAATTAGAGAATGTGAGTATGCTTAGTTTTCCTTTATTTGCTATTGTTTATATACTAAGTTGAAGATTTGATATTTGCATGATAGGTCCTTTGGGTGTGAGAGTTGAGCCTAACTATGGTTATTGTCCTTTGTTTTTATGGTTTTCCTTTTGTTTGAGGGCAAGCAAATATTCATAACTCTTATGTCCAGTCTTGTGTGATTAAATATGGAGTGGTAACTCATGAATTGACGAATAATAATCAACAGAATTCGAATGAGTTCTTTTTAGGGAACGTCGAAGCGAAGTCATACGTTACGACACCTAAGGCTGGTAGTTGTACATGTTATGATTTTTACGATGTTATGTTCTGTTATGTTATATTACCAATAGCATTGAGAACAAGTCTACAGACAACGTAGTTTCAACGTGAGTTGTGTTACGGTCACTGGCAGGTTCTCACAGTGCATATAGAGAACTGTGACGATATCATATGTTAGATCAATTCTATGATTTTATGTGATATTTTATGAAAGACTTAGTTTTTACTACAGAAGTGAAATTATGTTGTATGTAAGAAAATGTGGAAAAAAAAATTTATCTTCTTGAGAAATCTGAATGGGAAACAAATACAGTTTTTCTGCATTGCATGCATTTTTTGTTTTTCATTCTTCATGCATAGTCTATCTTTGTGCACGTTCGTTGTCTAACTTACTAAGATCTCATGTGAATCTCACTTTGTAGACCCACTAATAGAAGTTGTAAATATAGATGGACCCAATAAACCAGTAGATAAAGAGGATTGAGGAGGAACCAGAGGTTGGCAGGAGACTTAATCTTATTTTAATATAGAACCCGACCCTTCATGCCATAGAGCACTGGTTTAGATTTATTTTGAAAAGTTGGTATTTTGTACTAATTAAGCTACCTGATGATTTGAACTTAAAATCAATATTATTGAAACGATTTTAGTTATCCTGCCATAAATTCATTTTCACCCTTACTTTTCGTTGCAATTATTACATATTGTTAGCTGCATTTCTAGAATACATTATATATTAATTGTCATATTTGAAAGTATGCAACCTCGTGTTACATATTCCGACATTTTAAGTAGTCTATGTTACATCTCATGTGAAGGTCGGGGACGTAACAAATATTGTTTAGAAGAAAATCATCCTTTGAAAAAAATCATCCTAAAAGGATGAATTTGTCGTAGTGATACTAATAGCTACTTCGGTTATTGCACGGATCTAGACAAACCTTTGGCTTAAGAATCTTGTTTCATACGTAACAAAACCAGGGTAACGATGAGACGAAAGCAAATGATGATTACTGATATTAGCGATGAAAGGAGAACATGCATCAATAACGTTGTATTTGAAATATGTTTATATAAAGATGTGCCAAAAAAAAAAACATTTTATTCTCATCCTTAAGTAAAGACATAGGGTGCATGTGGGTGTTACATTCGGATCTCAACCAGGTAAGAACGCTAGTACCAGTATTAAACGATTAGCAACTAATAAACATTCGTTTTCTTTTTTTGACCTTCCTCCGCTCAATTGTGATCCTCTCCACCTGCAAAACAAAATAAACAGTACAACGTTATTTTCCGGCCATGCAAGGTGATATTGTGTGGAGCCAGTAGTTGGATTTATTCTCCTTTCAATGTCAGGTTAATTTGAAAGAAATTATCAATGTAAACTATCCATCCAACAAATGAAGATTGAACCTCCAGATTGTCGATCGCGGAGCTCAGGGCAGAAAAGAAGAGGACAAGATTGTATATGTTTTATGCTAAAGCATGGATGATGTTTTATGTTCTAATCGCAGGTTAAAAATTACCTATGCATAGATGATGTTAGATATTCTAGTCGCTGTCGCTGTCGCTGCCGCTGCTGCAGTGGCAGTCTTCGTGCTTCATCCTCTCCTTCTTCTTCTTCTTCCCCCCCTTCATGCCCTTCTTGCCATCCTTGCCCTGACCACCATGTATCTTGTCTTTCCTCTTGTAAACAGTGCCTTCATTCTGAAGCCCCTGATGCCCTCCAACCTTGTTGTCCCTAATGTTGAGGCTGTTGCCCCCCAAGTGGAAGTTGTCCTTGAGGGTTTCTCCAATCTTGCTAGTCAGGATTCCAGCCATTGTCCACAAATGCTATCTTGGGATGTAATCTGAAGAGACAAGGAGCTCGGAGGTTCCTATATATAGGAATCCCTGGGTTTGGATGAGTCATAAATACTATAATGACCCATACATCCCAGACTGTGCTTTCTTCTGAAATTTACGTACATGCCCACGATACGTGTACGCATGAACTCTCGTCCCTACGCGTACCAGATGCTTGAAAACTTTCCACTCCGAATATTAATATAAAAAAAAAAAAAAAATAGAAGGGTCCGCTTCACCGCCATGTGTTTTTATTTTTTTATTTTTTTATTTTTTTTCAATATATTTAAATATTTTTAAGAAATAAAAAATATGTATCAATATATTAAAAAATTACTTTCTTAATCATTAAGTAAAAAATAAATAAACAAACCGTCAAAGTGAAAGAATAAAACGAGAGGATAAAGTAAGAGGATAAACTAGTTTTTTTCAAAATAGAATTATCAAATCTTTTGATTATGAAAGGTTGTAGATCTATAAATATAAATATATATATATATACTGTTATGCTCCTAATTTATATTATTTATTATACTTTTTTGATGTGGCACTGTGTGATTTTTAAAAGAAATTAAAACAGAAACATAAAAAGCCACAAAGAATCAAGAATTTTAATATTTATTTTTCAATATTTTTTAGAGTTATTTTGTTTTAAATATATATTTTTTAATTTTTAAATAAATCACGTGTCACTAATATTATACTAATATTAGCCTATTAGTATAGTTATATATTAGTATTAATTCCCCTTTGCAAGAAGGGGAATGATACTCATCATTTTCTATCACATATTTTATATCTTTAATATTATTTTTTATTTTATTTTATTCTTGTTAAATTAATTAAGTTATTTTACTTATCATTCATACACCATATATTTGTTATAGGAAAAATAAAAAAAAATTAAAAAAAGTGTGATGTGTAAAGATGACAAATAAAATTATTCAGACATTTCAGAAAAAATTTATTTATCATTCATACATTACACACCTGTTTTTATTTTTTTATTTATTTATTTTAGCATGTGTATGTTGTGGGGATAAGAAGTAAAAGAACTCCTCATTTTAATATGAGAATATTTATTGATAAAGAGTAATATTAGATATACTCATGAGTTGTACAAGTGTTATGCATTTATTTTGAAAAAAATGAGGTTCACTATTAATAAATTAATTTTTGAAAAATTCTAGACAGAGGCCCCACACTCTGTACACAACTTAAAAAGTATGTTATTTTACACTTTTATCCTCATATTTCATATTTTACTGTTAATTTTTTATGTAGATCTTATATTTACTCAAGTTTTTAAAAAAGAATGTACAACGCTTAATACTATAACTATAAATATCATGTATCATCGATAAATTGGTTTGAATGACATACATTTCACATCAACTACTATTTATTTTTACAGATTTATATTTATAATTTTTTTTAAGATATAGAGATTTTTTATAAAATAAAATGATATTTTTTATAAAATATGATATGTGAAGTAGAGAATAATAACTAGATAATAACAGATTTTTAATGATAACAAATTTACATGTTGTTCAAAACAGGAAAAACGGACCGGACCAAACCGAAAACCGGTAAAACAGGAAGTATCGGTTTAAAAGGGTAACCGATAAGTAATCGGTTTTAAAAAATACAAAACTAGTTATACTGGTTCGGTCTAAGATTTGGTCTAAAACCAAACCGGACCGGACGGATTACACCCCTAATAAAGAATTAAAGATAGTATCTCGGAAAGGTGAAAGAAGATAAGATACAGGTAAAGTGTCATTTGAATCAAAGATAGTATCTCAGAAAGAAGATAGAAGATAAGATGCAGGAATCAAAGAGATGCAGGTAAAGTGCCCTTTTCCCTAACTTGTACTCAGATAGAATCGTATTCTTAGCCACATTTGTCATGATCGGGAGAGACCCTGACCCATTCCAATTTCACAGATGTTGTTTTGTCGACACAGTGGGAGTGTTATCCTGTTGTGAGTCTGCACAATAGTTAAAGTGGTCATCCCCTCAATCAAGCCAATTTTAGCGCAATGGGTTATTACGTGGCATTAAATTTAGTTTATCAGGCCTGAGAAGGAATTTGGTTAGACCTTAAATTCATCTTTATTGAGGTTAGGTAGAGGGATTAGAAATTGGACTTAAAAAGGATATTAGACCTTAAACTATTGGGTCTTAGAACTTAACCTTAAATTGGGTGACTGTTGAGTTAGACTTCATTTGTTTCTATAGATAAGATGAGATGAGTTGAGATTACAGTTAAAAATTAAATAAAATATTATTAGAATATATTTTTTTAATATTATTTTTATTTTAGAATTTAAAAAAGTTAAATTATTTATTTTATTTTATATAAAAATTTAAAAAAATTATAATAATAAAATGAGATGAGATGAATTGTCAAAAAAAAAAAAAAAAACAAACCAGACCTTAGTGACCTAAAATCGTTAGTTAAAATATCCCAAAAAAATCATTAGCACCCAAGGGTCAAGCTCATGACCCGCAACCCAGCTAGCGGAAAACAACTAAAACTCGTTGGCCTCATTCTAAGATCTACTTTTACTAAACTCAACTTGGGCAAGCTGTATGCTACTTTTAGTTGTAGAAAATGGAGGCTTTAACTTTTTGTCATCTTTTGGAAATTCGAATATAGGATTGATATTTATGTGGAAGGTTATATATAAGAATTGATATTTCTTTTAACCCAGCTTTTAATTCTGCTAGAGTGGAGTATAGTGGGAAGATTTTTACGAGCAGACAAAGTTTACTGTTGCATAGTTATCTCAACTTGCAAGCCTTGGGGAAAAGGCTTGGTTTGTGCGATTGCAAGTGTTTGTCACTTTTGAAATACGTAAAGATAATTAGAATAGGTAAAATTGGATATGTGCGGTCTGCCCACTGATTATGTAGGCATGACAGCTAGGTTGCAAGTGGTGGGGCCAAGTGATGTGGCAAATGCAAGATGAGGTGGCAAGTTAAGAATGGTCAAAGTAGGTGCATAGCGTCTTTATCCTAAGATAATGTGTTCAAGATAAATAATGGTGTGAAACCTATTTAAAAACATTCCAACATGTTTTTCTGCCGGCATTTTTTAAGATGCCACGTGGGTGACACATTGTACGAATTTTTTAAAATAAACTAGGAATCCAAAAAATGACTAATTCATATTCCTTTTGATCTAAAATGATTTCGGGAGTCACGGATTTCCGAAGTCTCATTATCTCTTTTGCTTTCCTCTGCAATTGACCTAAATTATATCAGGTTCTCACATCCTTTACTGCTTTAAAGTAATTTCAAGGATTGAAACTAATTAGACCACACTTTTCTTATGCAAAACAATAGAATATCAACCTAACCTCCCACAATACCATCATTACTAAGTGTAGGCTCGAAGGGTGATTATGGAAGGATGTCAGACTCATCAAACATGGTATCCTTCAGAAAGTAGTGCAACAGTTCATCATCGGAGTCATAGTAAATGTTAATGAACTCATCTCGTGAAGGTCCTACCAGCGCAACAGGACAGACCACCATTGCGGTTGAGTAAAAAAACATGAAGAGCACTCCATTGGTTGGTGAAGGGAATTGTTGCAGGTGCTGCAAAGTGCAGCTAGTCCAACAATTGGGTGAGCAAGCACCTTGTAAACAAGCTAGCAAATATGTCCCTGAGTAAGGTGGAGATGAGAGTCTTGCCCCATGGTAGGCAAGCTAGAAAAGCCCCTCCATGCAGGCAAAAATGAGGAGCTGAGGAGGTCAGTGGTTCTTATGAGACAAGAGCTACTCTCACCCAAGACGAGCTACTGCCAAGGATAGACTGTACTAGATATGAAAGCCTTTTGAGAACAACATGGAAGATACTTAGATGAGTGATAGTGTCATACGTAGAAGCTCACATTCCACATATACTATAGTGATTAGAATAACTATATATTAGTATTTGGTCTAGTAATTTTAATTTATTGTAACTATATCATTGATAGTGATAGTATTAGTATTACTATATCATTATTTCATATATAATTATTTAGTATAGTGATTTATACTACAACACAATTGCTTTTTAGTGACAGTTTTGAATTTGGGACAGTCCTCAAACCGTCACTAAAAAGGCTTTTCTGTGACGATTTCTAAAAACCGTCACTAAAGGCCGATGAGATTTGTTTTACGTTCCAACGTATGAGAAAATTACGTTCGAACATTACATATACGTTCGAACGTATGGCTACTTATGTTCGAACGTGAAATGTTTTGGTGCCAACGTTCGAACCTTAGTAATTAACGTTCAAACGTAATTATAAATTTAAATTAAATATTACTCTAATTTAAAATTTATGTGGTTTTTATAATGTATAATTTGTATACAAGTCTAAAAAATTGACTTGTATATATTTATGTATACACAATTTGTAAAATATAATTATATATTTATATATATTTATGTATACATATATAAATATATATTTATGTTTATATATATTTGAAGTACAGTGATTTTGTATTAAAGTTGAAAAATATAACATTAAAGAAGAGTGAGAATTGAAATTAAAAAACTATAGATTTATTAAATAATATTGTTCCTTACAAAAATTAAAAACAAATACAAAATATGATAGAAGTACTTAAACAACACTCAGATGATAACGTTGTCTGCACTTAACTTTCAATGTGCAGATATTTCCTAGCCTCTACTGAGGAAGACCATCTTTCAGGTTCCTCTGCTCCTATATGAGTTTGTCAAATTCGTTGATCAGGGCCTCTCGCTCTACCATAATAGTATGAGCCCCGATCTGAGCAATAGCTTGAGTGGCTCTTCTCTCCCTCGTTTTCTAGTATGCAAAGGATGAGCCATATCCTGCAAATAGAAAAAGAAAAAAAATTATGAGTACTATTGATGCATATTTTGTTATAATTTTAAACTGCTTTGCATGAATGTTCGAACATAAAGAAACATACGTTAAAACGTTAAGATAAAACGTTCGGACGTGTATATTTTACGTTCGCACGTAAAATACATTTCTTTCGAACATAGAACGTATAATATATTTCATTATTTTACGTTTGAACTTAATGCATACACGTTCGGACATTTGGCTATATGTTCGAACGTATGTGTTTACGTGCGAATGTAAAGGATAGACGTCAAATTGTTGAAAGCATTAATAAATTTAAAAGCATTACGTTCGAACGTTAAATCCTATATGTTCGGACGTGGAAGGAAACGTTGGAATGTAAGAAATAAAACATTAGAACGTTAAAGTCTATTGTTGAACATTTCTTGATTGATTTTTCAAAATATATTAATAATATATTAATTTATTAATGTATGTTATATATTATAATGTATACTATAACATATAGCATACTATATCTAATATTATATTATAATATATAGTATATTATATTGTAAAATACATTATAGCCAAATGTCGTTCACTATATATTATATTTTCATTTAAAGTATTATGTTATCATAGTGTATATATATATATAGTATATGTACATATATAATAAATATATATTATATAGGTTGTTGTTAGTTTTATTAATTATAGCCAAATGTCTATCACTATATATTATGTTTTCATTTAAAGTATTATGCTATCATAGTATATATATATATATATAAGTTGTTGTTAGTTTTATTAATTATAACCAAATGTCTATCACTATATATTATGTTTCCATTTAAAGTATTAGGCTATGATAGTATATATATAGTGTATGTACCTATATATATAAGTGTATGTACTAATATATATATATATTTAAATATTTTAAAAAAACACTACTATCATAATACTTAAAATCACTTCCTTAATTATTATGTTGCGGATAAAATGAAAAATAAAAAAATGGTGTTGATAATAGTATATATATAACATGAATATTAAGTATAAGTATATATAAGTATATTATATTATATATTTTGTTATATGATATATCTCATTTTTCCTTATAAATGTATTGAGTTATTATAAGTTGGACTTTAATACCGACAAACCTCCAGTGATGTATATATTGCTGGGAAAGTCCATTCAAGGTGATTTATAAGGTTTTTTTCGGTGAAATTAATGAAGGGATTAGAGTGACTCGCCTTGTAGTGATATTATATATACTGCTATTTAGTGTATATAATATATTATGCAACTATAATATATAATAGTAATTACAAATATGTTATATAATATATATTATATATATACTAGATTATTTTTTATTTCTAACTATTAATAATCAAGTTATATTTACGTTCTAACGTGCATTATTTATGTTCGAACGCGGAAAAATATGGGCGGAAAATTTCCCTCTCAATTGTATCGTTCGAACGTTAAATCATATATGTTTGAACGTACGAAAATTGTTGGCGGAAAATTTCCTGCTCAATTGTATCATTCGAATGTTAAATCCTATACGTTCGAACGTATGAAAATTGTTGGCGGGAAATTTTCTGCTCAATTATCGTCTTCTGTGCTGAGCATTTATGTTCGAACGTTGAAATTAAACGTTCGAACGTAAATGCTGAAAATTTGGGAGGCTGAAAGTAACGTTCGAACGTTTAATTTATACGTTCGAACGTGAATGCTAAAAATTTAGGAGACTGAAAGTAACGTTCGAACGTATAAATTAAACGTTCGAATGTTAATTCAAATGAAATTTTTTTTACATGAAAACATACACGGGAGGAAGTAGGGTCATTTCTGCTTCTCCCGTGCACGAAATAGAGAGAGAGAGGGTGAATGGTGAGCGAGGGCTAGAGAGAGAGAGAGTTCGAATGAGAGATGGTTAGAGAGAGAGTGTGTGTGAGTGAGAGAGGGTTAGAGTAAGAGAGAGTATTGTTATTGTTAGAAAGGGTTAGAATGAGATATCACATCTAAATTGTATAAGAGAGTGATTGTTGAGGGTTAGGATTTTGAAACTATTTTGGTAAGGAAAACTCATTCTTTCCATTATTTGCAATTTTATGATATTTTTCTTGTGTTTTTTATATATATATGTCTCTAACAAGTTAGTATTGTTTTTTTTTTTTTTTTTTTTTTTTTTAAGGGGGGGGTTGTTTTGGCAAATTGAAAGCTTATCATTTGTAAGAGAATATTAAAAAGTGTTAGGTATATTTATAAACTTTAGTTATATATGTTTATGGCTTGAGTTTGAGGAATATTGTGAAAATGGATAATATGGATTAGAAATATCATGATTATTGTTTATGAATTTTGTGAATATTTTGTAAGTTTATGGTGTTTATTAAGGAATTAATATGTTTAGAAACATTGTTGTGGAAATATTATTATGTTTAGATAAATGTTGTGGAAATATTGTGATAATGTTGTGATATGGATTTTAAATATTGTGATTATTGTTTATTAAGTATATTTATATTTTGTGAGTTTATGGTGTTTATTGATGAATATTAATATATTTAGAAACATTGTTGTGAAAATATTGTAAAAATATTGTGATATGAATTAAAAATATTGTGATTATTATTTATGAATTTTGTTAATATTTTGTGAGTTTATAGTGCTTATTGATGAATTAATATGTTTATAAACATTATTGTGAGAATATTGTTATGTTTAGATAATTTTGTTGTGAAAATATTGTGATAATGTTGTGATATGGATTTGAAATATTGTGATTATTGTTTATTAAGTATATTTATATTTTATGAGTTTATGATGTTTATTGATGAGCATTAATATGTTTAGAAATATTGTTATGGGAATATTGTTATGTTTAGACAACTTTGTTGTAGGAATATTGTGAAAATGTTGTGATATGGATTGTAAAATATTGTGATTATTGTTTATTAAGTATATTTATATTTTGTGAGTTTATGGTGTTTATTGATGAGCATTAATATGTTTAGAAATATTGTTATGGGAATATTGTTATGTTTAGACAACTTTATTGTGGGAATATTGTGAAAATGTTGTGATATGGAATGTGAAATATTGTAATTATTTTTTATTAAATGTATTTATATTTTGTGAGTTTATGATGTTTATTGATGAGTACTAATATGTTTAGAAACATTGTTGTGGGAATATTGTAAAAATGTTGTGATATGGATTATAAATGTTTTGATTATTATTTATGAATTTTGTTAATATTTTGTGAGTTTATGGTGTTATTAATGAATTAATATGTTTAGAAATATTATTGTAAGAACATTGTTATGTTTAGATAATTTTGTTATGAAAATATTGTGATATGGATTTGAAATATTGTGATTATTATTTATTAAGTATATTTATATTTTATGAGTTTATGATGTTTATTGATGAGCATTAATATATTTAGAGACATTGTTGTGGAAATATTGTTATATTTAAATAACTTTGTTGTGAAAATATTATGAAAATGTTATGATATGGATTGTAAAATATAGTGATTATTTTTTATTAAGTATATTTATATTTTGTGAGTTTATGGTGTTTATTAATGAGCATTAATATGTTTAGATATATTATTGAGGGAATATTGTTATGTTTAGATAACTTTGTTGTCAAAATATTGTGAAAATGTTATGTTATGGATTGTGAAATATTGTGATTATTGTTTATTAAGTGTATTTATATTTTATGAGTTTATGGTATTTGTTGATGAGTATTAATATGTTTTGAAATATTGTTGTAGTAATATTGTAAAAATATTGTGGTATGGATTATAAATGTTGTGATTATTGTTTTTGAATTTTGTGAATATTTTGTGAGTTTATGGTGTTTATTGATGAATTAATATGCTTAGAAACATGTTAATATGATAAATTAATAAAGTTCAAGTCCCTCTTAGTGCAAAAGTCTCATTTAGAGACGCGTTTGCAGGCCCAATAGGGAGACCAGGAGGAAAGAATTCGCAATGAAATCCAAAAGCAAGTACAACGGGAGATGATGGTGCAAATAAAGTATGTTATGTCATTGTAACAACAATGGGGTGAGTGAGGAAAAAAGAAATGTATTATCTCAATTTTATTCATGTATTTAATTTTAAAAGTTTATAACACATTATTAGTTGTAAAATATTTATGGTGTGTAATATGATACAATTGGTATGTTTTTTAATTTTATGAAATTAATATTTCTGATCTGTACATTTGAATCTAAACAAAAAACGTTTGAATATTATTTCACATTCAAACAAACGTTTGAACGTAATTACACAAAATTACTACGTAACCTTGGAACGTACTTGTAAACATTCGAACATACTCATCCCCAAACGAACAAAGCATTTGAACAAACATTTCTTTAACATTTGAACGTTATACTCATTACGTTCGAACATTGTTCCATTAGCGTTTGAACGAAAATTCAAACGTTTAATGCAGTTAACGTTTGGACGTAAATATGATATGTTCGAACAATAATCAACGAACGTCAAGTTCAGTCATTCGAATGTCAACTACTTGGGTTGGCGTTCGAACGTAACTATTTACGTTCGAACGTTACTTTCTGTGACAGTTTTGAACCGTCAGAAAAAGCAGAACGTTCGAATGTCCTGCAGAACAAAACAGCTCCAACCGTCACTAAAAATACTTTTAGTGACGGTTCAACAGTAAAACGTCACCAAATATTTTCTATGACGCACATTAGGTGACAGTCGTGGTGATGGTTTCAAACTGTCACCAAATGTCTTTAGTGACGTTTTGGTTATTTTTTATGATGGTTTTTTCTGTCACAAAAGACTATTTGTGTTGTAGTAATAGTAATTTATATATAGACTTAAAGTATATTATTAATAGTAATATAGTATTAGACTATTAGTATTAGGCCATAAAATGTAAATTGTAATTAATTTTTTAGTATAGTGATTTATATAGTAATCTATATATAGACTTAAAGTATATTACTAATAGTAATATAGTATTAAACTATTAGTATCAGGCCATAAAATGTAAATTGTACATAATATACATTATATACTAATGTATATTAACATTACCAATGAAAGGGAGTCTGGTAAAATAGTATTAAACTATTAGTATTAGGCCATAAAATGTAAATTGTACTTAATATACATTATACACTAATGTATATTAATATTACTAATGAAAGGGAGTCTGGTAAAATAGTATTAAACTATTAGTATCCAGGCCATAAAATGTAAATTGTACTTAATATACATTATACACTAATGTATATTAATATTACTAATGAAAGGGAGTTTGGTAAAATTTGGGTGTTTTGATAGGATGATATTTCAGTTCAGTTTGTTTTAAGTAGAGAGCAATTCATTTTAACTCATGTTGGTGATGGAGTTACAAATTTACTATGCTGCTTTGTTCATGCCAAGTGTAATATGGTGGATATGAGAGCTTTATGGGAGCATCTAAATGACCAGGTTCTAGGAAATGAACCCTGTATTATTGCAGGGGATTTCAATATTATAAGGAAAGATTCGGGACGTCGGGGTGGCAACCTTTTGCCCCGTCTTGTCAGATGAGGCAAAAGTTTCCATTAACACAACTATTTTCGATTTCAATTTCTTAACCAAACTTTTTAATCTACCTCTAGAGGTGCCAAGACCTCTAATATTCCGTGATAAAATAGGACCAATCATAAGGAAAATTAGTTTGGCCGGGCTAACACTCGAGTTGAACTACGAACTTTTTCAAAAGTTTTCCTAACCCCTTTTTTCTTCATATCTGCTCCCTCATTTTCCGTGGCATAATCTCTATGCTTTGAAAATTTTTCAACATTTAATTCCATATCCAGTTCAGAAACAGAGTCAACTATATTAGTGTTCTCAGCAACATTCTCATCAGGCATCTCCTCCAATTCCGGATCTACAACACCATTTTTTTCAAGTCTCTCTATTGCCTCTTCTTCAACCTCCTCTACATGATATTCCCTTCCTTTTAAAATATTTTCTTCACTCAGCTAATCAGCAGTTCTGTTTCTCTCCCCTGTGTCTGGACAAATTATTACCTGTCCCTCCTTTGTTTTATCTTCCTCTTGCATTAAGGCTTGATCCTCAGATTCCTCCATGTGTGGAGCCAGATTTTCACTCGTATTTCCTTGTTCAGTTCTTGAGACCATGATCATCAAACCTTTGCCTTTATCTATACCATCATTTGGGACAGAGTGTTGTGTCATTTGCGTTCTTACATACCCAAACTTTTTCTCCATTTATCTGTGTCTTCAATCTACACGTACATATGTTGTGCCCTTGCACCTTACGCCTTGAACAAAGTGCTGGGAGAGTCTCGTAAATCACTTCCTGTTTTCGTCTCGTACCTGGCATCCCGATCCCGAAAAAAGGAATTGGTTCTTTTGCTGCATCCATCTCCAAACATAAACGTGCCCCATCTGTGTGAGTTGCACATTTCGTTGGATTATCCCTTCTAATGTACCGGCCAATCGAAGCAGTAAGGATCTCTAGAAATGATTCATGATAAAAATTTGGGGGAAAACCTGGCAGCATTATCCAAACAAGTACCAACGATGGTTATCCAAACAACTACGGTAGTGGCCACCATGCAGCCCCTCAACGTAAAAAGAACCCTAGCAAAATAAAGTTATCGCCCAAAGTTGAGAGAAAAAAATTGCAATGGAGGATGTTAATTCCTGGATTGATCATTGTGGACTGATCAAAATGAAGTCTTTGGGAAGGAGGTTCTCTTGCTGTAATGGGCAGAGTGGTCTCTCAAGAAGTTGGGCAAAATTGGATAGGTGTTTCTTGAATGCTAGCTACTTGACAAGATTTCCTAATGTGACAAACTGCTATTTACCGAGATCAACATCATATCATTCACCAACAATCATGGAATTTCAGTTAGATCCATTCTCTTATGGACCTTCTCCTTTTCGGTTCCAGAAAATGTAGATTGAACACCCACAATTTCATTCATTTGTGGGAAACATCTAGGAGGAGGAAGTAGGGGGATCGGGTCTATTGAAATTGCTCTCAAACTAAAAAAATTAAGAGAGGCTTTACGAGAATGGAACAAGAGAATTTTTGGAAGAACATAGGCTCATCTACAGGAGTTGGAAACTCACATTGAAACTTTAGAGTTAGCTTTACAACATGAATGGGATCCAGGGATAGAACAGGAACTTGTGCTAAAACATATGGAATTAGCCAATTGGAAACACCAGGAAGAGAATCAACTGGCTCAAATTGCGAAAGTTAAATGACATGCTGAAGGAGATCAAAATTCACATTTTTTCCTTGCTTATTTATCTTACAAGAGGAAAAAGAGAGTCATGGAAATGAGGCTTCAAGATGGCACTTATTTGAGATGACCCAAGGAAATCCATTTATGAGCAGTAAATTATTTTACAAACTTTCTGCAAAAGGAGACTCATGAAAGTTTGCCAAATTTATCTCATCTTATCTCGCCTGTTATAACATTGAAGCAATCTATGCTATTACATTGATTAAAGAAGTGAAAAGTGCCTTGGATTCCATACCTTCTAATGGTGCTCCGGGTCCAAATGGTTTTGGATCGGGTTTCTTTAAAAGTGTTTGGGACATTATCAAGTTGGATATCATGGCAGCAATTGAAGAATTTTTTAGAAGAGGTAAATGGCCGAGATTTTATACTTCTTCTTATGTGGTGTTAATTCCGAAGATGGATATGCGAACTAGGTTTGATAAACTTAGACCTATAAGTCTTTGTTCGGTGTTTTATAAAATTTGTTCAAAGGTGATTGTGAACCGTTTGACAACTCTCTTCCAAAAAATGATATCTCTTGAACAATGTGCGTTTATTCCTGAGAGAAGTATTTATGAAAATATCAGTCTGACTCAGGAAATGGTTCATTCTATTAATAAGAAGATGCATGGTGGGAATATGTAGTTCCATAATTTGGTTTGGAGAATAACTTTTAGACTTAGCCGTGCATTTTATGTTCTTTTCCTAAAACACCCCTTCCGTAGGTGGGTTGAAAAATAAAGCCTAATATTGTTTTATACTAGTGAGAGTTTGTTTTAATTATAAGAACTTAAAAAAAATTATATTATTCAGTATTAATATTTTAGAAATAACGTCTTAGGCAAAGGAATTAAATGGATATCGATGAACGGAGAGTATTGAGATCTTAAGATTAAGAGCATTTTAGACATTTAGGAAAAATAGGTTATTTTAGTATTTCAGGTTTAAGAATCGAAATACGTGATCGATTGAAATTTATGGGAGTTACATGACAATTTTATAGGTAACGATTGATTTTCGTTTAGTCCTGTCATGGAGAAATTCTAATAAGCTAAAAAGTTCAAGTAAGCAGGGTTCCTATGCTAGGCTTTACACAAATGGTTTAGACTAATGTTGACTTTTTTGAAAATTATGCATGTTTTGTTATGAAATGAGAACTTAGGAAAAACAATCTCGATCGTTTAGCTGCATTAGTCATGAAATCAATATGAAAAAAAAATATTTCTGAGATGCATTGTGTAGACATGAGCTAAATTTTGTCAAGGTGTCTCTGAAATCTGAAAAAGAGCAATATTGAGAATCTCAAAAATTGTGCATTGATTCAGAAAGATGCTTCAACTTTGTTTTCACTATGTGAGTATAATCTAATTATGTTTTGGTACTTTTATTTGTTTTGATATGGCATTTGAAAACCTCTGGCATGGTGTACTGACTCTGTCTCTGCTCTATTTAGGTTGGTACCAACTCCTCCGTCTTTGAGTGCACCTACTTTGGAAACAAGTGGTATTTCCTTTGTGCACACTCAGGGCTCCGAGAAGAATAACGGAAAGATTTTACCTCTGTCTCTGCCCGGTTTGGTCGCCAGGGATAGCATAACCCTACCATAGGGGTGAAACATGGTCTCTGCTATGTGAGATGCTCTGTTTTGATGTGATGATGATGATTTTAGGCTATATTATACCAAAGTACTCTGGGTTTTATGTTTCTTAAAACCATCGCACTGTTACGTTTGAAACATGTTTTGTTCTGCATGATAACTCTGGAAAATATTTTGTTCTTCATATTGTATTTTGTAAATGCTCATATTTGCACACTGGTATATATCCTCTTCTTATTGAGTTGTTGATAATTCACCCCTTATCTTCTCAATATTTTTCAGATGATTTAGATATTACAGCTGACGATCAAGATTATGAAGCATAGGTGAGACGGTTTTTAATCATAGTGGATTAAGCATACAAAGTTTCTTTGAGTATTGGCATTTGTTGAGAAATCTTGTCGTGTTCTAATGACTTGGTATTTTGGGAAGTTGAATATATTGAGGAAATTAGTCTGAAACAAAATGTTTTATATGATATTGAGATATTGGATTTTTTGAATATATTGGTTTAGTAGGACTTAAGGGTATTTCAATTTATTATGTTGTGACTACTGGGAGATTGTGAACCCCTTGATTTATTATTATTGCAATGATGACTTTGTAAAGTTTTTAATGTGTTTATTTGAAAAATATGTGATTGTTTACTGATTATGAAATCTTTGGATCTTAGATGTGTTGGGAGACATGTTTATCAGTGACAGGTAATAATTCTCCAACCCATTCGGGTACGGGGTGTTACAGGCCTGGCCCATTCACAGTAACAAAAGTGTATCCATATGGTGCTGTTGAGTTGCATAGTGAGGTCACTGGTGCATTCAAGGTTAATGGGCAACGTTTAAAGCCTTATCTTGCTGACGATCTGGTTCCTACTTATTCTTTGAAGAATCCTACCTATGGTTGATGGTGCAGAAGTGAAGTTATTGACTATAAAAAAGCGCTTATTTTGTTTTAGCTATTGTTTTATCTTTATGTTTTTTTTTTAATAAAGATGGTTGTGACCCCCTTCTTTTGGTTGTGTTGTGTAGGTTTGGAAAAATCAAGCATGAAGTTAGTTCTTATTCAATTCAATCGAGCATTCGTTGTGTTCAGCCTTGCTAAATGGGGAGTTTTAGTATTCTTTTTTATCTTTCCTTTCACATTGAGGACAATGTGGAAATTAAGTTTGGGGGAGTGGATATTTGATTATGCTGAATGCTGGTGCCGGCTATGTTTGGTTGAGAAAGAATTTTTTTTTCTTTGAAATTCTAGTTTGTTCACATTTTTTCAAGTTAATTGGTGATCTTATACATGTCTTCCAAGCTAGACTTTTTTGTGAAAGATTTGGAGAAATGAACCTACATTTGCACTTGTGTGAGATTTATTTAGAATCAACATTACACTTTTAGGTTCTTTATTGTGTTAAGCATTGCATTTTTTATTTAGGATAGACGATATCTAATAAAACAAGATTAAGCATACTTGTTTTCTTTAGGATTATTGAAGTATAGATTTCCTTGCAAAGTTGTGTGAGTTGTGTGACAATGCATAAAAGATGAGTGTGATGCTTTTCTTGTGATTATCCCTTTTGATCTAGTCCTAAACAAGGTTTAAGTAAATAGAGTGATAATGATTAGACAGTTGAATAAATAAATGTATACAGGATTCTATCTACTCCAATGTTTTGAGTTGCTTAGCACCTAGGGTATTCATTACCAATATTACTTTTACGTCAAATGGTAACTTGAAATATGAGTATGCAAAAGCACTTTAAGTGTGTGACTTGTTAAGTAACCGGGTGCATACATCACAAATGTTTGTAGTTGCGTCAAAAGGCGAGTGACAACTTAAAGACAAAGAATAAATATTATTGAAGATAAAAGAGTGAAAATAATAATAAAAATAATATATATCTAGTTTGCTACTTTGTTGGTAGTAGTGAGAAGCGATGATTTCAGGTTGAGTTGTTACATGATTTAATTGTGTTGGTTGCATGATAAATATGATTGAGTTTGAAATTATGTATGGATATTGAATTAGAGAATGTGAGTATGCTTAGTTTTCCTTTATTTGCTATTGTTTATATACTAAGTTGAAGATTTGATGTTTGATTGATACGTCCTTTGGGTGTGAGAGTTGAGCCTAACTATGGTTATTGTCCTTTGTTTTTATGGTTTTCCTTTTGCTTGAGGACAAGCAAACATTCATAACTCTTATGTCCACTCTTGTGTGATTAAATATGGAGTGGTAACTCATGAATTGGCGAATAATAGTCAACAGAATTCGAATTAGTTCTTTTTAGGGAACAACGAAGCGAAGTCATATGTTACGACACCTAATGCTGGTAGTTGTACATGTTATGATTTTTACGATGTTATGTTATGTTATGTTATATTACCAATAGCATTGAGAACAAGTCTACAGACAACGTAGTTTCAACGTGAGTTGTGTTACAGTCACTGGCAGGTACTCAGTGCATGTAACACCCCGTATTTTAGTGTATTTTTAATGAAGGATTATTTTAATTAATTTCAAGATTGATTCTCTTGTTTTAAAATTACAGGAGTTTTATTATATTACTTTATAATATTCTTATGTTGAGAAAATTATTTTAATGGGCTTTCCTTTTATTATTTACTGTTTTGCATTTAAAGTGATCTTTAATTCAAATTGGTTTGTTTTTTAGTTTTAAAATTAGTATTGTGTTATTTAAGTCTTTCACTGCGTTTGAATTATTTTATTTAGTTTACAGTTTTAATATCCTTTTTGTGGGATCAGTTTCGATGCCCTAAGATGAAAAGACTGGATCTCTTCTTTTTTTCCCTCCCTTTTCTTTTTTTCTTTTCTTTCTTTTTCTTCCTTTTTCTTCTCTCCCCTGCTCCCTACCCACGCAATCCAGCCTCTCTCTCCCTCTCACCGTGCAATTTCGGCCCCTCCTCCCAGCCACCACCGCGCGCCGCCGTGGCCCTCACTGCCGACACCATCAGACTCCCCAGCCGCCGGCGACCAACCCCCTCCATTCTCAGGCCGACCAACGTCGCCGTTAGCCGCCGCAAGCCGTGGGCTTCTCTTAGTCCCACCGCCGCCGTCCAGCCATCATTGGCCACCATTTTTTCACCACATTATCACCAGCCCTCTAGCAATCCGATGGACCTAACCTCGGCCCCGTTGCATCACCGGTGAAGCCCAGTCGAGCTCACCTCCATTTCAGCCTTTTTAGCCTTCCACCACCGTTTTGGCTGCCACCCACGGCCAAAGGCCACCACCATTAGCTTCACCGACCTCCCTAGACCTTACCCTATCAATTCCAAGTCTTTGTTTGGCCCCGTGCAAATTTGGGTGTATTGTGTATTCGGCCACAATATTTTTACACTGTGGAGTTGCTGTTTTGGCACTTCCAGCTCCTCCGTGATCCTCCTAAATTTATTTTAAAGAGCTGTAAGTATTTCCTAAACAATCTTTTGAGACTTAAATATATTTTTGCACTAATTGATTATATTGTGTTCTGGTTAGTTCCGAACTAAATCCCAGGAGAATTTTGGGATAGATGGATTGAGGGAGGAGTATTTGTTATGTTGGTTATTGTGATTGGGTTGTTGTTGGATATTGGTTATATTGTGATTTGGATTTGGTTATTGGGCATTATGGTTGTGGTTCGGTACATTGCATATTACACGCATCTTCATGTTTGTAAATTGAAAACTAGAATTTCGGGTAATTGCATTCATGATCATGTGGTTACTTTGAAAATTGGGTTTTCATGTGTTGACTGGATTTGTGGGTGCGTGTGTATCATGACCCCAAGTCGAGATGGGGCATTATCTCGGTGGAGCTTCTCTGGTCACTTGGGAGCGGAATAGACTAAGTGACGTCTCCTGGGTTGTCGCCGGGCGACAATGGATCGAACGAGTTACGTGCCGACTCCGTGGCCCTTCTGCTGGCGGGGGCTAAAGGATGACTTGTCCATGAATGCACTGGGTGCGGAACTGGGCATCGCTCGTAAAGTAGTTAGGACGTGCGGATGGTCTATAGGGGAGACCATGGTGCATATGGATTAATGGATAAATGGAAAAGTGGTTGTTTTATAGAAAAATAGCATGAGTATGATTTTTTGTATCATTTTCTAGAAAAATGATGGATATTGGTTTTTGGGCCATTTTCTGGGAAAATGGTAGAAATGATTTATTGGAAATATTTTTGGGCCAAATGAGATTTTTGGCGTGTGTTAGATTTCAGGTATGTTGCATCATATGCATTCATGGTTGGTTGCATTAAATATGTTTTTATCTTAGGATTGGTTGGGTTATAACATACCTGTGGTACCATTTAATGATACTGCAGATTTTGTTGATGATGCAGATGCCGAGCCTGTGGATTTGGCTCCGCCAAAGGAGTGATCTAGGATCACTCGGGTTTACGTTTTTATTTTCAAACTTGTATATTTTTATGGGACTTTGGCTTTTGTTTTAAGAGGTTTGTATTTGGTTATCTGTATTAAACTAAAATTCTGGTACTAGTTGACTTATTTATTATCCGCTGCATATTTTTTTGTACACTGCTTATTTGTTGCACACACTTGGCACTTGTATTTGAGATGTGTGACCGTGTTGTCATCATCCTGACGTCACGATTCCCGAGGCTTTTTGTACGTGGGAGTCGGCACGTCACAATGCATATGGAGAACTGTGACGATATCATATGTTAGATCAATTCTATGATTTTATGTGATTTTTTATGAAAGACTTATGTTTTTACTGCAGAAGTGAACTTATGTTGCACGTAAGAAAATGTACAAAAAAAATAGATCTTCTTGAGAAATCTGAATGGGAGACAAATATAGTTTTTCTGCATTGCATGCATTTTATGTTTATCATTCTTCATGCATAGTCTATCTTTGTGCACGCTCGTTGTCTAACTTACTGAGATCCCATGTAAATCTCATTGTGTAGACCCACTAATAGAACTTGTAAATATAGATGGACCCAATAAACCGGTAGATAAAGAGGATTGAGGAGGAACCAGATGTCGACAGGGACTTAATCTTATTTTTATATTTCTATACCCGACCCTTCATGCCATAGAGCACTGGTTTAGATTTATTTTGAAAAGTTGGTATTCTGTACTGATTAAGCTACCTGATGATTTGAACTTAAAATCAATATTATTGAAACGATTTTAGTTATCCTGCCATAAATTCATTTTCACCCTTACTTTTTGTTGCGATTATTACATATTGTTAGCTGCATTTCTAGAATACATTGTATATTAATTGTCATATTCGAAGGTATGCAACCTTGTGTTACATATTCCGACATTTTAAGTAGTCTATGTTACATCTCATGCGAAGGTCGGGGACGTAACAAATATTGTTTAGAAGAAAATCATCCTTTGAAAAAAATCATCCTAAAAGGATGAATTTGTCCTAGTGATACTAATAGCTGCTTCGGTTATTGCACGGATCTAGACAAACCTTTGGCTTAAGAATCTTGTTTCATAAGTAACAAAACCAGGGTAATGATGAGACGAAAGTAAATGATGATTACTGATATTAGCGATGAAAGGAGAACATGCATCAATAACATTGTATTTGAAATATGTTTATATAAAGATGTGCCACAAAAAAAAAACATTTTATTCTCATCCTTGAGTAAAAACATAGGTGCATGTGGGTGTTACATTCGGATCTCAACCAGGTAAGAACGCTAGTACCAGCATTAAACAAGTAGCAACTAAAAACTATTATAGCTTTCGTTTTATTTTTTTGACCTTCCTCCTCTCAATTGTGATCCTCTCCACCTGCAAAACAAAATAAACAGTACAACGTTATATTCCGGCCATGCAAGGTGATATTGTGGAGCCAGTAGTTGGATTTATTCTCCTTTCAATGTCAGGTTAATTTGAAAGAAATTATATATCAATGTAAACTATCTATCCAACAAATGAAGATTGAACCTCCAGATTGTCGATCGCGGAGCTAAGGGCAGAAAAGAAGAGGACAAGATTGTATATGTTTTATGCTAAAGCATGGATATTGATGTTTTATGTTCTAATCGCAGGTTAAAAATTACCTATGCATAGACGATGTTAGATATTCTAGTCGCTGTCGCTGTCGCTGCCGCTGCTGCTGTGGCAGTCTTCGTGCTTCTTCCTCTCCTTCTTCTTCTTCTTCCCCCCCTTCATGCCCTTCTTGCCACCCTTGCCCTGACCACCATGGATCTTGTCTTTCCTCTTCTAAACACTCCCTTCATTCTGCAGCCCCTGATGCCCTCCAACCTTGTTGCCCCTCATGTTGAGGCTGTTGCCCCCCATGTGGAGGTTGTCCTTGAGGGTTTCTCCAATCTTGCTAGTCAGGATTCCAGCCATTGTCCACAAATGCTATCTTGGGATGTAATCTGAAGAGACAAGGAGCTCCGAGGTTCCTATATATAGGAATCCCTGGGTTTGGATGAGTCACAAATACTGTAATGACCCATACATCCCAAACTGTGTTTTCTTCTGAAATTTACGTACATGCCCACGATACGTGTACGCATGAACTCTCGTCCCTACCAGTACCAGATGCTTGAAAACTTTCCACTACGAATATTAATATAAACAAAAATAGATAGTATCTCAGAAAGAAGAAAGAAGATAAGATGCAGGTAAAGTGCCCTTTGAATCAAAGATTGTATCTCAGAAAGAAGAAAGAAGATAAGATACAGGAATCAAAGAGATGCAGGTAAAGTGCCCTTTTCCCTAACTTGTACTCAGATAGAATCGTATTCTTAGCCACATTTGTCAGGATCGGGAGAGACCCTGACCCA
>QEOT01009629.1:8538-49435 GCA_003123785.1 Pterocarya stenoptera
CATCACTTGAGATAGAGCGATTGAGGTCCAAGGAAAAAGAGTTGCTGACTAGATTAGATCAAGCAGCAAGTCTTGAGGCAAGATTAGAAGAGAACATGCAGAAGAGATTGGAGATGGAGGTACAAAAAGCTATGCTTCAGTTGCAGTCAATTATGTCACAAAATTCTACACCACCACCATAATTGTAAAAGTTAATTTTTTTTTAGGGTTATTTCTATTATAAAGTTTCAAAACATTTGAACAATTGACATTTGAATTGTAATTTGTCTAATACTAATATGGTATTTTTATTTAATTTGGTTCTGTTCTGTATGATTCATACCGTTCAAACGGTAAATTACCATTTCTAAATCCATTCAAATAAACAAATACCCATTCGAACAAAAAATAACCCATTTGAACGAATAACGTGAAATACAATTCGAACGGACGTAATTTGCATTCGAACAAAATTTATTGGTTCGAACACACACACTCCTTTCGTTCGAACAGTATCAAATATTATTATTTGTTCGATTCAAAATTTTATTTTGTTCGAATAGATGGGTCGGTTCGAACGGAAAAATATTCCATTCGAACACTCATTTCGTTCGAACAGTATCAAATATGGTCATTTGTTCGATTCAAAAGTTTATTCCGTTCGAATGGACGTGTCGGTTCGAACAAAAAAATATTCCATTCGAACAAGATATTGAGACGAAATTAGTTCGTCTCAAAAACAATTCTCCGTTCGAATGGTTTCGACTGGTTTCGAATAATTTCGTCTCTAAAAGTGATTTTTGGAGATGAAAATCAAATTTTGTCTCCAAAAACATTTTGAGACAACCTTTTAGAGACAAATTGGAGACGAAATTTTTTCATCTCCAATTCTTTTTGAGACAAAATTGTGATTTTTTGAGACAAAATTTTTTGTCTCAAAAAACCTTTTCTCTTGTAGTGCTTATCGACCAAACATTTCGGCATTCCCCACAATCCCCGCCCCTCACACATACAACACAAAAGAAAAGGGAAAAGAACAAATATTTGCTGTAAACCAACATCTATAGAACACAAAAGCCTGGATCAAGGTGCAACTCAACTCAGTTTTCAATACAGAATCAGGTAAAAGCCTACAAGGGAGAAAAGGTTCAATCTAATTTCCACAAATGTAATTCCCATTCATTGATCATATATATGTTTCAAATATTCTGTGCCTGCTTTTGGCAGCTTAATTGGTAATTATCATAATTTAGGAGCTAGGGATATTATATATATATGGCATGCATTCTTTATATATATGGCCGTAGGTATACATGTACTTATATAATTATAAATCATGTAACGCCGTGAATATACACGAGAATAGCTAGCGTAATGTTGGAGTAAATTATATAATATTGGTAGTGATCAATTGATGAGATCTTATATTAATTACGAACCAATTAATTAAGTGGCCTAGATGCATACCAGGAGGTGGCCGTGGACGTTGAATCATTTCCATCCATCGTCTTACATTCCAATTTGATCTAATTAAGACTTGGAATTAAGACATATCAGTTACAGTCTAATTCCAAACTAGCGGGGGGGAATCAGGTCCAGTTACGAACAAACTGTTCAAAACTTATGGTCATCCACAGTTTCTAGACTATAGCTCCCAAATCAGTTTCGTATTCTTCAAAACTTAGTAATTGAAAACCAATAGGCGATTAGAAGGCTTTGAAGTTTGATCCCCCAAGACAATGTATGCTATGTAGGGCGCAACCATTATGATATGTTGTTCTGATTAATGCTCCTTTAAATTTATGCCATGAAGTTTTTAGACTATCAGTAGCAATATGACGAGGACCATTTGAAGTCATTAATGGGGATCTACTTTGAAGCCTTAACTTATGATGCAAATCGGGAAGGGTAGAAAATAAAATAAAAAAACCTCAACAATCTAAAAGAACATCAACAATCAGTTAATAAATTATACAAACAAACAAAAAAAAGTCAACCATCAAGTTGGCAGTAATTTTCTACCCTCACGGACAAACAATATGCCCAAATCATATAACAACTGTGAGTCCAATATGCCAAAACAGAGATGCTAGAGAATCTTCTACCCAATATCAAATGCAATAAAATACCAATATGTGGCAAATATTATACACCATAAAGACACCATACCAGTTCATTCTCAAAAGAACAAAAAATAAAATAAAAAAAATAGTAGGGCATTTACCCAAATCGCACAACCAGATTTATTGTATAGGGTAGAGCCAACAATTCCTGGAGGAAATTGAAGAACCTTCTGGACGATTCCCTTCTCCAAGCCGATTTGATAATTATTTGTCCTGGGTAGTAACTTTGCAAGTGATTTACGGAGAAGGTAAAGTGAGAATTGGAGAAGAGGGAGAGAAGAGACAGATCAAGAGAATACACAGAGAAGAGGGAGAGAAGAGCTGGAAATGGAAGAGAGACTTACCTTGGAGACCAGGAAGACGACTGCAAGAGCTAGAGAATGCAACTGCTGGAATGGGGCTGGAGAAGGGGACTCCTGCGGCTGGGGAAGAAATGGGGCTGCAGGAAAAAAAATTATGGGTCGGGTTGAAGAAGAAATGGGAGAAGAAGTTGTGGGTTGAAGAAGAAAAGGGCAAAATAAGAGAAGGGAGTTTCAGGAGAAGAGAGGGTTTTCGGGATGAAGAGAAGAAAAAATCAAGGGAAAAGATAGCGGGAGGAAGAAAAATGATAAAAAAAATTATTTAGATGGTCTACAGTTGCTCGCCAGGTATGGAGAGCTTCTAAGATTTACTGTAGCTAGTTTAGCTATTTAGTTTAATTTAGCTAGGCCAATGTGAGTGATTTTTCTTACATTTCTCTTTAATTTGGACTTGCATTGGCAAATGGCTAGTCCATTGCCAATGCTCTTATGTTGCCCTTTGGATCGACCAAGGATTAATTGCAAGATTTTTGGAAGAGTGGCAGGCAGGAATTGAGGTACCAAGAAATGAGCAAGATGGGTAATTTACCAGGGACTTTGTGGATCGAACATTGAAGTTGGTGATGACGGATGCGGAGGGACAAATTTACAGGGACAAAGCCAAGGAAATGACCACCATATTTGGGGACAAGGACCTCCAGCACCAATACGTAAACAAATTTGTTAATTTTCTTGAGAAAAAGGGGCATGTCTCTTAATCAGATTAGATTGTATGGATATCTGTTTGTATTTTAATCACCTTATAACGTCAGGTGTTATGTTTGTTTCAATACTCAATTTATTAGGGATCAATGCATATATATGGTTTGGATTATTTGTCCAAACTAAATGAATCTCACTTAATTTGTATCCAATCGGATGTGCTGGACCTCTTACTAATGTGTCTCTGTAACGTTTCCATTTCAAGCTTGCAAGAGAAGATGGGCTACAGGGATGTTTAGGAATAGAGATATTTCATCTCATCTCATTCCCCCATGCACGGCATCCCCGTAATCTTGTAGATTTTGTGGAATCCTAAACATTTGAAAGTCTTGGTAAAAGGAGTAAGTTTTTTTTTTTTTCAAGCAAGTGTACTATAAATATATAAAACAATTACACGAGACAAGAGATAACAGGGTGAAAGACCCCGACATTCATTCCATCCATTTTCCACAAGGAAAAGCCACCTAAAGTGGTTTTGGTAAAGCCCGATAAATGGATTGTAATACTACGACCGAAACCGTAGTGAATTGATTTGTACTGCAGGTTGCTGGTCTAGACTGAATGAGACTTTCACTATCTCTTTCCTACGATTCTTGGTTAGGAGAAGTGGTAACATAGGGAGATAGCAAGCGAAAGAAGCGTCGAATCACCGGCGGACGATTGCTAGGAACTATAAAGGCACGTGAAGACCACGCGCCACACTAGGAGAGTGAAGGTTGGTTGGATGTAAGAGATCGTGGTCATTGACCCCAAAATACCGCACGTGGCAACGACAAGCTCTCCCTAGTGCGATGGCCCTTAGATCTCACGCTCAATTTGGGCCACGTGTGAGATGTACGCGCCACTCTTTTTGACAATTTGCTTCTACTGTGTGAAGAATCGGCAGCAAAAGAATCTTGCAGTTCATTGAGTGGTGGTCATGGGTGGCCAAATAGTAGTATATCCGCACTTTATCACAGTCCGTATCATGGTCTAATTTTTGGATGCTATATATTATAATTTTACCTACAACTTTTAACAAATAAACTTTAATTATATAATCTACATATATACACATAATCATAATGATTCAAGTAATATTAATAGTTCTAGGAACATGCTAATTACCGACGTTTATATATATCTTTAAATATTTAAGATATTTTCACTAAGAAATAATAAATATGAAATTATAATTCGAGTCTAAACGAGTATATACGCTTGGCTTGAGTTTTATACTATTTATATAATTTAATAATCAATGAAAAATTTTGTATTCACAAGTCGAATTTGAGTCGTTTAAATATTGACAGATCAAACTCGATTGACTTATTATTAGTATTGTCTAATATTTACACCCCCAAGTAAACCTCTGGTAAGTTCGTTTTAAGCATTTTCCTTTCCAAGATGTATATGTAACGGAACTGGCCTGCACGTGATCCTTCAATCAAGAAGCTCTGAATTCGATTTATCAAACAGCTGGTTTGAATTAGCTAGCTCTGAATTCTTACCACGTACAAGAATTAAATGTCTAGAAGCATTAAATGCACTTGTTTGTCAGAGCCTCGGTCCCAACAAATAAATATCGAAAAGCTCGATGCCAGTTTGAATGAGGGCGGAATGGGAATTTCGCTGCAAATGCCAATGTTTCCGTAGGCATGAAACACTGATCGGTGACATGTGCAGCGATCTTGGGGGTGGGGGCTAGGTTTTGCTGGTCTCTGCGATTTGGGGATAAAAGGGGTCGTGAATCGTGATTGGTGTGGCAGTTTACATGTTTTGTAAATTCTTTAAGAGCAATGCTTTGTTATAAAGAAGTTCTACAATAATAAATGAATAGAAGATTCATCCTCCGCACATCATAATTTATTATTATTATTATTATTTTTTATTAAATATTTAATATATAAATAATAACTAGAAGAATTAAATTAGTTTAAAAATAATAAACTTTAAAAAAATATTAAAAAATTTAAAAATTTAAAAAAATATAGTATATGGAGGATGTGTAGCATTACTCAAAATTAAATTGTTTATTATATTTTGTATAAAAATTTAAAAAATTTGTAATGATGAGATGAGATGAGTTGAGATAAGCTTCAAATCTAAATCGAGATTAAATTCGACCAAAACTCAGTGTTGACGTCATGCTTCGCAGGCTTGGGAGACTCTATGCCGACAGTGCCTCGATGCAAATTATTTGGAGCCCCCGACAGTGTTTCAGTGCGCTGTACGGTGGCAGTTCGTACGTCCATGACGGTGAATGAGAAATAATTGCAATGAAAGTAAATAGAGATGGACATAAGATTTACGTAGTTCAGCAATATGCCTACGTCCACGGGAGTTTTTGGGAAGGAAGTCTCCACTATAATATATCTGTTTGCAATCACTCATAGATCCTCATATCTCACTATACAAAGAAGGTTGGAGCTCTTCCTCAATATATTTCCATCGATTTCCAATTGATCCGTCTTCATCTCTTCGTGGTCTTGATGTTGTCTGGGCATCCTCTTTTATATGTTTGCCTGATTCTTTACTGTACATGCCAGCCTGCCATGAGTTGGCAGATCTCCTTTGCATGAATACTTCTCTTTCTTCTTCTGATCCTCTATCATTTTACAGCCTTTATATCCCTCTTGTCTCTCTCAGACATTTACAACCTTGCTATCCCTCTTATCCCCTTCTTATCTCTTTCTTGTCTCTATTTTTATCCCTAGTAATGGCTTGGTGGGTTGGGCCCAATTTATGGGCTATGGGCATTTTTCCCCTTCATAGAACCACGCTAATTTTTAGCACACTTGTGGGTTGGAAATTATAAAAGTTTTTCTTCATGAGAATCTCTGACTTGGGCAGGTAATGTTGAAGGTGAACGGATTTGAGAACTGATATCCAGCGTTTTAACAAGTACGCGTATGCTGCGAGCGTGAAGCTCGAATGGTGCAGGAGATGTACTCAACTGCGTAAAGCGCGAGCACGGAACTCGAATAGTGCGGGAGATGGACTCAATCACGTAAAGCGTGAGCGCGGAGCTCGAATGGTGAGGGAGATGGACTCGACCGCATAAAGTGCGAGCGCGGGACTCGAATGGTGTGGGAGATGGACTCGACCTCGTAAAGCGTGAACGTGTGCTCGCGAGAGTCTAGTGACTCGGTTTTATTGTGTTCTTGTTTCCTCAACTGTTCTTTATGCTTCTATTTCCTCAGCTTTTGTTTCTGCTCCTATTTCCTCAGTATTTGTTTCTGCTCCTTTTTTCTTAGTTTTTGTTTATGCTCCTATTTCCTCAACTTTTCTTTCTGCTCTTATTTCCTCAATGTTTCTATCTGCTCCTATTTCCTCAGCTTTTCCTTTTGCTCATATTTCCTCAGCTTTTGTTTCTGCTCCTATTTCCTTTTCTTTTTGCATCGTAGGCAGCAACTTTGTACGAAACTAGGCAAATCATTAGGATTTGCGTTGTGAATAGCTGTTAGCAAGTCAAAGCTCATGGCTCTGTTCCTGTGCTTTATACTTCGTGGATTGGAACTTATAGGTTGCCAAAGCCTAAAGGCCCTACTCCCTCTCCAACGCATCGTTTGCTACAACCTTGCACGAAACTCGACAAGTCATTGGGATCTGCATTGTGAATAGCTGTTAGCAGGTCAGAGCTCATGACTCTGTTCCTATGTTTTATATTTCGTAGATTGGCACTTATAGGTTGGCAGAGCCCGAGGACTATGCTCCCTCACCAATGCATCATTTGCTACAACCTTGCACGAAACTCGGCAAGTCATTGGGACTTGCATTGTGAATAGCTGTTAGCATGTTAGAGCTCATGGCTCTGTTCCTGTGCTTTATACTTCGTGGATTGGCACTTATAGGTTGGCAGCACTACAAAAAAATTAATCTTTACCCGCGTTCTATAAGTGCCGGCACTTGTCTTAAAAACGCCGCTACATGTTTAGTGGCGGTTTTGTACCGGCGTAAACGTCCGCCACTACTGGGTGGTCGTTATTTTTCAATACTGGCGTTTGACAAAACGCCGGTACTTGAAAATATCATTAGCGGCGTTTATCTACAAATTAGCGGCATTTCTTAAAACGCTACAAGTTTTCCTAATTTAAAGGCGTTTATCAAAACGCCGCCATTAATTCGTTGGCATCTCATTACATATAATAGCGGCGTTATAATAAACGTCGCTATTATATGTACGCTACCGGCATTTTTAGAAACGCCGCTAATAGTACGTTGGCAACACATTAAATACATTAACGGCGTTTATCGAAACGCCGCGATTATGACGTTGGCATCTCATTACATATAATAGCGGCGTTATAATAAACGTCGCTGCTAGTACGTTGCCGGCATTTTTATAAATGCCGCTAATAGTACGTTGGCGACACATTAAATATATTAACGGCGTTCATCTAAGCGCCGCGACTAATACAGTGCCGGCGTATAATATAAATTGGTGGCATTTATTTAAACGCCACCATTAATTAAAATAACGATATCTTTTATTATTTATTTCTTTATTCCTATTAATCATTTTTTTAAAAAATAATTTTATTATTTATTTCTTTATCTTTTTAATCATTTGCTTTTTAAAATTCTTTGACCAGAATCATTCGTTTTAATTATTTTTTTAAAAATGTTTTTATTTTTTTAATCATTTACTTTTTAAAAGTCTTTGACCAGAATCATACGTTTTAATTATTTTTTTAAAAAATCTTTTTATTATTTGTCTGTGTATCCCTTTTAATCATTTCATATTGGACCACCCAGCTTCCCACCCACTTATTTTTTCTCTTTGGGTTAATCATATCGTAAAGCTCCCACATGCACAGTAATTTCCCACATGCAGCTCCTTTTTCCTTTTTGGTTAATCAGCTCCCACATGCACAGTAATTTCCCAGCTCCCATAGTGACTCTCCTCGGATGCATTGCAGCTCCCACAGTTCCCACAGTGATTCCCACATGCAGTTTTCACATGCAGCTCCCACAATGATTTTCCTTTATGATTAAAACACAAAGTTCTTCTCCTCGGATGCACTGCTACGAACCTGTCCAGCTAGATCAGAACCACGCACGGCTCACGTCCTAGCTAGAGAACCACCCACGGTTCACGTCCCAGCCACAACAGCCCTTGTGTGAAAACTACCCATCCTCCATCTCCACGTAAAACCGACGCCACCTCCATTGTGACTCCACCCGACGCACTTCAAGCCCTCTCAAACGCACGGCATCCAACCGTTTGACCCTTTGTTCCTCCTCTGTGAAGACGTTGCAACTGAACCGTGCGCACCATAAAGGAACAACTTCAGCCTTCTCCTCCTCGCACGACCAACACTTACCATAGCCAACAGCCGTTTCCTCCACACCCAGCAGTTTTCTCACACCAGGTCCACCGCACGTATATCGTCTGCCGTCGCTCGTTGACCCGTACTCCACAACCGTCCATTGCCGAAACACTGCCTTACTCTTCACCGAAGCACCTCTGTTTTGGTTCTCAAAAACAGAGCAGCTTGTTGTCTCAACCTTCCGTTTGGCACGACTCCTCCACAAGCCATCAGCTCCTCCACGCCATTAACACCTACATTGAGATCATCTTCGGACAACCCAAGCCATCCCAGACCGATCGGTATGTTTTCTTTCTCTCACGCCGAGCTCTCTCTCGTTCATCACTCTCTCTCGCTCATCACTCTCTCTCGCTCATCACTCTCTCGTTCTCAGCTGTTCAGCTCGACGGCATCTCCACCACAAGCCCAAGCCTCCTCTTCAGCTGCTTCAAGCGTACCTCGAAGGCATCTCCACCGCAAGCCCAACTCTGCCGCTCACTTAGGTCTGCCTTTTTTTTTTCCTCTATTTATATCTTGGTTAACCTAATACATGAGGTTTACTATTACCATTTTGCCCTTAGTATAATGTTTCCATGCAGTTTATTGTTTTCGGGTGATTAGTTAATGGCTTTTTGTTTTAATCCAATTGGTTTATTTATAAAACAAGACAGTTAATGAAAGGGTTATATTTTAATAAATCTTGGTTTATTTATAAGTCAAAGGTAAAACAAGACAGTTTGTATAAAAAATAAAAAATACAAGACAACTAAACTGGCACCAAGTGTTTGTGGTTTGAATTTTTTTTTAGTTTTTTTTTTAAGTTTATTTTTTCACATCATTTTTTTAACACTTTTAAATATTTTTAAAAAAATTAAAAAATTTGCAATATTATTTTACACCAATCAAGGAGAAAACAGAAGAGAGAAAAAGGAGAGATTGGAAAAAAGCTTGAAAATTTTCCTGTGATTTTCTTAACAATAACTATATATTAGTTTTCTCTTTAAATTGATATTTTTCACTTTTTACTATTTTTTTTCCATTTCTAAGCGAAATAGATATATAATATCCATTTTAGTATGAGAGATCATGAGATATTTTGATAATTTCATTTGCCAGGATAATGTAAAATGATGACTAAAATACTTATATATTTTATACTCAATGGATGTTTTCTATATTTTTCAAGTGAAATAAAGGCGATAATCGAGCTTGTTCACAATGAAGTAAAGTTAAAGATTCGATCAAGTTAACACATAACATGATAAATTATCAAGTATCTTTAACCACCACTAATATTAATCCAATAAATGCATGAGATTTGTCTATTACTATTTGAGACAAATTTAGATTTTAGATAATATATCAATTATAATATATCACATGAGATAAAATAAAAATATCAATTATTCGAGACAATTTTAGATTTTTCCTAATATTTATGATCTTGCATTCTCATTCAGTTTTATTTTCATATTTCAAATATAGTTAAGCTATGGACAAAAGTTGGATAAAAAAACCTCGACATACAAAAGAGTATATCGATGGTGTTAAAGAGTTTTTGAAGTTTGCATGTGAGAATTGTCCTACAGATTCGTCGATTTGTTGCCCATGTAGAAAATGTGGATTGCGTAAGATGTTCATGCCCAACATGGTATATGATCATTTGATTAGCTATGGATTTTCCCAAGGTTACACCATTTGGCATGCTCATGGGGAGAGAAAATGGGAGGCATCTTACCATGCTACTGATACCCAAAACAATAATGAGCAAATAAATGAAGGTTCCAGTGGGATGACAACCATGTTACATATTGTTTTCCCTATGTTTGATCCTGAAATAGTTGAAGGTACTAGGCCTGAAATAGGTGTGGAAGCTGGAGAATTAGCTGGAGTGCAATATGAAAATCGACAAGGTTCGAGGGAGAGAGTTAATAAATTTTACAATATGTTGAAAGATGCCGATGAGCCATTATATGAAGGGTGCACAAAACATACTAAGTTTAGTGCTATCGTGCGTCTCTGAAATATGAAGTGTTTGGTTGGATTGAGTAATAGCATATTTACAGCACTGCTTGAATTTGTGAATGAGTTGCTCCCACCAGGAGCATCATTGCCTAAAAATACATACGAGGCAAAGAAGTACATGAGTGAATTAGGGCTTGGATACGAGAAGATCTTAGTATGTCCTAATGGTTGTATGTTATTTTGGAAGGACAATGAGAATCTGGAAACATGTGTGGTATGCGGAGCGTCAAAGTGGAAGCAAAAAGAGTCTATGGATGAAAGGTCTAAAAAAGGTAAAAGAAGTCCAGCGAAAATATTACGGTGGTTTCCGTTAAAACCAAGGCTGCAAAGGCTTTTTATGTCATCGAAGACTTCTTCACAAATGAAATGGCATGCTATAGGCCGCACAAATGATGGGGTACTAAGGCATCCCGCAGATGGTTTGGCTTGAAAGACGTTTGATTCACAACATGATGAGTTTGCTTCTGACCCCCGCAATGTTAGGCTTGGTTTATCTGCAGATGGCTTTAATCCTTTTGGTAACATGAGCATTTCCTATAGTACATGGCCGGTTATGTTGGTACCTTACAATTTACCTCCTTGGATGTACATGAAGCGATCAACTTTCATGCTATCGTTGATTATACCGGGACCATCATCACCTTCAATGAATATAGATGTATACTTAGAACCTCTCATATCAGAATTAAAGGAATTATGGGAAGTTGGAGTACCAACCAATGATGTTTGCTCTAGAGAGATATTTACAATGCGCGCTGCTTTAATGTGGACGATAAATGATTTTCCTGCATATGGTGATTTGTCTGGATGGAGTACGAAAGGTCGTTTAGCATGTCCTTGTTGTATGGGTAATACACGATCTAGATGGCTGAAACATGGAAAAAAATTTTCCTATATGGGGCATAGACGATTCTTGCCAAGAAATCATAGATGGAGAATGATGGCAAGAACATTTGATGGTACAACAGAAATTGATTCTCCACCTACTATGCCAACACCTGATGAAATTTTGAAACAATTAGATAATCATGAAGGATGCAATGATAGAACAAATCGTAAAAGAAATAGAGTCGTGGGGTCCACAAATGTTAAGGAACACTCATGGAAGAAACGTAGTATTTTCTTTAGTTTGCCTTACTGGAAAGATAATTTATTGCGACATAATCTTGATGTGATGCACATTGAAAAAAATGTAGTGGATAACATTGTTGGCACACTGTTAAATATTGAAACGAAATCAAAAGATGGCATACAGGCACGCCTTGACTTACAAGAGATGGGTTTGAGACCACAACTTCATCCAGTCATCACAACTGCAAACAAGACATATTTGCCTCCAGCTATTTTCACAATGAGTAAGAAAGAGAAAGAAGACTTGTTGAAGGTTATAAAAAATGTCAAAGTACCAGATGGTTATTCTTCAAATGTTTCACGTTGTGTCAAGCTCCAACACCGTACTATAGTGGGCATGAAGAGTCATGATAGCCATATACTGATGCAACAGCTCCTGCCAATTGCATTACGTGGGTCATTACCTAAGAAGGTAATAGAACCCTTAATCGAGCTATCTGGATTCTTCAGGGAAATTTGTTCCAAAACAATGCGGCTTGAAGATTTGGACCGATTGGAATCTAGAATACCCTACATATTGTGCCAATTAGAAATGATATTTCCGCCATCATTTTTCACAGTTATGGTGCACTTGATTATACATTTAGTTGCAGAATGTAAACTTGGAGGACCTGTTCATTATCGATGGATGTATCCCGTTGAAAGGTACCTACACCGACTTAAGTTTCATGTGCGTAACAAAGCTGCGCCAGAAGGTTCTATTGCTGAAGGATATTTGTTGGAGGAATTATTGACGTTTTGTTCTCGTTATTTAGAATCCGCTCAAACAGTTTTCAATAGACCATCTAGAAACCCGGATGATTCTAAAGGGAAAGTTATTGACGTTCGCCTTGATTTTACGGAGTGGACTCAAGCACATCGCTATATTCTCTTCAACTCTGATGATTTCACTTCATTCCGCATGTGAGTTGCAATGCTTAATACGTATGAATTGATGACTTGCAATCATTTCACTCAACCTTTAAATTTGTATAATTATAACAGATATTTGTGATGTCATGAACATATGTAGGATGCACTTGGAAATATTGAGGAATACAATTGATGAGAGGCATTTATCGAATGATGAACTTCAAAAGAGGCACCAAGACCAATTTTGTAATTGGTTTCAAGACTATGTACTATTTACACCCCATTCAATATTATATCACATAATTTGTTATGTCTCTCTAGTTTTCGTCATTTAACCAATTCTAATAATCTAATCTTTCAGGTATTAAAAATGGATGACAGTGGAAGAAGTGAATTAGGCAATAAAGTCGTAATGCATTCTAAAGGTCCCATGCAAGTTGCCAAAGAATTTAAGCGAATTGTGATCAATGGCACAAAATATCGCACTAGGAATTATGAAAATGGAAAGAAAACTCAAAATTGTGGTGTTAGTGTGTGTACTGAATATGGCCCTGCTTGGTATGGCCAATTAACACGCATAATTGAGATTATATATTATGATGGATCTCGATATGTGTTATTCAAATGTGATTGGGCAGACATTACTAGGGGTAAAGGTTTCAAGGAGGACGAGTTTGGGTTTAGTCTTGTAAATTTTTCTCATCTAGTACACACTGGTAATCGGATAACTGACGATCCATTCGTTTTATCTTCCCAAGTATCTCAAGTATATTATGTGGCAGATGAAAGATACCAAAATTGGGTTGTCGTCGTTAAGACAAAACCAAGAGACGTGTATGACACTGGTGAAGAGGAAGTGACTGACGACGATGAGGATGAATATTTAGTCAATAAACATTGTAACACTTCCAACGATGAAGCTATTGAACCTGCTATTGAGGATGTTGTGTGGACACGAAATGACATAGATGGAATGACGATTGAAACTCCTCAATAGTGTTGAGTAAGAAATATATATTTAGACGTTTTAACATGATATCTCTATTGATATTCATATTTCTATTGATTTGTATATATGTAAACTTGTTTTTGTATAGGTACAATGGGTCCAAAAAAAAAGGCAAAGACTATCAGACCAAACTTGCGAAGACGATCTACTTCAACACCAGTTGTCCATAGTGAGACGCAATCATACCCATCCCTTGATAGGGAGGTCCATTCATTACCCTCTGTCGATGGGCCACCCCCTTCCGTTGATAGAATGGTGGAGTCATCACCTTCTGTAGATTGTCCTTCCCAACCATCATTATCTTCTCAGAAAAGGACCCAACCTTCTACATCGATACAAATGGGAGGGCAACTATCCACACATATAGAGATCATCAGAGAGACCCAGCCATGCACATCTGTACCAATAGAAACACATTCAGGCTCAGAAAATGTCGACTTGTGTTCCGACATTGGAGATCGTTTTGTTGTCATTGTTGGTATGTTTTTGTTTTTCTTATTTATTTCACTATGAATAGACATTTAGAAAGTAGTAACAATGTCACTAAATCCATTTTTGCAGATAGTAATGGAGGTAAAGTAAAGAGACTATTGCACTCGATTCATGACATTTGGCATCTTCCTGAAGGGGAGCGAATTGATATGGAGCTCAATAATCTTGGTCAACCCATCAACAAGCAAGATTCAAAGGTGGTAAGATTTGGTGGCCTGATAGCGAGAACTAATAAGTTGGTTCCAATAATTTACAAAGATTGGAGGTCGGTGCCTAAAACCATAAAGGAGGAAGCATGGGGTCTTATAAAGGTGTTAAACCATTATTATTAATTAAATAGGTATTTTTTGAAAATTTTGTTAAAAAGCAAGACATATACTTGTGTAAATTTATTTTGACTGTAGGGCAAGTTTAAAGTTCCTGATGACAAATTGGATGCATTCAAAAAATGGATACTGAAGGACCTTGGAAAAAAATGGAAAGATTACAAGCACGATTTAAAGAAAAAGTTGCTTCGTGAAAAAGACACATCTGCAGCACAAGTTGTGGCAAGGGCGACTCCCGATATAGTGGATTTATCGCAATTAGCGGAGTTGGCCAATCTTTGGTTCGATCCAAAATATATGGTAACAACACGTTCATTTCTCTTATAGATTTAGAAAGTCAATCAACTAATTATTTTAATCATAATTCTCATAATCTTTGTGATGTTGTAGTCAAAATGTAATAAAAATAAGGAGTGTCGTAAGAAGCAGGTGGTTGTTCACAGCGGAGGATCAAAAAGTTATGCAAGATATGCCCATGATGAGGTATTTATTTAATTAGTATTTTTTTACTGTTAAATATCTATTAGTTCTTTATTTTCGATATATGTGTTTAATCTAGAATATTGGACGCAGAAAAAATCAACTGGGACATTGCCAAGTAGAGCCCAGTTGTTTGTCAAGACCCATAAGAGAAAGGATGGCACCCACTACAATGATGAGACAAGGAAGAAAGTGGTATGTTTATTTTAATGGATTTAATTTTAATGGATTTATAAGATGAAGAATGTGTATTTTTTCTTATCTATTACAGGCTGAGATGGAGGAACTTTTAACACAGGACACAAGTTCCATAGAAATGAGGTCTGGAGGAACCATGGCTTGGGCATCAGATGATGTTTATTCTAAAGTTATGGGCCCAGAACGGCCTGGACGTGTGCGTGGTTTGGGGTTTGGCCCAACCCCTACAAGGCAAACTTGTCAACATTCACTACCAACTTCTAAGCAAGAAGACGGTATATCCAAGGAAGAGCTTGATAAAATACGGAACGAATTAGCTGAATTGCGAAACTTAGTAAACACATTTGTGCATGTACAGGTGAGCACCCCACATATGTTTAGTTAATATCAATCAACCTTATTTTGGAATGTTTGGACCCTCATTTGAATTTATGTTCAGGCTTCAGGACAAAATCAAATAGAGAATAAAGAGGAAGATGAAGAAAGGGAGAATGATGAATCGGAAGATGAAGAAGAGGAAGAGAATGACGATGACGAGGATTGAAACCCTCGAGCGGACAGAGTTTGGATACATTTTTCTGGAGCCCTGGGCTGACAGAGTTTGGATACATCCGTAAAGTCTAGATACATCTGTAGAGTATAATATATAGTATTATCATTAATTATGTTTTCAATGAGTTAAAAGAATAATCCGCCCGGGTCCGGACAAAAACTTCGAGCCGACAAAACTCGTCTGGATTCGCGGAGTGCTAGGGTCCAGACAGAAGACAGAATGAGGGACGCTGGGTCCCGATACTCATAAAGTCCGGAGCCCTGGCCCGACAGATTCTTAAAACGAGGTGCTTTTAATCTGGAGCCCTGCCTTAAATCCTCTGTCATTGTCGGCTCTTTCCCTCTCGAGTTCTCTCTCTCAATTCAGAACATCTCTCTCATCAAAATGAATGATTCATATTTTCCTTGTGGAGCTTGCAAATTCCTGAGAAGGAGATGTGGTAATGGATGTATTTTTGCTCCTTATTTCTGCCATAAATATGGAGATACCCATTTCTCCGCCATTCATAAAGTTTTTGGTGCAAGTAATGTTTCGAAGCTCCTTGCTCGCATCCAGGTGAGTGATCGTCTTAAAGCGGTTTTCACAATCTGGTATGAAGCGAATGCAAGGCTTGAAGATCCTATTTATGGTATTGTTTCACAGATTTTTGCTCTTCAACAGCAGGTTTTCCCCCTTTGACTTTCTCTTTTTATATATAATGCTTGAAAGTACTCTAATTTGGATTAACTCCTAATTAATCAATGGCATTGTGCTTTATTTTCTACAGGTTGTAAATCTACAAACTCAACTAGCATCTCTGAATGAATTACAAGCAGCTCAAAACTTTCTCGATGGTTCTATCAATACAAACCCTAATGTAAAGTCCTGCCAAATTACCAATTACATGATGCCACAATTCAGTACAAACAATATCTGCAATAATGCCTCAACAATTCCATACGACGAGAATGTGTTCATGGAGAATTTTTTTGGGAATTACAGAAGTTCACTCAACCCTGAGGAAAATGCCTTAAATGCGCACTATGAAGAGGCTTCGCATTTTGAATATGACCTTCAGCCAGTTGTGTTTGACTAAACTTGCAAATGTATTATTATTATTATTATTATTATTATGGTGTATGACCTTTAGTCCTTTTGTGAATCATTATGTTTAATCGACCCTTGTGAATTTTTTTGCTTTAATCTAAATCATTGTACTTGAGTTTTTCTGCTTTAATCTAAAACTCTCGAGCGGACTTCTAGAGCCCAACATTTTTCTAGAGCCCTGGGCACGACAGAGTCGTAAAACCAGGAACGTTGGGTCCCTCGAGCCCTGGGCCATGCTTCCGTGTCTCGACTATCGTAGACGCCTCTGAGTCTCTATTTAAGAGATGCTTTTCACCCTTCAACGACCATAGTCTCACAAATCAACCTTCTCACTCTTGTGCTTCTACATTTCTCTCAAACTCACATTTCTCACAAATGGCCGGCCAACAGTCTTCCAATATTGTTCCTGATTTGAATCAGGACCCATATATGCCACAATCATTAATCTTCAATCAGGATGCCATCAATGTCATGATAGGGGCAGATAATCATTTTTCAAGCAAGAGCGATGCGGAGGTGCTGGCAGGAGCGACAATATTGGGCGCTCAGTATGCAGCTGTTGTTACTACCATGACCCGAAGGTTAAAGTTACGGGTGAGTGAGGTGGATATGCTTAAAAAACAAGTAACTGAATTGCAACAGAAGCTCGCAAATAAACGAAGAAATAATAAAATATTAAAAAGAGAAAATAAGGAGTTAAAGACATCTGTGGACTGGTATGCTCAAAACATGCAACCACAAATCGTGGAGATGGAGCGAAAAGGAGAACAAATAAAAAGCAAACATCAACAGTTAATGGCAGAGGTTCAACGCTTAGAAGAAACATAGGGATGAATTACTGCATATCTTGTAATAAGATAGTTTGTTTTGTTCTCATGTCCAACTCTATAATAACAATTTTGAGTTTCAACTCGATGCAATTCTACACAAATTCAAATATCTTGACTCCAAACATTAGTGATAGCAATTTTTAAAATCAAGGATACACGTAAGATGAACATGCATTTGGCTATATCATTATAATATATAGTATTATCATTAATTGTGTTTTCAATGAGTTAAAAAAATAATCCACCTGGGTCCTGACAAAATGTTTTGTACGTGGCAATAACTAATTTATTAGTATTTTTTTCGTCGTATTATTTAAATAAGTTTTTTAATTTTTTTAATTACCAACATAAAATTGATCAATTTTCAGCATTTTTTTAAATGCCGCCAAAAGCTATATATTATTACCGGCGTAACAATATAAATGCCGCTAAATTACTAATTTACCGGCGTAAAAGTTATCAATTGTAGGCGTTTTTTTTTAACAAAATAAACGCCGAAAAACTCAATAATTTACCGGCATAAAATTGAACAAGTGCCGGCATTTAACAAAACGCCGCCAAAGCTATATATTATTACCGGCGTAATAATATAACCGCCGAGAAACGACTCATTTACCGGCGTATAATAGATATATTTCCGGCATTTTTTAAAACGCCGCCAAATCTATATGTTATTACCGGCGTAAAAATATAAACGTCGGTAATAACATAATTTTACCGGCGTATAAATTAAGCGCCGGCAATAACATAATTTTACCGGCGTATAAACAACCGCTGATAATATAAGCGCCGGCAATTCTTAGTTTTTTTGTAGTGCAGAGCCTGAAGGCTTGCTCCCTCACCAACGCATCGTTTGCTGTAACATTGCACGAAACTCAACAAGTCATTGGGACTTACGTTGTGGATAGCTGTTAGCAGGTCAGAGCTCATGGCTCTGTTCCTGTGCTTTATAATTCGTGGCCGATCTAGAAACCGGGTTTGTTTCTGTGCACAAGAGGCTGGGCCCTGTGCACTCGCACAGTGCATGGTGGCCTTGCATGCAAACGTTACATGCACGTGGATGTGTATGAATAACATTGAACGTGCATGTTCATGCACTATGCACTTAAGTGCACAGTGTTTTAACCGAGTATTGTGCAGGTATGAGGAGTGTTTGTATGCTACTGTGCACTTAGTGTGCACAGTATTCACCTTGTAATGTCCGGGTAGCGTGACCTTTTTGCATTCGGTTTTTACCTGGGTGCTTTAATCTTTGCATAGTTCATTAGAATAAACTGAGTGCAATGGAGCTTAGTTCTCCACTTAGGCTTGTAAAGATTTACTTGTCCATTTTTTTATGAATGTAAAAATTCAAAAAAGCTAAGAATACTTATCTGGAGGAAGCTTCTTTCATTATTCGAAATTTATTCAGTGCACTGGAAAATCATTCTTCTTCCACCTTTATTGCGTTCTTCTTCTGTATTATCGCAAACTGTTCATCAGCTCTTTCTTCCATCGCTTCAGTTTGTTCTTCTTCACATCGCGAGCTCTAAGAGCATGTTGTTGCCGGCATACGAACGGCACACTGGTTATGGGACAATAGTGATCCCACAGACGGCGCCACTGTTAATGTCGTGTTTTGCAGGTCTGGGGGACTCTATGCTTGCAGTGTCGCGATGTGAATTATTTGGAGCCCCCGGAAACATTGCGGTGTGGCTGTACAGTGGTGGTTCATACGTTCATGGCGGTGAATGAAAAATAAGTGCAAGGAAAGTAAATAGAGATGGACACAAGATTTTCGTGGTTCCGCAATATGCCTACGTCCACGGAGGTTTTTGGGAGGGAAGTCTTCGCTATAATATATCTGTTTGCAATCACTCATGGATCCTCATATCTCATTGTACATAGAAGGTTTGAGCTATTCCTCAATATATTTTCATCGATTTCCTATTGATCCGTCTTCATCTCTCTGTGGTCCTGATGTTGTCTGGACATCCCCTTTTATATGTTTGCCTAATCCTTTATTGTACATGCCAGCTAGCCATGAGTTGACAGATCTCCCTTGTGTGAACACTTCTCTTTCTTCTTCTGACCCTCTGCCATTTTACAACCCTTATATCCTCTTGTCTCCCTCTGACATTTACAACTATCCTATCCCTCTTCTCCCCTTCTTATCTATTCCTTGTCTCCCTTTTTATCCCCAGTGATGGCTTGGTGGGCTGGGCCCAATTTATGGGATATGGACATTTTTCCCCTTCACACTCAGCTTCTACTCTATATATATACTGCTATGTACCATGCAATTTGATCATCACACAATCGATCGATTGCTAGGATAACAAGGTTGAACTTTAATGATTTGCGACATCATTAGCATATAATTAACATAATATAATATTATTCAAAAGATAAAGATTGACATGATAATTACGAAGTTGAACTTGAGAATCTGCAAATTGTCATATACATGCACATTGCACACATGCGAGAAGAATCAGATGATTAGGATGGTTGATTAGGAGACATGCCTCTTGTTCTCAAGAAACTCTACAAATTTATCAACGTATTGGTGCTGGAGGTCCTTGTCCCCAAATATGGTGGCCATTTCCTTGGCTTTGTCCCTATAAACTTGTCCCTCCGCATCCTTCATCACCAACTTCAGCGTCTTAGCCACCGAGTCCCTCGTAAATGTCCCATCTTGCTCATTTCTTGGTACTTCAATTCCTACTTGCATCTCTTCCAAAGACCGAGCGATTAATCCTTGGTCCAAGTAGAAGGGCAACATAATAAGTGCAAGTCCAAAATTGAGTGCTTCTGATACTGAGCTCCAACCACAGTGGGTCAGAAATCCCCCAACTGAATCATGAGCTAATATCCTTAACTGAGGCACCCAACTCGTCCAAACAACACCACGATCTTTGGTTCGAACCTCGAACCCTTCTGGTAGATCAACTGAGTCCCCAGCAACTGAGTTTCTTATAACCCAAAAGAAGGGCAATCCCGATTGCTCTATCCCAGGAGCCAACTCGTTAAAGTCTTGTTGACTTGGTTGGACTTTGCTTCCAAATGCTATGAAAACCACTGACCCTTTCTCTTGTTTGTCTAACCACTCAACAATCATATCCCAAGTGCTATCTCTCTCGTTTCCACTTTCTTGGGCTGAGGGCGGCATTAAGCCCGTTGGAATTACAGGCATTTCATAAAGGTCACCAAGGAGCTTCAACCACTCAGCTTCGATCTCCATGCAGGTTTTAGTAGCCACGGCTTCAGCAACCGATGCTACTGTGATGACACGAAACCAGTCTGAAACACCTGTAGCATTTTCATCGAAGCCGTCAAGGATTTGCTTTGCCTCAAAGATCCGAAATGCTATTTTTGATGGGAAAGGGACCCATTTGGGGCTGATGGTGAAATGCTCAGGCTCCGTCCGTGCGTAACCTTTGCTAAAATTTAATGGTCCTAAGAAACATAAGGATGATGCCCTTAAAAGACAAAAGAACACCCGTGGGATGCCTAGCTTGGCAGCAATTGGAGGTAACCAATGAGGTGCAAAGTCGTGAATAATCCAATCAGGAGTCGAACTTTCTAAGAAACGAGACAAAGGTTCTTGGAGACCATCATGAGCTCTCTTAAGGTAAGGAACTATGTGCTATGGTACGTCCATGGTGGCCTCTGCATTTTCTGGCAGATTCTCTACATGGGGCAAAGGAAGTTTCACTAAATTTATCCAAGGTGCTATATCTGGAGAGATATTTGGGAGGCGTTCGATGTTTCTCGGGGTGGATATGAATGAAACACGATGACCCTTTCGGGCTATGAGCTTGCCAAGCTCTAAGAATGGGATTATGTGACCGAAGGCTAGCCATGGGAACATGGCTATGTGAAGCTTGTTAGTCTCAGCCATGGCGATCAATGGTACTAGTGGTTGGGATTCTTCTGACATTTGAAGTTCATGCAATTATTGGGTTTCAAAGATGTGAACTTATTTGGTAGTAAACGAATTATATGAAGGTCCCATTTAAGCATTAGCATTGGTCTATGCGTATACATATACAAAATCATCTCTTTTGAATATTCTTTTGCCATTCAAGCAAAACTTTCATATTGGCTTATGCATATTTTAGACAAAATAATAATAAAATATTATGTTATTATTATTAATTTTTTTCTATATTATATTCAAAATATAATGTTTTATATATTATATTAAAAATATAATAAAATGAAAAAAAAATATATAATATATTATAATAATAAAATGAATGTGTAGGTGAAGTTTTGTTGTGTTGTTGAGAGATGGAGAAGAGGAAAAGATTATGAGAGAAAGTGGAAGGAGAGAAATAATTATTAAAATATGTTTTGTAGAGTGAATAGTTGCTATTCAAATTTGGATAAGAACTGTTCATTGCTAGCTATATATATACATATGCATACGTCAATGTAGATGATTTTAGAGTCATATTATGCAAATATGACTTTACATATGCATATGCATAGACCAATATGGATGCTTAGAAGATTTTAGGTTTGGATAGGAGGATCCCCCACATGACATTACATCTAACCAACCGATGTGGAGCATAGTGTTTAAAATATTATAAGATTTTTTTTATCATTTCAGATTATTCGAATAGATACGAGTTCATTTTATTTAAAATGAAAAGAATCATTGTCATTTGACAGCATAAAAAAGTGTGAAAAATAAAGACAACACTGCAAATAGAGAGAAGAGAAGGGGAGATGGAGAGTAGATTTGAATTTTCGTTGCTGCATATTCGTATGCATTTCTGCAGTCAGATTATGGGCATGCCAAACATACGGCAAATACAGGCAGATTTGAATGGAAGGCATCACGCTATTGTTGGGTGGTGACAGTTGGCTACAAAGTTCCCTTCTATAAAGCTGAAATTTTTGTTTTTTATAATCATCCTATAAAGCTGGACCTCGACTTCCATCAAGTTGAAAGCAGCTAACATTTTAGGGTCCACTTCGTCTGCCTAATTTTAAATAAATTTATCTTAACTCTTTACATCTTAGATTCATAATATTTTTTAACTTAACATCTCTTTACACGTGAGATCTACAACTTTTTTTAACTTCCCATAAATATATTTACACTCATCTTAACATCTAAACACATTTATTTTAAGTGGATCCCACAAAATTCACTCCAGTATCTTAACTTACTATTATTCATAAAGAACTCAATTCAACTCTAAGCTTAACATACAAACGGGACCTTACGACTGCCATTTTGAACACCACTTAAATTTGAACTAAGAGGAGCTAAGCTAGCTACAACTGTTTGTAACTCATTTTCACGAGCGGTCACGAAAATCTTTAAATTCTACATGCAAATGCCTGCGACATGACCATAATGAAGCAATTCAATTAGCAACACAACAAAGAGAAAATATGGAACAAGAAAACGAAAATCTAATGAATAGCCGCATGCATATTACATTCATTTCCGAAAGGAACAGTACTATAGAAAATTATAAGTATATTCCTCTTTCTCATTTGGCTAGGAGCATTGGTTTTCTTTTTATGTTGTAAAGATAGTATTTTAGTCTTCTTCTTCATTCTGCATCTATAAAAGCAGATGAGATTCGCATGTAAACCATCTTGGATTAATACAGTACTAGATTTGAGAGGTTGGGAATTCCTTGAAAATTCCTTGTCAAGATTCACTATGGAATCTGGCATTTGATGAACATTCCGTGTGTGATTCTATCTTCGTTTAGTTCTTGCTTGTTTGAGTAAGGTCCGTGTTACTGAAGTGGGAAGGGAGTGCAGTTGTGTTCTTGATTATTCAAGAACGTTACAAGTGGTATCAATAGTAGTTGATCTTGAGGAACTATGATGGCAGATGGTATGCGTGCGACCTTAAAAGGTCAACAAGATGAGTCCCAAAGACAGCAAGAAGTAGTTCAGAACAGTTGAAGCATCATCAGCAAGCCATTAATGGGATGGCAGAAAGGTTAGACCAAGGCTCTGATATGTTACTTTCTTTGTGTCAAGTTGTAAACAACAATTCCTATAGAGAAAGAGCAGTGTCGAATGAGCCGAGAAATCATGAAGAAATAGGTGTTGTCTAGAGAGGTTTTAGGTTGGATTGTCCACGGTTTAATGGTATTGATCCTGCTGGTTAGGTTTTTAAGGTCAATCAATACTTTGATTTTTATCAAGTACCTTTTCATTAGAAGTTGATGGTGGCATCACACCATATGGATGGAGAGGCACTGGTATGGTACCAAAATGCCTTAGATTCTGGACAATTTAATTCTTAAGAGTTCTTAGTGATGGCAATGCAAGGTAGATTTGGGCCATCAGCATTTGATGACCTAATGAAGGCTTTAACCAAGTTAAAACAAACTACTTATGTTAGTTTGTATACATCACAATTTGAGGCCTTGTCAAATAGGTTGAAAGGCTTGTCCAAGAGAGATAAGTTGAGTTGTTTTATTAGTGGATTAAAAGATGAAATTCGAATACCTGTGAAAATGCTTAATCCACCAAATCTTGGTTCTGCTTTTGGCCTAGCAAAGTTGCAAGAAGTACATGTTTTGTCTTCAAGGCTTGAAAGCCTTGAAAGCAAAATGGCCATTATGCAGATAAATGGCCTACTAAAAATTGGGGGGGGGGGGGATATAGCTAATAAAGGGTAGAGAAATTTCCCTCTTGCGAGGAAAGTTACTTCCTTTCAGATGGATGAAAAGAGGGAGAAAGGGTTATATTTCCACTGTGATGAAAAGTGGAATCCCAATCACACCTGTAAAAATCCGAAGGTGTATATTTTGCAATCATGATAATGAAGAAAATGTAGAAGATAGAGCTGTATTGAGAGAAGAATCTGTGCCAGAAACTCAAGGGGCAGATTTACAGGATTCTGAAATTCATAATTGAAGAACCTGTGGGGTTACCTCCACCTCGAGCTTTTGACCATCAAGTTGTTCTGAAGAGTGGATCTACCCCAGTGTCAGTGAGGCCTTATAGGTACCCTTATTATAAAAAATCAGAGATTGAAAAAATTGTACAAAATTTGTTGAGTAATGGTGTGATTAGACCGAGCCAAAGCCCATTTTCCTCACCTATTCTCATTGTTAAAAAAGCTGATGGAACATGGAGAATGTGTATGGATTATAGAGCCTTAAATCAAGAAACCATCACAAACAAATTTTCAATTCCTATCATTGATGAACTTCTTGATGAGTTGTGTGGAGCAAAGTATTTTTCAAAACTTGATTTAAGGTCAGGCTATCATCAAATTAGGGTGAGAGAAGAAGATATCCCTAAAACAGCATTTAGAACTCATGAAGGTCACTATGAGTTCTTGTTAATGCCATTTGGGTATACCAATGCACCTGTCACTTTTCAAAAATTAATGAACCATGTTTTTAAACCATATCTCATAAAAGTTGAATTAGTTTTCTTTGATGATATTCTGGTTTATAGAAAAGATTTGGAAGAACACCTTGCACATTTATCAACAGTCTTATCTGTTTTACAACAGCATACTCTCTTTGCTAACAAATCTAAATGTCTTTTTGGGGTCACTGAGGTAATTATCTTGGCCATATTATTTATGTAGAAAGGGTTAAAGCTAATCCTAAAAAAATAACAGCTATGATAGAGTGGCTAGTCCCTAAAAATGTAAAAGCATTGAGAGGTTTCTTGGGCCTTACTGGTTATTATAGGAAGTTTATAAAAGGCTGTGGGTCTATAGCTACTCCTCTAACACTGTTGCTGAAGAAGAACTCCTTTATGTGGTCTAAGGAAGCTGAGGAAGCCTTTCACATTTTGAAGAATGCAGTAGCTCAACCTCCAGTTTTGAAGCTGCCAAATTTTGCAAAAGAATTACCATTGAATGTGCTGCATCTGGAGTGGGATTGGGATCTGTTTTGATGCAACAAGAGCATCCAATAGCCTTTTTTAGCAAGGCTTTGAAAGGCAAAGTTTTACTGTTGTCTACTTATGAAAAAGAGTTCTTGGCCTTGGTGTGCGCAATGGGCAAGTGGAGGCCTTATTTGCCTAGTCAAACATTTAGAATTAAGACTGACCAACAAGCTTTGAAGTTTTTATTAGAGCCAAAGGTGGCTACTGTGGCTCAACAGAAGTGGATCTCAAAGCTGTGGAATACAAAAAGGACAAGGAAAATAAAGTGGCTAATGCATTTTCAAGAAAAATGGAAGAGGAGCCAGCTACATTGGCTTTAATTTCATTTCCTACTCCTTTGTGGTTAGAGGAGTCGAAACAAAGCTATAATCTTTCTATTGAGCTTACTGACTTGGTTAATGATTTGCATGTAACGCCCCACTCCCCAATAAAGACATTTTAGAATTTTCGGAGAGCTAGTGTGCTACTACTAAACTTGAACTAGAAAAAAAATTATTTTTAATAACGCGCCAGATGCAAAAGATTCCATAAATAAAACAAAATTTATTAAATACTAAAAATCCAAAAATAAAGTCTGCGGAAGCACTTATTTAAAACAATTACGGAAGTCTCATGTGCTTATCAAAATAATTTAATTAAATCTTAAACCATAAAACTTAATCATAGCAAAATCTGTCTAGGCCTTTGCCTTGCCTCCCAGGGTCAAGTCCTGTCCTGCAGTCTCATCCTCATAAATGTCATCGCTTGGGTGGTTTAAAAACATGAAAATAAACTAAAATGAGTCGAATACTCAATAAGTACACATCATACAGTAAACATACTAAGCATACGGTTTCTTGAAAAACGTGCATACTCATGAATACATACGTAAATAACATGAACATGAGCTTATCTTTCACTTGTCATAGGCCGTTACCCACTGTTGACCCCTGTGAGTTAGGGTTAGCAAATCTAAGCAGATTCCGATTCCGCCCGTGGCCGCGAGTTGTGGAATCCATACATAAGGAAGACATACTGGGTGCACTACCAGCATGTACGACCTGGCAATGCAATATGCCCATAACATAGGTACCGTCTTCATATCATAACATAGGCCGTTACGTATCTTATCATTCATATTTCATCATAATCATACTTGCATACTTGTCATATCATAGATTTCAAAAGAAATCACATTCATACTTATCATATCATATCATAGATTTCAAATGAAATCGCATTCTTTCATAACATGTTGTGATGCATGACTTCTCACATTAAATCCTGATTTTTCATAAAGACTTTAATGCATAAATCTTCACATAAAATCATGCATGTCTTTTCATAAATCTTTTGATGCATAATTCCTTTCATAAAATCATGAATTTTTATAAATAACTTGATGCATAATTATTTACATAAGATCATGGATTTTCATATTTTTTTTCATGTCTTGGGTATGTAAAAAGGGGCTTCCAATGGAGGACATACATGCATAATATTTTTATAAAAGATATATCGTTTACCGTACATACGTGTAAGGGTATGAGAATGCTACTTACCTTGCAGCGCTAATCCACTATTTTCGCCACGTAATCGGTCACCTATAAAATAATACGTAATTTGCATAAGTTTCTAATTAATCATATGAATTTATTTAAAACCTAAACTAATAAAATAGTCTATATTTCCTAAACCTAAATTTCTAATTCAGCCTATATATCCATAAATCTTGATCCTTCGTGACTCTCTTAAAACAATATGCATATATATATACATACATGTGTATATATCCCTTTACGTCCAACACATAAATTATTCTCATCTATAAATCTTAAAAAGGCAAGGCATTTTTGTAATTAACCAACCCACTTAGCAATTTTATTCTACTGGTTGCATGCGATCAGGATTGGACTTATGTGAGAGGCGAAGGGCAGTGTTCAACCGTGAACAACTGGTGGGGCTGAGCAGCGACTGGAAGTGGGAGGGGCGTGGTGGTGCTTCATGGCGAGCTGGGCGATCACTATGCAACTGAGAGTGATGAGAGAGACAACGTGATGAGAGAGAGATATTACGGGAGGAACATGCGCACTGCGTGAGGGAGGGCGACGTGACTTACTGGGAGAGACGCAGCGGACCTGGGGTGTCGCGGAGTGCCAGTCGGAGATCTCTGTGCCGGTGGTAACGACGTGGAGGGAGTTGGTGCCGTGGGGTGGTTGGGCTGTGGCTCACGGTGGGGAGAAAAACCCTCTGTTTTCGGTGGTGCAAAACAGAGTACTTGGCAGTGCAATTTCGGTGGTTGCCATGTGTGGAGCTGGAGCTTCCTGGTAGCTAGTTACTTAGAACGGAGGCTGTCTTAATGTGGCTTGCAGCGGTGTGGAGGGGATCAGAGTGCGACGTGGGAGAGAAGGTGTGGGTTGTTGGGTTCGACGATGGTGGTTCTTGGTGCACTGCCGTATATGTGCTGGTTGCTAGTGGCTTGAGGGGTGGTCTGGTATGGAGACAAACTGCTATGGAGTTTCTGTTTTCGTGGGGCTTGCCGTGAGTGTGTTTCGACTTTGGGCGGCAGTGTATTTATAAACCTAGCTGGTTGAGAAACAAAAGGAAAACCTAGAGGTGTCAACGTGCATGCGGAAGAAACGGTTGTGATAGTCAATATATGAATAAATTATATATAAAAATGTATATATAAAAATTATATTTCAAAATAATAGTCTATATATTAATAAATTATATATAAATACATAGATATATAAATTATAAATAGCCTAGTCTAAATTGGGGGTCAAAAAATGAGCTAGTAGTTTGAAAAAATGAAAAAAAAAATTAAAAGAAATTATGGGCCGAAATATCGACCGATACAGGTGGAAATATCTCCCGGTACGGCCGGTATTTCGACCGGTACGAAACACATAGTATACCTGTACCAGACCGGTGGCCGGTACGGAAAATACCAATCGTACCGGCCGGTACGGTATGGTATTTAAAACACTAGTTCCACCCCCTAAGTTATTGACCTATGTGCCTAGTACCACTGCCAATGCAGTAGTGGATCAACACTTGAAGTCTCGATAGGAGGTGCTATGTCTTTTGAAGAATAATTTGAAGAAAGCACAGGATAGAATGAAGCTGTATCTCGATAGAAGAAGAACTGAAAGGAGTTTTGAAGTTGGGGATTGGGTTTTTCTCAAGCTACAGCCTTATAGGCAGAGAACTGTGCCCTTGAGACACAACATGAAATTTATCCCCTCGATACTTTGGACCTTTCCAGGTTGTTGAAAAGATTGGTGTGGTTGCTTATAAACTAGATTTACCCCCTTTATCAAAGATCCATCTTGTTTTACATGTCTCTTGCTTAAAGAAGAAATTGGGTGATCAAATCTCTCCTTTACCTACCTTGCCGCCAATTGACAGTGAAGGGGTTGTTCAGCCTGAACCTGAGAAGATTCTTGAGAGAAGGATGAAAAAGGTGGGTGATAGAGCTTGTACTGTGGTGTTAGTTAAGTGGGTTGGGGCTGCTTTGGAGGAAAATTCTTGGGAATTACTATGGAATCTCAGGAACTCATATCCTCACTTAGTAGGGACAATTTTGTGAAATTGTCATGGGTGCCTTGAGGGAAAGGCCTTGAAGAGTTGGGGATTGTCACGGGTGTTGGAGGCAAGGCTGTAAAGGAAGGATGAGGACTTGAAGAAGGGAATTGAAGGAAGGATTAACAAGAATAACAAAATAACAAAAATAACAGGAGGAAGTCGAGGCAGTTATCAATACGGGGAGTTTTTATAAATAGAGTTAGTGATATGGTGCATTTTATGTTTTTGTAGTGACTAGAAACCGTTTAATGAAACGGTGAGTTTTAGCTGTTGAGAATTGGTTTGCGTTTTACGTTGTAAAGATAGCGTTTTAGTCTTCTTCTTCATATTGCATCTATAAAAGCATATGAGATTCGCATGTAAACCATCTTAGATTAATACAGTACTGGATTTGGGAGGGAATTCCTCGAAAACGCCATGAATTCCTTCTCATAAGTGGATCGGCTCAAGTTTCAACCTTGGAGTGCCTTGCTGAAATACACCACAGGCCTTCCTTCTTGCATGAGCATCGCCCCTAAACCAAATTCGGAGGCGTCGCATTCTACCATAAACGGTAAGGAGAAATTCAAAAGTGCCAAAACAGGGCCCGTTGTCATGGTTGCTTTTGTTGAAGGAAAGCAGCTTCAGCTTGTTCATTCCACCTGAAGCCATCTTTTTTTAGCAGCTGTGTCAAGGGTCCTGTGATCTATCCATAGTTGCGGATAAATTTTTGATAGTAGCCCATCAATCCGAGAATTGCTGCCACTTTTTCAGGGTCCATGGCAACCCCACGTTCAGATATCATGTGTCCCAAATAACTCACTTGTCCCTACCCAAACTGACATTTATCCTTCCTTGCTAACAATTTGTTAGATTGCAAGATGCCTAATAAAACCTTGAGGTGAGATAAATGGTCCTCCCAATTTCGACTATATATTAATATGTCGTCGAAAAAACCCAGTAGATACGTTCGCAATATAGGCTTGAAAATTTTGTTCATGAGGGACTGAAATTTGATGGGGCGTTGGTGAGTTCGAATGGCATAACGAGAAATTCATAATGCCCATGGTGTGTGCGGAACGCTATTTTCTCAATGTCCGAAGTGTGCATCTTGATCTGGTGATAGCCCGAGCAAAGATCCAACTTTGAAAACATTTTGGCCCCATTTAATTCGTCCAACAGCTCGTCAATGATGGGTATCAAAAATTTATCCTTTACCGTGATTTGGTTGAGGGCCCTGTAGTCCACGCAAAGCGTCCATGATCCATCCCTTTTTTTAACCATTAACACCAGCAATGAGTACGGGCTGCTATTGGGTTGCACCATTCCCGACTGTAGCAAGTTGGTGATTAACTTCTCAACTTCTCCCTTGTATAGTGTGGATAGCAGTAAGGCCTCCCATTCATTGGTCTCGAGCCTGGTTTCAATGGAATTTGATGGTTGTGGGATCGATCAAGAGGGAGTCCCGTAGGCTCGGAAAAAACACTCGTGCTCATGCAATAATCATTCTAGATGGACTGGAATGGTTGTAGGACCTGCAAAATCAACACCCAGATTAATTGAAAACATGGTAGCTGGTGCTCTGTTTTTTTTTTTTTGGGTCCGTGGGAAGTAACTGGCAGAGGAGGCCAACCTATTCCCTTGCTACTACTCCCCCTTCCACCGCCTTATGCGTCGGCCCCTTAATCGCCTTCAACTCCATTCACTTCCCTTGTATTCAAAACTCATCACTAGTTTTGTAAAATCCCACCAAATTGGCCCCAACGTGCGTAACCACTAAGTGCCTAGGACCGTTACAATCCAGCTTCTCCCCATTTGTAACCATTATCTTCATCCCACACATACATTGAAGTGGCAAGCCCATCACCTCTTCGAAGGAGACGTTCAAGAAATTGTGGGAACTTCCTGGGTTGAAAAGAACGGTGATGCCATGTCCCTTTATTACTCCTCTAACTCTCATGGTTTGTGGCGACGTGGTTCCCACAATGGCGTGCAGCGAGATCACAGGTTCATCCTCATAATTTGCCGTCTCCACTTCCTCTTCTTCATCCTTCATTACTTCCTCATCCATATAAATTCCTTCGATCAAAAATAATTTTTATAGCGATAGCCGAATACAAAGTTCTCATCTCAACTAAAGCAAAGTCCCTTCCTCCTCCTTTCATGTAACTCGCAAGGACTGAGGCGCCGAATTGGTGGCACTTTTGTTCTTGACAAACTTGCCGAAGGCAGCGAGGGTGGCGTAGGTTCCATGGCCACAAATCGTTTGGCCTCCACTATCAATGGCCTCTTCGTGTGCCTTGCTTCAAAAAGTTGAAACAATCCTACAGCATCTGTGATGGACGCTGGTCTTGCAGCCTGCACATCCGTGCGTATGGGCTCCTTGAGTCCACTGATAAAGCTCCCCAGTTGGTGAGTGGAAGCCCCACCTCCAACTCGACTCAGAAGCTGCTCAAATTGTAATTGGTATTCTCGAACAATTCCAGTTTGGCGCAGCTTGCTCAAAGTGCCGAAGTGATCTTCAAACATGGTGGGTTCGTAGCGAATACAGAGCCCCTTTTTAGCGCCTCCCAGCATATGATTTCTTTTGTATCTTTAAATAATTGGTACCACATCTGCACCTCTTCCTCCAAGTGATACGCGGCTAACCGTAATTTTTCAACATTGTCCGTTTGTTGGTAGTCGAAAAACTGCACCACCCGGTTGATCCAACTAGTTGGATCGTCTAGGCCATTGTACCTCGGAAAGTCCAACTTGGCCAGTTTGGGGACTACCAAGTTGTTCCCTCCCCCATGGTTCCATCCGTTCCTATTCCTTGACCTCAATCCTTCTCCATCACCTGAACTCCTGTTGGTCAAGGAATCCACCTTTACACTTGTCTCCTCAAATTTTTTCATTAGGCACTTCATAATACTCCCAAAGTTAGCCATTTGTTGTTCCAAACACTCAACTCGAGAGTTCGCCATGACCTGCTCTGATACCAAAATGTTACGAGCTCTAGTGACCGAACGTGTAACTGGCGGGTTGAGTGCGAAAGACACTGGATTGTGTTTGCGTGCGTTTCCTACGGTAAAAAATTGTAAGAGATAAATGTGAATTTTTAGGAGGAACCCGCCTCTACAAATAGGGGTGTCAGAAAAAACCGTTGAACCGGTAAACTAGACCGAATCGGTGGGTTTGGTCCGGTACCGAATTTGGTTCGGTTGGGAATCAGTTTTATTTTTCTTGAAACCGGTCAAAATCTATCCGGTTCCTGTTTTTCTTTTTTTAAAACTGGACCGGATTGAACCGGACCGGTTCATACATATATTATAATATTTTATATTGTATATAAATTTTATATATAATATATAATTATATATAAAATAGTTTTGTATCATATGATAAATTACTAATTAATATAATATTAAATTTTAAAATCTTATATCACAATAGTCTATTGTATTAATAGTTATACTAATACTATATCATTATATATTATAATATACTAGAATATATCACTATTTTATATATTATAGTATATCACTATAGTCTATAATACAATTATAATATACTACAATATATTATTGCTTTAGTATTATATACTATACTATACTATAATATATATTATAGTATATTAAAACTAAAAAACCAGACTGAACCGGACCGGAATTAGTAAAACCATAAATACTGGTTTAGGGGGGTAACCGGTGCGGAATCAATTCTTGAAAATGCAAAACCGGTGCATACCATTTTGGTCTCAAATTTGGTCCAAAATCGGACCAAACTGGACTGGTTACATGCACACCCCTATCTACAAACAATAGTTTGCAAATAATTCACTGATGGCTTTATTGATAGCATGGATTACATACTTATAGTCAACTAGTTCCATACAAGGAAACATGTAAAATAAATTATGAAATAAATGCTAATTGGTTGTCTGAAATAAGGCAAGTATGCCTCTTCACACAATTATTCTCTAGCCAAAAATACCCATAGTTGCCAAAGACGTTCATTCCAAATAAGTTATTTTCAAGTTGGACGTTAGACTTCCCTATCTCATCACTTTCTAACCCTTGGTAATGATGATCTGCCTGTTGTTCTCAAGCAATTCAACAAACTTGTCAACGTATCGGTGCTGGAGTTCCTTATTCCCAAATATGGTGGTCATTTCCTTGGCCTTGTCCTTGTATATCTGACCCTGTGCATCCTTCATTGCCAACCTCAAAGTTTGTGTCACTGAGTCCCTCGTAAATGACCCATCTTCCTCCTTCCTGGGAATCTCAACTCCTGCCTGCCTCTCTTCCAAGAACCTAGCAACTAATCCTTGATCCCCATTGAAAGGCAGCATGATAAGTACACGTCCATACTGAAATGCCTCTGTTACTGAACTCCAACCAAAGTGAGTCACGAAACCCCCAACTGACTCGTGGCCTAATATCTTGAACTGAGGTGCCCAACCCGACCAAACAATCCCACGACCTTTGGTTCGCTCCTCGAACCCTTCCGGTAGCTCAATCGATTCCCCACCCGCTGACTTTCTTAAAGCCCAAAAGAATGGCAGCCTCGATTGCTCTAGCCCCAAAGCCAACTCATTGAAGTCTTCTTGACTCGGTCGGACCTCACTTCCGAGTGCTACATAAACCAATGACCCTTTCTCTTGCTTGTCTAGCCACTCAGCAATTGCATCCCAATTGCTATCTTTATTGTCATTGCCTTCTTGTGGCGAGGGTGGCAATAAGCCGACGGGAACTACGGGTATATGGAGAAGCTCTCCGAAGAGATTCAACCACTCAGCTTCGACTTCCATGCATGTTTTAATAGCCACGACTTCGGTGCCTAAGTACACCGCCATGAGACGAAACAAGTCCGAAACACCGGAGGCATTCACTTCAGTGTCTTTGAGGAGCTTTTTTACCTCATAAGGCCGATACACTATTTCGGATGGAAAGGGGACCCATTTGGGAGGAACAATGAAATGCTCGAGTTCTGTTCGTGTGCTGGGGTCGGGCTGGTCTGTTGTTTCCGATGACGCCGACAACGGCAACTTTGGTGGACCAAAGAAACACAAGGATGATGTGTTGAAAATACTGAAGAAAGCCCGCGAGATGCCAAGTCTAGCTGCAATTGGTGGTAACCAGTAAGGGGCAAAGTCATGAATGATCCAATCAGGGCTCGAACTTTCCAAAAACCTAGACAAAGGTTCTTGGAGACCATCGTGAGCTATCTTAAGAAATGGAATTATGTTGTGCGGCACGTCCATGGTAGCCTCTGCATTTTCCGGCAGGTTGTCAACATGGGGTAAGGGAAGCTTCACCAAAGTTATCAAAGGTGCAACATTTGGAGGGATGTTGGGGAGGCGATCAATGTTTCTAGTTGTTGATATGAAGGAAATACGATGGCCCTTTCGCCGGGCAATGAGTTTGCCGAGCTCCAAAAATGGGATTATGTGACCAAAGGCTAACCATGGGAATATGGCTATTTGAAGCTGCTTCTTGGGCTCGGCCATGGCGTCTACTTTCAGAGGTATATAGTGGTGTTCCGAGATTACTTTTATCTTCGCTACACTTTCGTCTCTTGGATATTTATATTATTTCAAGTCAATTGTGGTGTTGCACCGAGATTACAGTAATTTTCTTTATTTTTTTTATCAATTACTATTCACCATCTCACACAACACATCTTATAAAAAACATCATCATATCTTATAAAAACTATTTGCATATCCTATAAAAAAAATATATAAATATAAAAAGTAAGTGTAAATAATAGTTGATGCGTGATAAATCTCAATTTTCCTTGCTTGTAAAGGATCATGTACGATTTGAGTTTTTAGATTTGGAGAAATGTTTTACGTACTGATTTCATAGTGAACAATTTGAATTTTTTTACATCAATCTTAGATTTTTGAAACCTTTTTTTTAAAGGAAATACAACTTACCTAGTCTAAAACATTTTAGATGTTTACCGTCCTCACTCCAACCCGTGTAACGTACACTGAACTTACCCGCTCTTGGAGTCAGGATGGTAACTTCTTAAATAAAAATACCAACTCTTGACTCTTAAAGTATTGGTACTGGACTATCAAATGAGTGTCAGTTTTAAAATTTGATAAATTTGAATTTAAAATCAATGCATTAGACTAAGCATATACTAAAATCTTTAATTTTAAACGACAAGATATTTAAGTTCATCTCTAAATTTGAAGATAATTGTTCACAATTTATAACTATTACTTAAATTAAATTATTAACTAATATATAGTTAGTATAATTGCAAAATATAAAAAATAAAAAATAAAAATATTATTATTAAAAATATTATTATTATATTATTATTTTAACTAATGCAGCGTGGAATTATAACTATAAAGGTTTTGTATTCAAGGACTTGTACTTTCTACTCGAATGTAGTTGTTAATACTCGAGCAATTATAATATAAGTGTTTGGTCTACATGATTAAGACTGTTTGTACAAGTCATGTTCTTTCTCGGCCTGGTCCGAAATTCGGAAAGTCAAATTTCGGTTTCGGGCCAGAATCCTTTTTTTTTTTTTTGTTAATTTCAATCCAGACTACATACTATGATCTCCTTTGCCAATTCCGTTGTACTTTTTAAATCTAAATATGAAATTCAATGGCAATAAAAGAAAAATGAAACGGAATAAATACGAGTACCTGCTAGTTTTGACTTTCAGAACCATTTACTCAGTTGCAGGCCGATGGTGCCGACCTAGAAATTAGTTCAAAAAGTTGTGAGGTCCAAAATCAATAAATATTGTAGAATAAACTCTGAAAGATCTCAATCCAATTAATTCTCACAAAGTCTATCGCTCGCTACCTTTGATAAAGTTCTACTGGCATTTGGAGGCGTTATAGTACCTAGAGGTTCCCTCTCTACGACGCAAATTCACGAAGGTCTGGAGACAAGTTGAAGACTTGAAGTCAGTGCTCAGCCATAAATAAATACCAGCAATAAAAATATAGAGAACTGTTATAGATATAAAGAGATTATATAAAATTAAATTTATAAACTGATGTAGTTTTATGAGATCTATTAGATTTATTTTACAATAAAAATAATTTTACAATCTGACGTATAATATCAAATCATGTCACTTTGTAAATTTATTTTTATTTAATCACTTTATAGCTAAAATATTTTAAAAAGGAAAATGATTTATCTATAACACATTGCACAACATATTATATAATAATATTATAAAATGGAAATATTGTTATAAAACATCTTAAAAAAGTAATAATATTTTACAAAAATATTTTCATTTTATAATTTTATTATGTAATATATTGTAAAATGTATTGTGTGCTTATGATTATTCTTTCAAAAAAGGATAACTTGTGCGTTGCGTCTCAATTTCTTCAACATTCCTGTTGTAATGTGCATTTATAAACTCTCGGGGGCAGAGGTGGGCCTCGCCTCCCTACATAGATTGAATTCAGGAATTCAGATCCACCCCACGTGGCATTGGCAGGCCCTTTATGAGGGGTAGTTGAGGCCCACCCTCATTAGTCATCCCATTGCAATAATTTTATATTTTACAAAATCATTTTTTTAATAATATAATATTTTATCTAGTTTAATGGTCAAAATTAGTAGGGGGGGGGGAAATTAATTAAAATTTGGAAACGAATTTTTTATTGAGTAAAGCTTTGGGAAATAATTGAGAATAAAATGTTAGTTTGAGAGGAAAATACGTTAATATTACCTTCATTTAAGAAATTAATTATTTTAAAGAAAAAATAAATAAAATATTCACCACCCCATAAAAAACATAATTACACTTTATAAAAAAATTATAAGTATGGAGTGTGAGAGTGAATAGTAATATAGTAGCTGATGGCATTCTTCATTCTAATATTTCAACCCCCAACTCCATCTTCATACACGTGGGGGTTGAAAACTGCGAAGGAAAGAATGAGATTTGTAATTTTCTGGAATGTTGGAGTAAGGTTTGAACCTTGAACATAGATGAAATCTGAAATTGAATATGTAGTCGTGGAGTGCGCAAGTGTCGTGGCGTCATTTTGAAAAATAGTAGGATTTACTATTAAAAAATTAATTTTTTTTATGTGAATTTTATATTTATTCACTTTTTTTATAATGATTATACAGCACTTGTGCACTCATAACTATAACTATAATTTTTTATTATAATTTATAGTAATGCATTCAAATGGGTGGCGCTTTAATGAAAGAAAAATGGAGATAATTAATGAAAGAATTTATTTGTAAGTCAATAAAGTGCACTCATAACTCATGATATGGTTGGATTTATTTTGCAACCATTAGGATTTGTGGTAAGAGTTTTGGTATATACAAACAAGTTTGCATACTAATTTACATATTATTATTATTTTCTTTATATTCTAAATTTAAATCAATACTGTTTTTAATAAAATCTATTTTTTGACTAATCATATTAAATAAATACATATATTAATACGCATAATCACTTATAACTAGATTTACTCTTGTGATAATTTGTAAACAAGTTTAAGTTCCAAATGCACGAAGTTAAAAAAGATCAAGGCTGTACTATTCAGACTAATGGAAAGAAACAGAATTAATATTGGGGGGTCTGGGTGGGCCATGGCCCCCTACCCCTTCCCCTTCCCCTTCCGCTTCTCATTTTTCCTCCTATTTCGATTTTCTTTTTTAAAATATATAGTATAATTTATATAATTTATTCTTTGAGGTACATATATTTTTAAAATAAACATATGTCTACTGCATCTTATAAATAAAGTTTGGTTCCTTTAATAATTATAAGCTCGGATTGGACCAAAAATATTAACTCCAAGTCAGATTTCCTTTTTTAACTTACAAGTCATTTATTATACGAAAAATGCTACTTTGACATCTCATATATTTTATTTTATTTTTTATTTTTTTCTTTACTTTATAATTAAGGAAGTAACTATTAGTGTATTGATATTTTTTTTAAAAAATTTAAAAATATTTTAAAATAATAAAAGAAATATGAATAAAAAAAATTAAGAAAATAAATTTGTACTAAGCGGTACGCCCAACGGTCAATGTTGGGTGGCAGCCTAACACTACTCTTTATTATATATTCCAAATCGAAAAACTTTCTAGCTTTGAAATTGATGTTTACATTATGGCACATTTCGCTAATCTACGACTAGTTTTTATTAATATGGGTGCTGCTACTCAGCTCCAAGCCTCAATGAGTTTGCCCCCTCAAATTTCCCACTGGTGTAAATTGTACTTTTTATTCTATTTTATTTTTCTTTCAAATAATTTTTAAACATTTTTAAATATTTTTTTTAAAAAATACACAACTTCACTAATAGTCACTTATTTAACCATTAAGAAAAAATAAAATAAAATACCCAAGCGATAACTTTGATGGAGCAAACTCATAAGGTCAAGTATCATTTTTCTTTTATTATTATATATATGGCTTTAAAATTTGGAAAATATATAGTTTTGTTCCTAGAATTTTTATGGGAAATGAAATGATGGAAAGAGGAGAGGAGAATGCAAACATGACTGCTGGACCTCTACCCTAAAAATAAAAGGGAACAAGAAAATCATTTGGTTGAGATAGAGAAAAAATAAGAAAAAACAGTAAAATGTTCGTTCCAACTTTGCAGCTTCCTCAATTAGGGCTGAGCAAAAATTCTAAAATATTGTTAGAGTCGGAGTCAAAGTTTTTTTTAGCTAGAAAGTAGGACTAGGACTCGGACACTTCTCCGATCCGACTCTGACATACTGACTCCAGTCTCCAACTTTGTCCTCCGACTCCGACTTTGCCCTCCGACTCCAACTCCGATATTATAAATATTTTATAAAAATATATATGTTTTTCTATATATTAATCATATAAATTTTATATAACTATATCTTATATAGTTTGTTAAATTCAATACTATACTAGCATAAGCTAATTATTATAAAATAATATATTTATACTATGATATATATATAGACTAAATTGACTAATAATAGTTTAGTATATGTAAACATCATACTATTACAATATTACTATCCTGTAACACTAATGTACAAACACTATTGTGTAATAACATGTAATAGTAATGTATAATAACTAAAGTATAATAACATGTAATAATAATGTATAATAACCGATATATAATAACATGTAATACTAATATATAATAACTAATGTATAATAACACTAGTATAATAACTCTAGTATAATAACATAAACATATAATACTAAGTTTAGTACATAATTAAGTTAGAAACTAATATAATAATATATAATACTAATACAACAACATGTAACTAAATACTATTGGAACCATCAACGAATCCAAGTAGTTGTTGCCCTTCGAGATATGGCAGAAATTGAGCTCGCCACAGTAAGTAATTGTTAGGCGTGAATTTGAGTGTAGTAAGATGATTTAGATTGGTAAGGGGAATAGTGAAGGGAAGTGGACGGGGTGGCCATGGTTTGGGTATTGAAAGAGGATGAAGATGCCATCAGGAAAAAAAGAAGACGTTTGTCGTATGGCTCTGAGATACCATAAAAAGGTATCATGGAAAGATGATTTACATTCACACAGATCAACGTGTACATGGCAGTATAATATATATACATAAAAGAAATAAAGGCAGATCCCCTAATATGTGGGATATTGACGTAGTAAAATTTTAGAAAATGAAAGAATACAAAGCTGTCAATATTTATGGAGGCTGATTGAGAGCTATTACAGTATAGCTGGTGGAAGGCTTGCCATGGCTGTTGCTGTGATATCTGGTAGAATGATCTGTAGAAGATATGTTAACAATCACTATATTCATATAATGATTCAAGTAATATGCATAGTTTTAGGAAAATGTTTACTGTTAACTTTCTGATGAAGACTTGAATATAAAACTCGATGAACACAAAACAGAAGCAGAGAAGATGAAGAAGAAAACATTTTCATGTAATTGACTTGATGAATTAATACAAGTACAAAAAGTATTTATAGAGATAAAATACAATAACAGAAAAATAACTAACTTTCTACATCTTTTTCTACTCTGACACGTGTTTCTTTAGACTTCAATTCCATTTTCTCAATTTGTGAGGCTATACTCCAACATTTACCATTTATATTTTTAAATATTTAAGATATTTTCACTAAAAAAATTTCAAGACTATACTATAAGAATAATGAATATGAAATTATTCAAGTTTAAACAAATATATACGGTTTGGCTTGAGTTTTATACCATTTATATAATTTAATAATCGATAAAAATTTTATATTCACAACCGGCTTATAAATATTAGATAAAACAAGTCAAATTTGAGTACTTTAATTGAGTAGTGAATCTTGAGTGACTTATTAATAGGCTGCGTTTGGTTGCAAGACTCAACTGAGCTTTGTTTAATTTTAAACTGAGTCTAGTATCCAAACACCCAACTCATAAATTACTAATCTCATCTAAACTCAAAACCTCCTTACGTACACGTGGGATCCACAACCTTTTTCAATTTTCCGTAAAAAGTATTAAACTCATCTTAACATCCAAACACACTTTACATTCAATTTAGATGAGCTCCACATAACTCCCTCCATTACTCAACTCACCACTATTCATAAATAACTGAACTTAACATTCAAAAACAGCATTAGTCTCTTTTTACACCTATTTTAGTCTCTTTTTACATAACTACCTCTATTTAAAATAAAATTATAAAAGGATTTTAAAATGGTTATAAACTTACCTATCTTCATATCAAATGACAAGATCAATGAATCTTGTCCTTTTCATGGATTAATAGTTTATTTTTCCATAAGATCATGTGCCGTCATATCTCATTCATATTAGAGTCTTCGACTTTTCATTCTGAAAAAAATGAAACCTCAAACCAATCTAGAACAGTGTTTTACAAAACGAAAAAAATGGGGTATAAATATACATGATGGTCGAGTTTGGACACAAATACACGTCAAGATCTGTTTTCATCACTATCAGAAAGAATTGGGAGTGCTGAAGTACTACAAGAATCACATGATTATTTCTAATTTATTGACTGATTTAGTAAGTAC
>QEOT01009629.1:57885-99791 GCA_003123785.1 Pterocarya stenoptera
AGGCTGTGTTTGGACACTGAAAATACTTCAACTACTCTGAGATATGTTTGTACGGGTGAGAGGTGTTTTACATCCAAACAAAACATTTTCGTACGGAAGAGAATACTTCCCACGCGACTTCTCTCTCCCTCCCTCTCTCTTCGCAGTTCGACTTCTCTCTCCCTCCCTCTCTCATTCGACTTCTCTCTCCCTCCCTCTCTCTTCGCAGTTCTGACAAAATATGTGCGGTGGCCTCGAGCTCGTGTGAGGTGGTGGTGGCGTCGAGCTCCGTGTGAGGTGGTGGTGGAGATGCGGTGGCGAGCTCGAGTGAAACCCATTTATGGGTTTCAGTTTGCGTGTGTGCGACGGAGGGGGGGAGGCCGGTTCATGGTGGTTGGGTCTGCGAGAGGTGGTCGCTGGTGTGAGGTGGTGGAGGTGCGGTCGCCTGAGTGGCAGTGTACGGCAGCCCAAGTGGACAGAAACAACCGAAATGGGTTTCGGTTCGGTACCGCAGGGGAGAGAGAGAGAGAGAGCCGCACATGGGGGAGATCGGTGGTAGCTGGGGGATTCACCGGCGTGAGAGGAAGTCACCGGTGGTGGCGGTGAGGCCGGGCGGCGCACGGCGGCGACCAAACCAGTAGAAACCCGTTTCGGGTGTGAGGGAATCGGGCCAAATATTGCATTTCGGGCGTGAGGGAATCGGGCAGAGGAGAGAGAGAGAGAGAGAGAGAGGGAAAGTGAGGAAAGAGAAAAAAATACTATAATATAAAAATAAAATAAAATTATTATAATCTAAAATAAAAATAAACAAATTATTATAATATTTATTATTATTATAAAATCACTATAATATTTATGGGACCCACATCTTTTTCAACCACATATTCAAAAGTCAACAACTCAACATACTTCATACATCCAAACAACTCAAAACACTTTCAATGGGACCCACAAATTCACTTCAATCTTTACTCACAACTATTCACAACACTTCTCAACACTTCTCGTTGTCCAAACATAGCCTAAATATAATCTGCAGAGAAGAAAGAGTGTAGAGAGAAACTCAGAACACCATGGCTGAACATAAGAAGCTTCACATAGCCATGTTCCCATGGCTAGCCTTTGGTCACAAAATCCCTTTCTTAGAACTCGGCAATCTCATAGCCCGAAAAGGTCATCGCGTTTCATTCATATCCACTCCGAAAAACATAGAACGTCTTCCAAAGATCCCTCCAGATATAGCAACTTTGATAAGTTTAGTGAAACTTCCCTTACCCCATGTAGAGAATCTGCCAGAAAATGCAGAGGCCACCATGGACGTACCATACCACATAGTTCCTTACCTTAAGATAGCTCATGACTGTCTCCAAGAACCTTTGTCTCGTTTCTTAGAAAGTTCGACTCCTGATTGGATTATTCACGACTTTGCACCTAATTGCTTACCACCAATTGCCACTAAGTTAGGCATCCCACGAGTGTTCTTCAGTATATTCAGGGCATCATCCTTATGTTTCCTTGGACCATTAAAGGGCAGCACAGATACTACTGCACGAACTGAGCCAGAGCAATTCACTGTCCCTCCCAAATGGGTCCCTTTCCCATCAAAAATAGTGTTTCGGGTCTTTGAGGCGAAGAAACTTCTTGACAACTTTGATGAAAACCCTTCAGGTGTTTCAGATTGGGCTCGTTTGGTGTCATCAGCCTCAGGCGCTGAAGCCGTGGCAACTAAAACGTGCATGGAGATCGAAGGTGAGTGGGTGAAGCTCCTTAGTGACCTTTATGAAATGGATGTAATTCCAGTAGGCTTACTGCCGCCCTCGACGGAAGAAAGCAGAAACGAGAGAGATAGCACTTGGGATACGATTGTTGAGTGGTTAGAAAAACAAGAGAAAGGGTCAGTGGTTTTCATAGCACTCGGAACAGAAGCCCAACCAAGTCAACAAGACTTTATCGAGTTGGCTCTCGGGATAGAGCAATCGGGGTTGCCCTTTTTTTGGGTTATAAGAAAGCAAAGTGACTCAGTTGGTGCGGACTCGGTTGAGCTACCAGAAGGGTTTGAGGTCCGAACCAAAGGTCGTGGGGTTGTTTGAACGAGTTGGGCACCCCAGTCAAGGATATTAGCTCACGATTCAGTTGGGGGATTTCTTACCCATTGTGGTTGGAGCTCAGTATCAGAGGCACTCCAATTTGGACTTGCACTTATTATGTTGCCCTTCTGGATCGACCAAGGATTAATTGCAAGATTTTTGGAAGAGTGGCAGGCAGGAATTGAGGTACCAAGAAATGAGCAAGATGAGTCATTTACCAGGGACTCGGTGGCTCAAACATTGAAGCTGGTGATGACGGATGCGGAGGGACAAATTTACAGGGACAAAGCCAAGGAAATGACCACCATATTTGGGGACAAGGACCTCCAGCACCAATACGTAGACAAATTTGTTAATTTTCTTGAGAAAAAGGGGCATGTCTCTTAATCAGATTAGATTGTATGGATATCTGTTTGTATTTTAATCACCTTATAACGTCAGGTGTTATGTTTGTTTCAACACTCAATTTATCAGGGATCAATGCATATATATGGTTTGGATTGCATATATATGGTTTGGATTATTTCTCCAAACTAAATGAATCTCACTTAATTTGTATCCGATCGGATGTGATGGACCTCTTACTGATGTGTTTCTGCAACGTTTCCATTTCAAGCTTGCAAGAGAAGATGGTCTACAGGGATGTTTAGAAATAGAGATATTTCATCTCATCTCATTTTCGATGCGTGGCATCCCCGTAATCTTGTAGATTTTGTGGAATCCTAAACATTTGAGGAGTAAGGGTTTTTTTTTTCTTTACTAAGCAAGTGTACTATAAATATATACAATAGTTACACGAGACAGAGATAATAGGGCGGGAGATCCCAACATTCATTCCATCTATTTTCTACAAAGGAAAACCACCTAAAGCGGTTTTGATAAAGCCCAATAATCGGATTGTAATACTACGATCAAGGCCTCAGTGAATTAATTTGTGATGTATGTTACTGGTCTGGACTGACTGAATCAGACTTTCACAATCTCTTTTCTATGATCCTTGGTTATGAGAAGTGGTAACATAGGGAGATAGTAAGCGAAAGAAACGTTGAATCACTGACGGACGACTGCTAAGAACTGTGAAAGTGCGTGAAGATCATGCGCCACATTAAGAGAGTGGAGGTTAGTGGGATGTAAGAGACCGTGGTCGTTGATCCCAAAATGTTGTACGTGGTGACGACAAGCTATCCCTGGTGATGTATGCGTCACTCTTCTCGACAATCTGCTTCTACCATGTGAAGAATCGACAACTATAACAGAATTGGCCTACACGTGATCCTTCAATGAACAAGCTCTAAATTCGATTCATCAAACAACAGATTTGAATTGGCTAGCTCTGAATTCTTACCACATACTAGAATTAAATGTCTAGAAGCATTAAATGCACTTGTTGTCTTAAAAAACGTATTATTATTATTAAAATAATAATTTTTGTTATGTAAGTATTAAATTTATTTATTTTTTTAAAACAAATATGCATAAACTTGATACTTTATAATTGTAAATATAATTTCTCTTATTAAGAATAATTCTACTACAGGTAACCGGCATTGGATACTTGTTGCAGAACCGTGTGACGTGATTAATGCCACGTCACTTTTATATTATTATTTTAATAAATGAATCAAAATAAAAAAATTATTTATCTTAGAAATCCTCTTCTGGCCAAACTCATCCCTGCTTTGCATCAACCATCTCGTCTTCGTGTCATCGAGCTCGGAAATCTTCTATTTTTTGTTGTATCTTTGATTATTTGGAGTAACAAACCCAGAATGCAAATCCCATGCATCAACAAGATCGGTGATTTAGACCTTGCATCGGGTTGGGCTTCAGGGGCGGCAAAGAGAAATGCCCATTTGGTGCAAAGAGAGGAAGCCATGAAGAAGTGCAAAGAGCTTCTGTTCACAGAGTTGTGCCAGTACCTTGCTTTGAAAGGAGATGAGGTCAGGAAGAAGTGGACAAAGATGGAGGAAGAGGACAAATGGGTTTTGGTTAAAGGGTTTATTTCAGAGTGGAGTGAGAGTTTCCATCCCTTGTCTACAAGGTTTGTGAAGGAGATGGTTGAGGAATATTTGCAGGAAGAGAGCCCATCATCAAAATCTTCTCCTTCATCGTTATTTCCTGGATTGAGGAGGATGATGGGATTTTCCTAAAACAAGTGAAGAAAGGGGGAGAAAAGCAGAGAATTTGCATGTTTGTTTGAATACCACTGCCACTACCAGGTTTGATAACTCTTTGCATGCCAATCGAAAGCGCACCGTTTTAATAATTCCACGTAGAACCACGGTTATGCGCTGGATACTCCTTCCAAGTACAAATAGCATTTTTGTATTTAGAAAGACGGTATAATACATAATAGTGAGAATAAGACTACTAATTAAAATGAATCTTGAGATCATGTAAGCTCGATGCCAGTTTGAGTGAGGGAATGGGAATTAATTTACTGCAAATGCCATGTATAGAATGTTTCCGTAGGCATGAAACACTGCTCGGTGGCATGTGCAGCGATCATGGGGGTGGGGGCTAGGCTTCGCTGGTCTCTGCAATTTGGGGATAAAAGGGGTCGAGATGGGTGTGGCTGTTTACATGTTTTGTAAATTCTTTAAGAGAAATGCTTGGTTAATTAATAATTAAGTGTAAAACTTTTTTTGATGTGCTTGATGTCAAATTATAAAACTCTCTTCATTATAAAATAGATACGGCGTCTCACGTCGAATCACATGATCAATTTAAGTTTACTTTGGAAGATTTTTTTTTTTATATATATCTAAGCATCTGTCTTTTTTTTTTAATACGCTTACTTATGCTATCATGATCCGTACTGCCACATTGGTACGCAAATGGCCTTTTGTAAATTAAATTTCCCTGTAGCAACTCTCCTATGTCTCATGGATTGCCTTTTATAAGATTACAATTTACAACTTGATAAGTGTTAGAAACCAAAAAAGCATTGATCGAACACTAAAAGTTGAATTTAAAAAAGTTGAATTGTTTATTTTATTTTGTGTGAAAATTTGATCAAATTGTAATGATTAAATAAAATGATATAAGATAAGATGAGTTCAGAGTAGTTGTGAAAGCGAACAACGCCTAAATTCTATCAAAACTCAGCTTGTACTATAACGCCCCGGTCCCGCAGGGGTCGGAAAGTTACTTCCATCACTTAAACTCATATTTCAACAATATAAAAATAGACTCCAAATTCCCAATATCATATAGAAATTTCGATTCAATCTAATTTCCTCAATATTACTAATTTTCCAAAATGTCAAGTCATCATAATACAATAAAATTTCTAAATAAAAATCGACAATTCTCATAAAAAACTTTCTATGTTAAATCCACTATACTTAAATCATCTCATCCAATACTTCAAAATCTTGATTCTCAGCTGAACCATCAAAATATCTGAAAAATATAGTGAAGATAAGGAATGAGTTATCAACAACTTAGTAAGCAGAGAACTTATACTAGCATGTAAACATGAGCATTTATAAAGTTCGACATGCAGAGCAAAACATTTACTTTTAGAATGCAGAAACAACATATTTACTTTCGGAGTACATAAACAAAACTTATTACAAAACATTAGAGCGAAATTTTCAGAAAACTTTCTTATTCAAAAATCATTCGACATATCATAAACTGAGACATAATCTTCATATCATATCGGAGCATTTCATCGGGACAAATACTATGTTTAACTCCCGTGGTAAGGTTATAAACCACCATTATACCAGTGGCTGGGCCATATACCATATTTCACCCTCGTGGTAGGGTTATAAACCATCATTATACCCATGGTTGGGCCGTATACCATGTTTCACCCCCGTGGTAGTGTTATAAACCACCATTATACTTATAGCTGGGCCGTATATCATGTTTCACCCCCGTGGTAGGGTTATAAACCACCATTATACCCGTGGCTGGGCCGTATACCATGTTTCACTCTCGTGATAGGGTTATAAACCACCATTATACCCGTGGCTGGGCCTTAACAAAAATAGAACAAAACAACATCGAAACCAGATCATATTCAGATACAAAATCAGAAATTCATGCCAAAATTTTCAGATGCCACATCATATCAAAACAAGCATTGACCAGCTTCAGATCATTTCACATATTCGAAATAAACAGACTCAAAATATCTTCATTTATTTACAACAAAAATTTTTAGATTTTCATATTCGCTCCTTTTGTATAGTTCAAAAACAGAATGCACAAAATTAGCTCATGTCTACACCAGTCATGACAGAAAATACTTTATCTTATATAGAATTTATGCGTATGTAGAACAAACATCTGAGGTTGTTTTCAGATTTCTTTTCAAAAACAAACATGCACATTTTTAAAGTCAATCTCATTTCATTTTTTTTTTTATGCAAAACTAGTATATGAACCCCGCTTACCTGGACTTCTTAGCCTTCAAAAATTTTCTCAACAATACCGAACAAAAATTAATCATCACTTATAAAATAATCACGTAACTCCCGTAAATTTTTCATCGAACATATATTCTCAATATGTAAACCTGAAATGTTGAAATATCCTATTTTATTTTCTCAATACTTAAAATTCTCATAACCCTAAAATATCATCACTTCCCAAATTCTTTAATATTCTCATAATTTCTCTTATTATTAAACTTTGAATATATCTAAACTTGCATATTACTATTCTTACTAACTATAACTATGCCACAAAAAAAAAAAATACATCTCTAGTTTAAAAAAAATTCTCTTAACATAATTATAACAAAATTGATCAAAAATAAGAAAGCAACAATTTCATTTAATAAAAATAGACTAATTAGTATCTCTTTAAAGGGTTCAACATAAAATCTTGCACTTACTATGTGCTTCTAAAATTCATATTTTAATACTAATAATATATTTCAAATCTTTATTTATTTTCTTTATAAAAAATCTTGTATTTAAAACAAAACCTACTCAAATTGAGTTTAATATATAAAGACCAAAACATGAATATCCTATAATTATTCTGTAAGGGTATTTTAGGAACTGAACGAAGTTGACCCACGTATAACCAAGCTGAAATTTACAAAATAACCGTGCAAGGAATTTCAACTACCCAGACTGAAACAATACTTCGTGCAATAGAGAGAAAACACAGAAGAAAAACAACACGCTCACCGAGAGATGGAGAGCACGACGGCGATGAGCAGGTGGTGGGGCGACGGCAGAACACTGGTTAGAGAGAGAGAGAGATGAGCGAGTGAGAGAGAGAAGGAGATAGAGAGGACGGAGAGTGAGAGAGCAAACCGAGAGAGGGAGAAACGGAGAGGGTGCTGGTGGCTTACCGTGAGGAAAATGGCAGGCCTGGGGTGGCAGGAACTGCGTTTTCTAGGCCTCTACTGATCGACGCTGCGGTATTTCCTTGCCGTGACTAGGGGCTCCGAAAAGAGATTGAGGACTAGGCTTATTGTTGCTCTGTTTCAGGTGGTTAAAACAGGGGCTGGTTTTGGTGTGGGCTACGCACGGTGACGGAAGAGATGTGGCTGGCCGATGGCTTACAGTGGTACAAAGGCTGGACTAGATACCCGGTGCTGTGGTGGCTGAGTAGTTTCTCAAGGGGCTGTAGGGCAAAGAAGAAACAGAGATGAAAAGGAAAGGAGAAAGAAAAGAAGAAGAAGAGTATCTAATAGCGGGAGAGGAAGAAACCGAGATGTGGAGAGAGACCAAACTGAGAGAAACACTAAGAGAGTGGTGCACGGGGAGCAGTTGTGGGGAAAGAGAATTTGAGAGGGAGTTTGCGAAACGTGAGAGAAAGTAGTAACGTGGACGAGAGAAAGTAGGGAGGGAAAAACTGACCTATGTACTATATATGTACTGCGACGTACCAATTTGACCATCACACAATCGATCTATTGCTTGGATAACAAAGTTGAACTTTAATGATTTGCGACATGATTAGCATATAACATAATCTAATATTATTCAAAAGATAAAGATTGACATGATAACGAAGTTGAACTTGAGAATCTGCAAATTATCATATATGCACACTACACATGCGAGGAGAATCATATTAGGATGGTTGATTAAGAGACATGCCGCTTGTTCTCAAGAAACTCGACAAATTTATCAACGTATTGGAGCTGGAGGTCCTTGTCCCCAAATATGGTGGCCATTTCCTTGGCTTTGTCCCTATGAACTTGCCCCTCTGCATCCTTCATCACCAACTTCAGCGTCTTAGCCACCGAGTCCCTCGTAAATGTCCCATCTTGCTCATTTCTTGGTACTTCAATTCCTACTTGCATCTCTTCCAAAGACCGAGCGATTAATCCTTGGTCCGCGTAGAAGGGCAACATAATAAGTGCAAGTCCAAAATTGAGTGCCTCTGATACTGAGCTCCAACCACAGTGGGTCAGAAATCCCCCAACTGAATCATGAGCTAATATCCTTAACTGAGGCACCCAACTCGTCCAAACAACGCCACGATCTTTGGTTCGAACCTCAAACCCTTCTGGTAGTTCAACTGAGTCCCCAGCAACTGAGTCACTTTGTTTTCTTAGAACCCAAAAGAAGGGCAATCCTGATTGCTCTATCCCAAGAGCCAACTCGTTAAAGTCTTGTTGACTTGGTTGGACTTCGCTTCCAAATGCTATGAAAACCACTGACCCTTTCTCTTGTTTGTCTAACCACTCAACAATCATATCCCAAGTGCTATCTCTCTCGTTTCCACTTTCTTGGGCTGAGGGCGGCAATAAGCCCACTGGAATTACTGGCATTTCATAAAGGTCACCAAGGAGCTTCAACCACTCAGCTTCGATCTCCATGCAGGTTTTAGTAGCCACGGCTTCAGCACCCGATGCTACTGTGATGACACGAAACCAATCTGAAACACCTGAAGCATTAATTTCATCGAAGCCGTCAAGGATTTTCTTTGCCTCAAAGATCCGAAATGCTATTTTTGATGGGAAAGGGACCCATTTTGGGCTGACGGTGAAATGCTCAGGCTCCGTCCGTGCATAACCTTCGCTAAGATTTAATGGTCCAAAGAAACATAAGGATGATGCCCTGAAAATACTAAAGAACACCCGTGGGATGCCTAGCTTAGCAGCAATTGGAGGTAACCAATGAGGTGCAAAGTCGTGAATAATCCAATCAGGAGTCGACGTTTCTAAGAAACGAGACAAAGGTTCTTGGAGACCATCATGAGCTCTCTTAAGGTAAGGAACTATGCGGTATGGTACGTCCATGGTGGCCTCTGCATTTTCTGGCAGGTTCTCTACATGGGGCAAAGGAAGTTGCACTAAATTTATCCAAGGTGCTATATCTGGAGAGATCTTTGGGAGGCGTTCGATGTTTCTCGGAGTGGATATGAAGGAAACACGATGACCCTTTCGGGCTATGAGCTTGCCGAGCTCTAAGAATGGGATTATGTGACCGAAGGCTAGCCATGGGAACATGGCTATGTGAAGCTTGTTAGTCTCAGCCATGGCGATCAATGGTACTAGTGGCTGGGATTCTTCTGACATTTGAAGTTCATGCAATTATTGGGGTTCAAAGATGTGAACTTTTTTGGTAGTAAACGAATTATATGAAGGTCCCATATAGAAGACTCTAGGTTTGGATGGAAGGATCCGGGCCCCACGACATTACATCTAACCAACCGATGTGGAGCATAGTGTTTAAAATATAAGATTTTTTTATCATTTCAGATTATTCGGTTAGATACGAGTTCATTTTATTTAAAATGAAAAGAATCATTGTCATTTGACAGCGTAAAAAAGTGTCAAAAATAAAGACAACACTGCAAATATGTGAAAGCTATAGCAGTTTTAAAGAGAATGTGGAGATAAATTTTTGGTTGAGTGTATAGTTATCCATTGTCACTTACTGTTACCACCAAAATAAAAAGCAAATCTGAGCGTTAACAAGACAAATTGCATTGCAGCGTCATTTTCGTTGCTGCATTCGTATGCATTTCTGCCGTCAGATTATGGGCGTGCCAAAGATACGACAGATGCGGGTAGATTTGAATGGGTGGGGTATCATGCTATCGCTGGGTGGTTGACAGTTGGCTATAACGTTCCTTCTATAAAGCTGAACTTTCTGTTTTATATTGTCATTGTATAAAGCTGGACCTCGACGTCCATCAAGTTGGAAACAACTCACATTTACAAAAGGAAAATGCTAGATGTCCCGCTGGGGGCTCCCGCTGGGAGCTCCCGCTGGCATCTAGCATGTGTTTTTGTGTTTGTATTTTTTAAAGTTTTTTTTATATAAATTTTTTTAATAATTTTAAATATTTTAAAAAATAAAAAAATTCATAATATTGTTAAAAAATATTTTCTTAATCATGAAGTAAATTAAAAAATTATAAAAAAATATTTTTTATTTTACTTTGTGATTAAGAAAGTGTTTTTTAATAATTTTTTTTTTTACTTTCTGATTAAGAAAGTAATTTTTAATAATGTTTTAAATTTATTTTATTTTTTAAAAATATTAAAAAATTTACAAAAAAATATATTTTAAAAAAACACACAAAAAAATAATGCTAGCCCCCAGCGGGAGCTCCCAGCGGGAGCCCCCAGCGGGGGCTGTAGCATTGTCCTTTACAAAACAGTACCATAGAATATTATAAGTATATTCCTCTTTCTCATTTCGTACAGGCTGCTATATTCGTACAGCATTATATTTTTGCTACTAAACCAGCTTTCATCGATCAAGTTTCTCATCTACATTGAGTTTTGTTTTAAAAATTAATTTACAACTAATAACATTCAAGAAGGATTTACGTATCGCAAGAGTTCAGTATTATTGGCATATAAGACTTTCAGTTAGAGCGTATGATTTGTGCTCCTTGGATATGGTGTTTAGTTCAATGTCATAGCAGCCGGTGCTTGAAAAATATCCTCAGGTTGGAATGAGTGATTAAATCTGTTCTAGTATTTAAAGGTCATATGACTCCATTTTTCACAGATTTGACATGTGGGTGGTGGTCACGGGTCTTGTTGGGCCGTTCATTTAACTCAAATGTTGAGGAGGGCCCATGTGATGCAGCCCTTACAAACGTGGGAGGCCCGTGTGATGAGGACTGGTGAGAAGCGAATGAAGAAGGCCCGTGGGATGAAGGCCCGTGGGAGTTCTCCCTTTCGTCTTCTTCACGTCTCGCATGAGTAGCAGGGTGAAACCCTCACCCCTGTGAGGAGAATCCCCTCAGTTGCATACGGCCACGACCACGGTGGTCTTTGAAGATCACAGTCCCTGTTTTTTGGCTATAGAAAGCAACAAATGGGTTAGTTTCATGGAGAGTTGTGCAGATCTCATCCCCATGAAGTAATGGGATGATCTCTGCATATGAAGGCATCGAAGGCTTGAGCATGGATGTAGTGAATGGTTAGTATCGAGCTCCGAGTTTGTTCAAGAGGGAGAACACCTTCATTTTGTCAACCACTGGTCGTCCGATTGAGGCCAAACTATCACACAAAATTTTGAAGGTGCGAAGATGTTCTGCAAGTGGTGTCACCAAGTCCTTTTTGAAGTATGTGAGCTGTTGGGTAAGATGAAATTCATGTTCTTGTGAATCATGCACATATGCGGATTTAAGTGCCATCATACATGATGAGCATAGTTCATCCCCACGATAAGGGTGAGAGCCTCTTCTGAGAGGGTGCCGATTATCCACCCTTTGAGTAATCGATCTACTTTTTGCCATTGGAGGAAGGTTGTGGAAGGCTCTGTTTTGCCAGAACCTCTAGCACCATCGATGGATACGTCAAATTCTGGAAGTGCAGAGGCGTCATTCAAGAGATGATCTACAAGGTCTTGGCTCTCAGCTAAGGCTAGTAGTTGCTCACGCCACAATGGGTAGTTGTTGTTGTTGAGACGTAGTGTGCCAAAGTCACTAACATTGAAAGCAATGACAGCCATAAGAGGAAGACTCTCTTCTCTGACAATAGCTCTGATACCATAAGGAAGGTAAGAGTACAAGCTGTTTGACGAAATGTTTCTTCCAGCGTAAGTTTATTGAGAGTCTTCAATTTAATTATATAATATTTATTACATCTAACACAAAATGCTAAAATAGAGAATTAGCCATTGCTTGTAGTACTGTAAATGATGGTAAGCCTTCATGACTTTGGGCTCTCCTTTGTCTTTGTGTTGGTTGTTGCATGTTTTCTGTCAAAATATTGTTTGCTGTCAATAATATACTTCAGATATATTTTATAATCACTTCTCTATTTTATTACTATTTGCACATTGCACAGATTATAGGCTTGTATAATATTATTCAAAAGATAAAGATTGACATGATAACGAGGTTGAACTTGAGAATCTGCAAATTATCATATATATGCACACTGCACACATGCGAGAAGAATCAGATCATTAGGATGGTTGATTAAGAGACATGCCTCTTGTTCTCAAGAAACTCTACAAATTTATCAACATATTGGTGCTGGAAGTCCTTGTCCCCAAATATAGTGGCCATTTCCTTGGCTTTGTCCCTATAAATTTGTCCCTCCGCATCCTTCATCACCAACTTCAGTGTCTTAGCCACCGAGTCCCTCGTAAATGTCCCATCTTGCTCATTTCTTGGTACTTCAATTCCTACTTGCATCTCTTCCAAAGACCGAGCGATTAATCCTTGGTCCAAGTAGAAGGGCAACATAATAAGTGCAAGTCCAAAATTGAGTGCCTTTGATACTGAGCTCCAACCAGAGTGGGTCAGAAATCCCCCAACTGAATCATGAGCTAATATCCTTAACTGAGGCACCCAACTCGTCCAAACAACACCACGATCTTTGGTTCGAACCTCGAACCCTTCTGGTAGTTCAACTGAGTCCCCAGCAACTGAGTCACTTTGTTTTCTTAGAACCCAAAAGAACGGCACTCCCGATTGCTCTATCCCAAGAGCCAACTCGTTAAAGCCTTGTTGACTTGGTTGGACTTCGCATCCAAACGCTATGAAAACCACTGACCCTTTATCTTGTTTGTCTAACCTCAGCAATCATATCCCAAGTGCTATCTCTCTCGTTTCCACTTTCTTGGGCTGAGGGCGGCAATAAGCCCGTTGGAATTACAGGCATTTCATAAAGGTCACCAAGGAGCTTCAACCACTCAGCTTCGATCTCCATGCAGATTTTAGTAGCCACGGCTGCAGCACCCGATGCTACTGTGATGACACGAAACCAATCTGAAACATCTGAAGCATTTTCATCGAAGCCGTCAAGGATTTTCTTTGCCTCAAAGATCCGAAATGCTATTTTTGATGGGAAAGGGACCCATTTGGGGCTGACGGTGAAAATGCTCAGGCTCCGTCCGTGCATAACCTTTGCTAAAATTTAATGGTCCAAGGAAACATAAGGATGATGCCCTTAAAATACAAAAGAACACCCGTGGGATGCCTAGCTTAGCAGCAATTGGAGGTAACCAATGAGGTGCAAAGTCGTGAATAATCTAATCAGGAGTCGAACTTTCTAAGAAACGAGACATAGGTTCTTGGAGACCATCATGAGCTCTCTTAAGGTAAGGAACTATGTGGTATGGTACGTCCATGGTGGCCTCTGCATTTTCTGGCAGGTTCTCTACATGGGACAAAGGAAGTTTCACTAAATTTATCGAAGGTGCTATATCTGGAGAGATATTTGGGAGGCGTCCAATGTTTCTCGGAGTGGATATGAATGAAACACGATGACCCTTTCGGGCTATGAGCTTGCCGAGCTCTAAGAATGGGATTATGTGACCGAAGCCGAAGGCTAGCCATGGGAACATGGCTATGTGAAGCTTGTTAGTCTCAGCCATGGAGATCAATGGTACTAGTGGCGTTCTGAGTTTCTCTTATTATCTTAGTTCTGTGCGGCTAGGATTTTTCTGACATTTGAAGTTCATGCAATTATTGGGGTTCAATGATAGGCCACGACGTTGGAAGAGTGGACATGAAAGACTGGGTCACTTGCCGTCGCTTGCAGCTACGAGATTTACTTTAGTTTTATTTCCGTTGTTCTGTTATGTTTTACTTGCGTGTGCATGTTCTGTTTTAACATTATGTTTTTACGTGTGTTTACGTTGTGGTTACTCGTTGTTAGCAGTCCAATGTTGTCCTTTAATTTCGGCATTTATGTAAATTGGTTTGTTAGTGATCTGCTATTTAAGCAGTCAAGGATTCTTAATGAAGAAAGAAAAAAATTACTCAAAGCATTGTGGTTATTTCTCACCCGAAGAGAAAGTTATTTACGTTAGCATTGAGTACTTCATTGAGACCTATCATTAGCATCAGAGCAAGGTTGTTATGGGAACCAATAAAGAACATATTGAGCATCTGGAAGTTGGGCTTGGTGAAGTGCTAGATGGGCTACACAGGACGGAGCTCAGCATGGCCGATAGGTTTCGTCATTTGGGAGAAACCATCAATCACCTCTCAGAGGTAATGCTCGCAAACCAGGAGCCTCCAAACCATGGTAACCAATACCGTGAAGGCCACAATGGGGGACGACAGGTTGTCTCCTCCAAAACGGCAAAACTGGAGTTTCCTCGATTCTCTGGAAATGATCCGACAGAGTGGTTCAATCGTGTGAACCAATTTTTTGAGTTCTAGAATACTCCCGAAGTCCAAAAAGCTTCTCTGGCCTCCTACCACTTGGAAGGAGAGGCCAACCAGTGGTGGCAATGGGTTCGCAAAACATTCCGAGAAGAAGGGCGCATTCTCTCATGGACAAATTTTGAAGATGAACTTTGGGCTCGCTTTGGGCCTTCAGAATGCGAAGATTTTGATGAATCTCTTTAAAGAATCATGCAGACAGGCTCTTTGCATGATTACCAGCGAGAATTTGAACGCTTGGGCAATCGGGTACGAGGATGGACTCAAAAGGCTCTGGTTGGGACATTCATGGGTGGCTTGAAGGCTGAAATTGCCGATGGGATCCGAATGTTTAAACCACAATCCCTCAAGGATGCCATTAACTTGGCACGGATGAGAGACAACCAACTCACAAGGCAGCAGGAGTTCTTACAACCACCCCCACTTGCACGAGCTTCTCTAACTCTTCCACTAGCAGCTCGTGTAGCTCTCGTAGCACCTCCGATCAGGCAATTATCATGGGAGGAAATGCATAGGAGGAGAGCACAAGGCCTCTGTTTCCATTGCAATGAGCGTTTCACAACCGGGCATAGATGCCAAAGACCCCAGTTGTTACTCTTGTAGGGACATGCAGGTAACGTGGTATGTGAGGACATCACTGATCAACAGACATTGGAGGCTGACCAAGGTGGAGGCGCAGTGGAATAAATTTAAGGAAGAAAATGTGGGCTAGTGGAAGCAGCTTCCAGCCGAGGAGGCAGCAAGGGAGCCAACAAAAAAAAACTGCTACACATGTTCCCAACTGTGGACCTTGAGGACAAGGATCCACTGATGGAGGAAGTATTGATAGGCCACGACGTTGGAAGGGTGGACATGAAAGACTGGGTCACTTGCCGTCGCTTGCAGTTACGAGATTTATGTTAGTTTTATTTTCGTTGTTCTGTTCTATTTTACGTACGTGTGCATGTTCTGTTTTAACGTTCTGTTTTTAAGTGTGTTTACGTTGTGGTACTCTTTATTAACAGTCCGGTGTTGTCCTTTAATTTCGGCATTTATGTAAATGGGTTTGTTAGTGATCTGCTATTTAAGCAGTCAAGGATTCTTAATGAAGAAGAAAAAAATTACTCAAAGCATTGTGGTTGTTTCTCACCCGAAGAGAAAGTTATTTACGTTAGCATTGAGTATTTCGTTGGGACCTATCATTCAAAGATGTGTACTTATTTGGTAGTTAACGAATTATATGAAGGTCCCATCTAGAAGACTCTAGGTTTGGATAGAAGGATCCCCCACATGACATTACATCTAACCAATCGATGTGGAGCATAGTGTTTAAAATATAAGATTTTTTCATCATTTCAGATTATTCCGACAGATACGAGATCATTTTAATTAAAATGAAAAGAATCATTGTCATTTGACAGCGTAAAAAAGTGTGAGAAATAAAGACAACACTGCAAATATAGAGAAGAGAAGGGGAGATGGAGAGTAGAGGCCAGGGGAGGAGGGAGGAGCTCCTCCGCCAAACCGAAGTGAAAGCCAAACCAAACTTTGCTGCATATTCGTATGCATTTTTGCCGTCAATTTATGGGCGTGCCAAAGATACGACAGATACTGGCAGATTTGAATGGGAGGCATCACGCTATTGCTGGGTGGTGACAGTTGGCTACAAAGTTCCCCATAAAGCTGAACTTTTTGTTTTTTATAATCAAAGCTGGACCTCGACTCCCATCAAGTTGAAAACAGCTAACATTATTTAGGTCCCTTGGACCGTTCAATTTTAAGACGAGTTTTACATCAAATTATTAAACTTATTTCGATCCAAAATTTCTTTATATATTATATCTATAATATTTTTTTTATTTAAATTTATAATTTTTTTAATTTTTTTATATATTTAAATTTATCTTAACATCCAAATATTTTTATTTTAAATAGATCCCACAAAATTCATTTCCGTATCTCAACTTATTATTATTTATAAAAAACTTAACCAAACTCACAACTCAACATATAAATGGAACCTTACTACTGCCATTTTGAACACCACTTAAATCTGAACTAAGAGGAGCTAAGCAGCCGGCTCAGTTTGAATTGAGAAATACTTTCAATCCATCTTATTATTATAATTTTTATAAATTTTTACATAAAATACAATAAATAATTTAATTTTTTTAAATTTTAAAACAATAATAAGATTAAAAAATAATATTATAATAATATTTTATTTAACTTTTAACTTTTATCTCAATTCATCTCAACTCACTGTCCAAACTTAACAAGCTAGCTGCAATTGTTTGTAACTCATGTTCACGTGCGGTCATGAAAATCTTTAAATTCTGCTGCAAGCAAATGCCTGCGACATGACCATAATGAAGCAATTCAATGAGAGCAACACAACAAAGAGAAAATCTGGAACAAGAAAACGAAAATCTAATGAATAGCCGCATGCATATTACGTTCATTTCCGAAAGGAACAGTACTATAGAAAATTATAAGTATATTCCTCCTTCTCATTTGGCTAGGAGCAGTAAAGAATGAATAACTCTTGTTGAAGGCGACTTCGTGCACCGATGCGCACCGAAAGCTGACATGGAGGTTGGGTTTAAACAGAAATGAAGATGAAACGGTGCATGTAAAAATCCTACGGCTTAGCTAACTTTTTTCTTCTTTTTTTTTCTCTGCACCTCATGGAGTTGAGAATTTTTTTTTTCTTTCCAGATTTTGACGAAAGGACAAGGCCTTTCTTTGTAAAAATCCTTCAATACTAGCTTAGCTAACTTCTTTTTTTCTCTGCCATGACCTCCTGAAGTTGATTTTTTTTTTTTTTCCAGATTTTGACGAAAGCAGAATCATCACCACCAAAGACTTCTTTTTTTCTTTCCAGATTTTGACTATCTTCGTAAATCCCCAAAAGAAAGACTATGATGAAGAGAGAAGATAAGAGGAGGCAAGAGAATGTGGCCATGAATTTCCCACTCTGCAAAAAGAGCCAGTTTCCCTTCAAAATTGCTCATATATTTTTTTCGGTTTTTGAAACCTAGCTAATTGGGGTCTCTTTCCCACCCCACTCTGAAATTCAGAAGAGGAAGTGGTTTGTGGACCAAGAGCACCGTTGTCCTGTAGAACGTGAGAGAAAGAGGAAGAAACAGACGACTAGGAGCTGTGTGTGGATTGTAGAGTGAAGGAAGTAGGGGGCTGGCTTCGTATTTAACGACCGCAGGCGCCTCTGCTTTTTTGCTGAATAGTGAAGGGGGAAGATCAGAATGATGAAAATGGACAGCGGAGGGGAGAATAAGTTAAATACATTGCAATTCAAACTTCCTTGAGATATCTTCCAATAATAAATTGAACAAGAAGTTAAAGGATCATCAGATGTAATTTTTAACCCACGACCTCCCATGATTAAACCTTGACAGAAGCGTTACCTTATTGCAATGAAAAAATGATTCACTAATTTTCATCGTATTTCACTACACTTAAAAATATATAAATAAGAAGCAAGGTGGGATCTTTTGGGTCAACAGTAATGCCTTCTTACTTAATCAAGGACAAGCCTGCCAGAACCCTAAGATGCAAAACGAGGAGTGAAGAAGAAAAAAGTTGATAATACGTTTGACTCATCATTAAAAAAGGAAAAAAAGAAGCAACTATCTTGTACTTGGTCCGAGAAAAAACTCCATATGCCCACAATTTTTCCAATCAGCTCTCTCTCTCTAAATTACTAACAGAAATATTTTTACTTTCATTTAGATTGCAAAAGAGAAAATAACGTTGTTGTTGGGGTACAGCCCTAATCATATAAAAGCCCCTGGACCTTACAACACTATTACTTGCAACAACCAAAACACAGTGTTTCTTTTAAGATTTTCCCAAAAGAAGTTTATTTCGAAAGCAAAATGATGTCATTCATCTATCTCCATTTTTATCTATCAAGCACAAGGCAGAAAAGAAGATTACATGAACAATTACACTTAACTTTATTTTCAATCTCTCAACTCGTAGGTGCTATTGTAAACCCATATGAACATCTCCTTTGTGCCCCCATTTGTTCTTTGCGTATTAAGTATCCTATATAATTCCACCATGCCGAAATCAAAATGCCCCACCAAAATGTTACTATGGAAGCACAGCTCATCCACTGTCAAGCTTCAAAATCAAAGGCTTACCATCAAGAGATCACCAATCACGACTCCAAGGACGCGCTCTTACCGGGTAAGAAATGATCTAAAGTTTTTGATCTCATTTCACCATACATGCATTTTAAGAATTTTCTCAATCATGTGGAGTGCATTTTGAAATAACGATTGCAAGATATTTCTACATCAAATAGCTGTAAAAAATTAGGGTTTGCATTGGTCTAGACAATCTATGACAAATTTTCATGTGGTCTAATCACCTAAATTGTAAATGAATTTATGTTAGAAACTTGGAATCCAGTCTACTCACAAGTTAAAAGAAAATGTTATTTTTAATAATAAATTTATCATTAGCAATTAATATTAACTGATATATCATATTTTAAAATTCAAATATCTTTTAATTTAAGTGCGACTTGTAAGTTATTTAAAATATATTATATTAGTTGATGTAATTAAGGAATGAGTCTGCAACCAAAAATGAGTTTGGTTCTGCTACTACATTACTCATTTCAGCTAACATTTCTGAAACCAGAAATGTGTCTTTCATATTTTCGAAGTCAAAAGTTCACTTTGATGATGATCATATTCCACATAGCTGTTGGAATCTGTTTATCATCTGTGCTTGTCACTTTCACTGAGGTAGTTTCTAGTATATAAACAATTACAACACGTACGTAGTATTCTATTGGTGATTGTTGCATAGCTGTGATTACCCACTAAAAACATAACCTGAATGACATGTTCAGCTTTAGTCCAATTGTTTAAATTTGTTAACTATACTGAACAAATTTTCTATTCTTGATAAGAACAAATTGTTACATTTTTTTGGTTCTATTTTTTAGGGGCATGAAATTAATTAATTGTTGATGTGTAATTACACTTCTGCTACCTTCAGCAGGCAAGCCCTAGTGACTGGTTTGACTCCAATTTTGGTTGCCAGTGAAGTTCACGCTGTATTAAGCCCAACATTAGATATATATATATTTATATATATATGTATTTGGAGGGTTTACATAGCCTTAGGTTGTTCTAGGCATCGAGTTAGTATTGACTGAACTATGATATCAATAGCATAGATACAATGGTCTTGGTTGAATGTTCTTCTCCTTCTTTAGGCTTTTTGTCCCTTCCTTTTATTTTCTGAATTGTGTTAGGTTGATATTGCTTTAGAACATTAGAGCTTGTAGACTTATTGGTTGATGATAGAAAGAGGGTTTTTCCATATACTTAAAACTTTAAGACCATTGCATCATTTGATAGTTGTCCCCTGTTATTAGTAGGCTATCCTATGTGGATGTTGCTTCTGTTTAGAAATAATTTATGAGATTGGCTTCTGGCTCTTGATTAGTATTCCCTGTAGTTTGTGAAATCTTTTACCTTAATACATTTCTTCCCTTTTGTTTTGGAAGACTCACTTCAGTCTAAAGAATTGTCTTGATAAGAATAGGCATGTTTGTAATCGATCTTAACCATTCTACGTCTTGTAGATGTTGTGATGCACTAATGAAACATGGTTTTAGACTGCACCCAGCCAAAAGTAAAATTTGTTGGAATAAAATAGGACTACCAACAAACTTGCAGTAATATCTTTCCAGATGTAGTAAGTTACTGAGAAAATAAATAATTTGCACTCATTTTTTAACTAAAGCCATAGATTTTCCCCCATCCCCAAGAGCCTACCTATCTCTATGGTCCCTAGCGTAAAAACCAAGAAACTATGCCATCTAAGTAGACTCGCATCTCTTTAACTTGCACATTTTAACCTTTCTTGGCATATTTCTACAAGTGTATCAGAAAGTTACCAAAACCATTGCTGGTTCTTTACCTTCCAACACAAGGAAGCGTCCATTGTCTCCTTAGCATAAGCTTCTATGTTTGAACCACTATTTTGTAGAAGTTGAAAGCTTCTAATTGTTTTAGTTAGGTTGTTTTTCATAATGGCCACAAGAGTGGCAAAAAAAAAAAAAAAACATAGTGATTTTTCTAAACTAAAGTAAAAGTCCAACTTCATTCTTAGAACAATTTTCTACATAAAACCATAATGATCCATATAGAGTCTCTAGTGAACTTGTGCACCAAGAAAATTGCATGGAAAATGTCTTTTGAATATTTGGGCTGTTTAACTTGTTTTGAGAAATACATTTGACTGTTGCTTTGAGAAATACATTGTCATTGTCTCTAGATTGTTTTGAGAAATATATTTTCATTGTCTCTAGCTGTCTCTACTGGAAATACATTTGTACTCACCAAAAAGGGGACATCCAGGTTCTAAATTAGGGCAAATGGTGGAAGTTATAGTTTACATGCTAGGAGATATATATTTGACTGCTTAAAAACATGTCAGGTTGGAAATGATCCCAGCCTTGCAAAACTAGATGACAGTTTTAGCTCTCCTGTTAACTCTGTCTAGAATGTGCTTCCAAGTGTAGAAATGTCAAGTTGTATCAAGGATAAATCCAGGATCATATTCCACAAGGACAAAAGATTATCAAAACATTTATGAAATTTAATTGAAAAAATATGATGATGTATGAGAAGTGTAAAAAGTAAAATGAGGTATAAAATTCTTTCCTTTTGTATTTTTTTTATGTATGTATAAACAATGAGTAAAATGGAAATTAATATATTCACAAAGAAAGATTTAATGAAAATGGAATGTATGGTTGTGCTTTGAAGATCTTAGTTTTATAAATTTTAGAAAGATGAATTAAACCATAAAAGAAATAGTTGCTGAAAATTGGATATTCTAAATGATGAAAACTGTAATTCTAATTCCTACAAGAAACAAATAGAAAATTTAATTTAAAGCTGAAAATAACAATTCCAAATAAATGATTTAACAAACACTTGAGTTGTGTATGAAACTCTCTTTGTTTCGGTTTCTAGAATATTTCCTCGATTAACAATCCAGTCAAAGCATCGATAAACGGAAGATAACAAGTTATGCTCAAGTTTTACAATATATTTCCTAAGGGATTCACAACTTTACTAACCAAACACGTTTTAACAATCAACTGAAAGAAGCCTTGATGATTTTCAAGCATTTGTTGTGCCTTACATCAACAATAAATCAAGAGCAAGAGTTGCACTCTATTTTCAATTCAAATCTGACTAGCAATAAGTGAAATCAATATTCATCAACAAAATATTGCATTAAGCTAGAACCCAAAACAAATCAAATCTCATTCCACAACCCAAGTTTCAGAAATTAGTTACACATGGTATTTCTAAAAGCAAAACTCGATCTAAATAAAACCATCATAAAATCTGAGAGTAAAATAGATCCAAATGGATTAAACCCTAGAATGCAAAAATTAGTTTCTCCAAGAAAAAGCCCTGGCCAAAATTACCAAGAAAAGCAAAGATCTAAACCTTAAAAACTCAACTGTCCGAAAAGAACTCCGAATAAAAATAGTAGAAATCAATCATAATATTCTGAAGAAAAGACCAGAAAAATAAAAGTAAAAACTCAGCTATCCCAAGAGAGCAAAAACGAAGAAGAGAGAGGAGCAATAATATATGCAAAAAGCTCCCAAATGTTTTTAAAAAAAAAGTCGAAAAAAATAAATTGAGAGAGAGCCTTCACGATTTTTCCTTTCCCTTTTATATCTCTCCCCTTTATCATTTGTGCGTTCCACTCCCAAAAATCCACTGCTGCACGTCCTAGCTGATCAAATTCACTCCACTCCACGCCTGCACGTTTAGCCGCATCTCTCATATAGTAGCCCCTTTTCATTTCCACCTGCAAGCCATCACTTTCCCAAGGTTCACTTTAGCCTTTTCTTAAGTGCTTCCTCTCATGGGCTTAAGTGCTTGCACATGGGCCTATCTTGCTTGATGATTCCTTTTGGTTGATCCACCCTTTAATGATCTTCACCTCCTAATATGTTTACAAACACCATGCACCCAGCAATAAGATCAAATATATTATATAAGATTGTTTGAGTACTGCTTGCAGGCCAGGTGCAATAAATTATAGAAAGTCATTTTGCATGCCAAACATAGTTAAATCACATTATCTAATTAAAACTCTTATTTAAAAACATAAAGCTCTATTAATCCAAGATATTTAAGAGTATTAATGCCACATAATTGACCATTAATCACCTGTCTTGCAATCAGCATTACACCATTATATATACCGAAAAAAAGCAGTAGTGCTATGTTGACCTTTCAAACCTATGTATCCAAACAAAACTGTATAATATACCAAATCACCAATTATGTTAGGACCTCCTCTATCAACCCATTGAAAACCAACTTTTCTATCTCATTCACAACTTCCTCTACATCATCGCTAGAAAACTCATGTTGTGACACCCCAACTCCCACGTACAAAACTACACGGGAATCGTGACGTTAGGATGGTGACAACACAGGTTACGCATCCCAACGACAAGTGCCACGTGTGTGTACAAGCAACAGTGTATAATAAAACGTAACGGTTAAAATAATTAACATAACTAAGTACCAAAATTTTAAATACGAAATTACCAAAATACAAGTATACTGAAAGTTAAACAGTTATCCAAGAAATATAGCGAAAGCTAAATATATACATGTGGGAAACAAATCCCATAATCCAAAACAGCAGCAACCACATGCCACCTTCTCCACAGAGCCGATCCCTAAGGCTTATCATCCTCATCTGCATCAAAACCTGCGGTACCATAAATTGTATGGATATCTGTTTGTATTTTAATGACCTTATAACGTCAGGTGTTATGTTTGTTTCAATACTCAATTTATTAGGGATCAATGCATATATGTGGTTGGATTGCATATATATGGTTTGGATTATTTCTCCAAACTAAATGAATCTCACGTCAAGTGTGATAGACCTCTTATTGATGTGTATTTGCAACGTTTCCATTTCAAGCTTGCAAGAGAAGATGGGCTACGGGGATGTTTAGGAATAGAGATATTTCATCTCATCTTATTTCCGATGCATGGCATCCCCGTAATCTTGTAGATTTTGTGGAATCCTAAACATTTGAAAGTCTTGGTAAAAGGAGCAAGGTTTTTTGTTTTGTTTTTTTTTTTTTTTTCTTTACTAAGCAAGTGTACTACAAATATATAAACACTTACATGAGACAGAGATAATAGGGCGGGAGATCCTAGCATTCATTCCATCTATTTTCTACAAGAGAAAGCCACCTAAAGCGCTTTTGATAAAGCCCAATAATCGGATTGTAACACTACGACTGAAGTCTCAGTGAATTAATTTGTGTTGTATGTTACTGGTCTAGACTGACTGAATTAGACTTTCACAATCTCTTTTCTACGATCCTTGGTTATGAGAAGTGGTAACATAGGGAGATAGTAAGCGAAAGAAACATCGAATCACCAATGGATGACTGCTAGGAATTGTGAAGGTGCGTGAAGACCACGCACCACATTAGGAGGTGGAGGTTGGTGGGATGTAAGAGACCATGGTTGTTGATCCCAAAATGCTGTACGTGGCGACGACAAGCTCTTCTTGGTGATGTACACGTCGCTCTTCTCAATAATCTGCTTTTACCGTGTGAAGAATCGGCAGCTGTAACGGAACTGGCCTGCGCATGATCCTTCAATGAACAAGCTCTGAATTCGATTCATCAAACAGCTGGTTTGAATTGGCTAGCTCTGAATTCTTACCACGTACAAGAATTAAATGTCTAGAAGCATTAAATGCACTTGTTGTCTTAAAAAAAACTATTATTATTATTAAAATAATAGTTTTTGTTATGTAAGTATTAAATTTTTTTTTAAACAAATATGCATAAATTTGATACTTCATAATTGTAAATATAATTTCTTTTATTAAGAACAATTCTACTACAGGTAACCGCTGCATTGGATACTTGTTGCGAAACCGTGTGACGTGATTAATGCCACGTCACTTTTATATTATTATTTTAATAAATGAATTAAAATAAAAAAAATTCATCTAAAAAATCCTCTTCTGGCCAAACTCATCCCTGTTTTGCATCAACCATCTCGTCTTCGTGCCGTCAAGCTCGAAAATCTTCTATTTTTTGCTGTATCTTTGATTATTTGGAGTAACAACCCCAGAACGCAAATCCCATGCATCAACAAGATCGGTGATTTAGACCTTGCATCGGGTTTGGTTTCAAAGGCGGCAAAGATAAATGCCCATTTGGTGCAAAGAGAGGAGGCCATGAAGAAGAGCAAAGAGCTTCTATTCATAGAGCTGTGCTAGTACCTTGCTTTGAAAGGAGATGAGGTCAGGAAGAAGTGGACAAAGATGGACAAAGAGGACAAATGGGTTTTGGTTAAAAGGATTATTTCAGAGTGGAGTGAGAGTTTCCATCCCTTGTCTACAAGGTCTGTGAAGGAGATGGTTGAGGAATATTTCCTAGATTGAGGAGGATGATAGGGTTTTCCTAAAACAAGTGAAGAAAGGGGGAGAAAAGTAGAAAATTTGCATGTTTGTTTGAATACCACTGCCACTACCAAGTTTGATAACTCTTCGCATGCCAATCAAAAGTGCACCATTTTAATAATTCCACGTGGAACCACAGGTACGTGCCGGGTACCCCTCCTAGGTATAAGTAGTATTTTTGTATTAAAAAAGACGATATAATACATAATAGTGAGAATAAGACTACTAATTAAAATGAATCGACAGTATAATACATAATAGTGAGAATAAGACTAGTAATTAAAATGAATCTTGAGATCATGTAAGCTCGATGCCAGTTTGAGTGAGGGAATGGGAATTAATTTACTGCAAATGCCATTTATAGAATGTTTCTGTAGGCATGAAACACTGCTCGGTGGCATGTGCAGCGATCTTGGGGGTGGGGGTTAGGCTTCACTGGTCTCTGCAATTTGGGGATAAAAGGGGTCGAGATGGGTGTGGCAGTTTACATGTTTTGTAAATTCTTTAAGAGAAATGCTTGGTTAATAAATAATTAAGTGTAAAACTAACTCTCCTATGTCTCATGGACTGCCTTCTATATATAAGATTACAATTTACAACTTGATAAGTGTTAGAAACCGAAAAAACGCTAAACACTAAGGCCTCGTTTGTTTTTAGAGATGAGATGAGATGATATAAGATTAAAATTAAAAAGTTGAATAAAATATTATTAGAATATATTTTTTAATATTATATTTGTTTTAGAATTTGAAAAAGTTGAATTATTTATTTTATTTTGTATGAGAATTTGAAAAAGTTGTAATAATAGGATGTGAGGTTATCAAAGTTTTCAAAATTTTAAATTTTGATCTTGAAAATAAATAAGGAAATATTATTAGAATATATTTTTTTAATATTATTTTTGTTTTAGTATTTAAAAAAGTTGAATTATTTATTTTATTTTATGTAAAAATTTAATAAAATTATAAGAATTAAATAAGATGATATGAGATAAGATGAGTTAACGTATTTGTGAAAGCGAACGACGCCTAAATTCTACCAAAACTCAGCTTGTACTATATATGTACTGCGACGACGTACCAATTTGACAATCACACAATCGATCTATTGCTTGGATAACAAAGTTGAACTTTAATGATTTGCGACATCATTAGCATCTAACATAATCTAATATTATTCAAAAGATAAAGATTGACATGATAACGAAGTACTTGAACTTGAGAATCTGCAAATTATCATATATGCACACTACACACATGCGAGGAGAATCATATTAGGATGGTTGATTAAGAGACATGCCTCTTGTTCTCAAGAAACTCGACAAATTTATCAACGTATTGGTGCTGGAGGTCCTTGTCCCCAAATATGGTGGCCATTTCCTTGGCTTTGTCCCTATGAACTTGCCCCTCCGAATCCTCCATCACCAACTTCAGCGTCTTAGCCACCGAGTCCCTCGTAAATGTCCCATCTTGCTCATTTCTTGGTACTTCAATTCCTACTTGCATCTCTTCCAAAGACCGAGCGATTAATCCTTGGTCCGCGTAGAAGGGCAACATAATAAGTGCAAGTCCAAAATTGAGTGCCTCTGATACTGAGCTCCAACCACAGTGGGTCAGAAATCCCCCAACTGAATCATGAGCTAATATCCTTAACTGAGGCACCCAACTCGTCCAAACAACGCCACGATCTTTGGTTCGAACCTCGAACCCTTCTGGTAGTTCAACTGAGTCCCCAGCAACTGAGTCACTTTGTTTTCTTAGAACCCAAAAGAAGGGCACTCCCGATTGCTCTATCCCAAGAGCCAACTCGTTAAAGTCTTGTTGACTTGGTTGGACTTCGCTTCCAAATGCTATGAAAACCGCTGACCCTTTCTCTTGTTTGTCTAACCACTCAACAATCATATCCCAAGTGCTATCTCTCTCGTTTCCACTTTCTTGGGCTGAGGGCGGCAATAAGCCCACTGGAATTACTGGCATTTCATAAAGGTCACCAAGGAGCTTCAACCACTCAGCTTCGATCTCCATGCAGGTTTTAGTAGCCACGGCTTCAGCACCCGAGGCTACTGTAATGACACGAAACCAATCTGAAACACCTGAAGCATTAATTTCATCGAAGGCGTCAAGGATTTTCTTTGCCTCAAAGATCCGAAATGCTATTTTTGATGGGAAAGGGACCCATTTGGGGCTGACGGTGAAATGCTCAGGCTCCGTCCGTGCATAACCTTCGCTAAGATTTAATGGTCCAAAGAAACATAAGGATGATGCCCTGAAAATAGTAAAGAACACCCGTGGGATGCCTAGCTTAGCAGCAATTGGAGGTAACCAATGAGGTGCAAAGTCGTGAATAATCCAATCAGGAGTCGACGTTTCTAAGAAACGAGACAAAGGTTCTTGGAGACCATCATGAGCTCTCTTAAGGTAAGGAACTATGTGGTATGGTACGTCCATGGTGGCCTCTGCATTTTCTGGCAGGTTCTCTACATGGGGCAAAGGAAGTTGCACTAAATTTATCCAAGGTGCTATATCTGGAGAGATCTTTGGGAGGCGTTCGATGTTTCTCGGAGTGGATATGAAGGAAACAAGATGACCCTTTCGGGCTATGAGCTTGCCGAGCTCTAAGAATGGGATTATGTGACCGAAGGCTAGCCATGGGAACATGGCTATGTGAAGCTTTTTAGTCTCAGCCATGGCGATCAATGGTACTTGTGGCGTCCTGTGTTTCACTTCTATTTCTGACATTTGAAATACTTCATGCAATTATTGGGGTTCATAGATGTGATCTTATTTGGTAGTTGACGAATTATATGAGGGTCCCATTTAGAAAACTCTAGGTTTGGACAGAAGCTGGATCCCCGACATGACAGTACATCTAGCCAACCGATGCGGAGCATAGTGTTTAAAATATAAGATTTTTTTATCATTTCAGATTATCATCAAATTATTGCGATAGATACGAGTTCATTTTATTTAAAATGAAAAGAATCAATGTCATTTGACAGCATAAAAACGTGCGACAAATAAAGACAACACTGCAAATATAGAGAAGGGGAGATGGAGAGTAGAGGTCAGGGGAGGAGGGAGGAGCTCCTCCGCTAAACCGAAGTGAAAGCCAAACCGAACTCAGCATATTCATATGCATTTCTGCCGTCAGATTATGGGCGTGCCAAAGATACGACAGATACAGGAAGATTTGAATGGGAGGCATCACGCTATTGTACGGTGGTGGTGACAGTTGGCTACAAAGTTCCCCATAAAGCTGAACTTTTTGTTTTTTATAATCATTCTATAAAGCTGGACCTCGACTCCCATCAAGTTGAAGACAGCTAACATTTAGGTCCCCTGGTCCGTCCAATTTTAAGATGAGTTTTATATCAAATCATTAAACTTATTTGATTCAAAAACCTCTTTACATGTTGTAATTATAACATTTTTTAATTTAATATTTTTTTATATACATAACTTATAATTTTTTTTAAATTTTTTTTATATATTTAAACTCATCTCAACATCTAAATATATTTATTTTAAATAGATTTCACAAAACTAACTTCAATATCTAATCTAGGTGTATAATTTTAAACTAATAAACCGACCCTAATCAGATCAGACCGATCTTGAACCGGTCCAATTCGGGACTAGTTCGTAGAATTCGTAAACCAACTGGAACCAATCAGGTTCTGATTTTAAGATTTTTAAGACCGAACCGGACCGGTTGAAATATATATATATAAAATAATATTTTATAAATAAGTTTTATACATAATTAAAATTATACAAAATATTTTATATAAATTAATATATAAGTTTTATATATAATGTATAATTATACGTGAAATTTATATATATATAATATATATCATATATGAAATATCCTATTAATATAATTATATATAAAATATTAATCTTAAATATGAACATTTCTAATTTGTTTGATCATATACTATTAATATAATTATATATAAGATAATGTTATTATAAAGTAAAAGTTTAATCTTAAAAATGAAAATGTAATTGATCATGTATTATATAGCTATACTAATAGTTTAATATTAATACTATTATATAGTCTAATAATTTATATAGCTATGCTAATATATAAGTCTATAACTATTTAATTAATACCAATAGTTTAATATAGACTATAGTTATAGTTATACTAATATAGTTATATTAAATAACTATAACTAATACTAATATATAACTATATTAATAGTCTAATATTAAAACTATTATATAGTCTAATATATTATATAGCTATACTAATATATAACTAGAACTATTTAACTAATTCTAATTGTTTAATATAGACTATAGTTATAGTTGTACTAATATAGTTATACTAAATCACTATAACTAATACTAATATATAGGCTAATATTGATACTATTATGTAGTCTAATATATTATATTAGACTATATAATATATTAGACTATATTATATTAAATGTATTACAAATATATTGTCTAATATATTAGACTATATTATACTAAATTTATTACAAATATATAAAAATTATAATTAACAATTTTTCAAACCGTAATTGTTTTTTAAATTATCATTAAAAAAATACATTAAAAATAATCAAATATTAATTTCCTATAACCAAACCCAATTGGTGCCGTTTTCCTATAACTATGTTTAAATCCTGAACTCTAAAGTTCTGCCCCTCACCATCTCTGTCTCTCGTCCGCTCACTCTCTCCCTCTCTCTCGTCTTTGACTCCCGAGTACCTGCCCAGTGCCCAATGCCTAGCGCCCAGTGCTCTCCCGTCTCTCACTCTCTCATCTCATACTCTTTCATCTGACGTCTCTCACTCTCTCTTCTCGCAACTCTCTCGACCTCAGTCTCTTTGCCGAGTGTCCAACATCAACGGTAAGTTTTTTTGTTCTTGTTTTTTGTTTTTGAAATTATATACTAGGATTTTTGTGATTGAATTTTATGATATTGGGATCTTTGTGATTGGATTTTTCGTTTTGTGATATTAGGGTTTTTGAATCCGAAATTTAGGATTTTTTGTGATTGTGTTTATTACCCTATTTGTGATATTAAGGTTTTGTGATTGGGTTTGTGACATTACTTTGAAATTATGATAGATGATATTTGTGATATTAAGGTTTTTTGAATCCGAAATTTATTTTGGTTGGGTTTGTGAAATTGTGTTTTGTGATTGAGTTTTTGAAATTACATTGATAGGACTTACATTAATCTTTTAAATAAAAATAAAAATAAGCCTTTAATTGAAACAGATTTTATAAACAACTTTTATAGATTTTAATTGATAGTTTTTTTTTTCTTTTTATAAACAGATTTTTAATGATAAAATGTTAAACTTACATTTTAAAAAAATCGAAAAACTGGACCGGACCAGAAACCGGTAAAACCGAAAGTACTGATTTAGGAGGGTAACTGGTGCGTAATCGATTTTGAAAAATGCAAAACTGGTCATACCAGTTCGGTCCAAGTTTTGTTCAAAATCGGACCGAACAGGACCAGTTACACCCCTAATCTTAGCTTATTACTATTCATAAAAAACTCAACTCAACTCACAGTTCAACATACAAAGAGGACCTTATGACTGCCATTTTGAACACTACTTAAATCTGAACTAAGAGGAGCTAAGTAGCGGGCTCAATTTGGATTGAGAAACATTCTCAATCCATCTCATCTTATCTCATCTCATTATTATAATTTTTACAAATTTTTTACATAACATACAATAAACAATTCAACTTTTTTAAATTTCAAAACAATAATAATATTAAAAAATAATATCATAATAATATTTTATTCAACTTTCATCTCAACTCACTATCCAAACTTAACCTAAGAGCATCCACATTCGGTTAAGTATAATACTATTCTAGCTAAATTTTAGAGAAAAATTTAGGGATGGGATGAAAAAACAGTCCCCATCCCATTCCCTATTTTAGGTTGCGATTTTAGGGCTGTTACATGTCTTCCCCATATTTGGAGAATAACTGTACATCCCCCAAAGCTTTCACGAATCCCTTCGGGTTGTTGGTCCCGCGTGTTCCTCTCTCTCCACTTGCGGTTTGCTCTTCGACGTTGCCCTCTGTCGCACCTGTTGCCACCATTCACGGTGGTTTCTCTTCATCAGCCCATCCCATGTAAGTTTTTCTTATACTTGAAAGATATTGATCTGAAGGCCCCTGCCATAGCTGGACTTTGTCCCGTATAGTGCAAGCACGATTTTACACAAAAATCTCTCCCAGAGGCTGAATCTGATGCTTATTGTGCTAGTATAATTTTGATTTTACCTTTGGATCTAAATTTGGCCACTGAAATAATGTTTTCGATCTCGGATTCCTACGACATTGCAAATCCGGGTTTGGCATTTCAATTGAATTTGTCCTCTTCATTCACTGTATTTGAGGCTCTATGTAATACATGTTCGACTTCTTGGGCATTTTCAAGAAGATCTGCTTATGTTTTTCATCAGTGTGGTTGGCATTAATTTATTTGTTTCTTGTTTGGGCATTTTGTATTTCACTGCTCTAGGATTTCTATGTTGGCTTGAGGAATCTCATCTTTCATTTGGTTATCTTTTATTTGTAAGTTTCTTAACTACTGTGAGCAATTTCGAACAATCCGAAACCTTAGTTCTTTGTCTGTGAGCTATTGTCTTTGATTTTTTGCCTACTGTCCTTGGAACCATGAATCCATTATGCGGATGAATTTGCCTACTTGCCCTTTGAACCATGAGACACAATGCTTGTGAATTTGGCCAAGAACTGAGAGTCGTGCTTATATGTGTTAAACCAGTTCTCATCCACCATGGGTTGGTGGAGTTTAGTGTATGCCAACTAGTGCTCCAAATTGTGAATTTGCTAATTTATTCATCAATTGTAAAATTCCAATTATATATGCTACTACTTGTCTTTTATCTGGCCTAATTGTTAAGATTATGCTAAAGATAACCAAACACCTTTGTAGCCAAGTAAGCCTTTGTTTTAATCAGTTTTATATGGATGGTAGGATTGATTCTTTCTGAAGTTTTGGAAACATAGGGTGTTTATCTTTGGAAACCAAATGGTCTTTAGGAAAAACTCAAAATTTTCCTTAAAAGGAGACATAGTTTAAATTAAGAGGAATCTATTTTTTTTTCGAATTTTAGTATTATTGTGTGCACTCAAGAGTTTGGACCATGTTTTCTTGAAAGAAATTGGCTCGATTCAAAATTTCAGTTGTATGAAATTGATAACCTCTTCATATTTACATAGGTGGTTCGGTTATGTTGTTTTTACTCATAATTATATGGGTTAGATTTGTGATACTTTAGAAATATCTGGTTAGGAACTTAAGAGAATGAATTATCTGAATACTTGGTACATTTTTAATACTCAAGATGAATCAAATATATATGGGAGCAGATGGCATGTATGTCACAGATGCCATTGGGCCAAAATGTTGTTTAAAAGGCCTTAAATCTAACCATATGATCATGGGGACATTGGTTTCATTTGTTGTTGTCGACATTGGGGCTATTTGCCTGAAAAAGTCATTGCATTATCTATGTATTTATAGAATCAAGTATGTTTTCATTAGTGTGGTTGGCATTGATTTATTTGTTTTTTGTTTAGGCATTTTTTATTTCACTGCTCGTTTAGGTTTCAAGTTAGTTCTTATAATTCTTATTTTCTTGTCTATTTTCATGGTTGGTTTTGCAAATATTCAAGGTTGGTTTTGCAACTAATCATGGTTGGTTTTGCAACTTTTGTGTTTGTGCATAATTATTAATTATCATGACATTTGTAAGTTGGACTCACTTCTTTATACACTTCTTGGGCATGGACTATTATTAGTTTGTGCATCATCTTTTCTGGTATCATTAATTATCATTACTAATTATTAATGTTCATTGGCATATTAGTGGTTATTAATGTTCATTGGAATAAGTTGTCTAGTGTAAGGCTGTGATGATGGGATGTAGGGCTCCATGGGAGGGGGCTATGAGACAAATAAATTAGGGGCTCCTTCGATATGGCAGGGTAACCCAAACTCGGATGGCCACCAACTATTTTGTGACCGTTGGTGCAAAAGGCAACCGATGTTTTGGCGTTTTGCAACCATTATCTTAGTTGAACTCCTGTCTTACACATGATGTGACGCCCTGACTCCCACGTATTAAAAGCCTCGGGAATCGTGACGTCAGGATGATGACAACACGGGTCACACATCCCAACGATATGTGCTCAAGTGTGTGCAACGTGCCACCAGAGCACCAAAGAGTCACAGCGGATAATAATAATTAAGTCACTAAGTACCAGAATTTTTATATACAAAAATAACCAAAATACAAGTATACTGAAAGTTATACAGTCATCCAAGAAAATATAAAAAAACCGAATAAATACGCATGGAAAAAAAATCCCAAAATCAAAATAGCAGCAACCACATGCCACTTAACCACGGAGCCAATCTCTAAGGCTCGTCATCCTCGTCCTCATCTGCACCAAAATCTACGGTACCATAAAATGTTACCGCAGGTAAGTAATAATCCAAACGATCTCTAAGATTAAAATACATTTAATGCAACCAACATGCATGCAAATGAGGATATATGCACCAAACCCAAAAATATCATTTTCCCCAAAAACAATTTACACAAAAAATATATTTATTAGATACTGTAGGTGGGATTCACAGGCGGGACTCTACCACCATCTCTGCTTACCACCATCCCTACCGCATGTACCGTAGGTGGGAATAACAAGCGGGATAATACCACTATCCCTACTTACCACCATCCCTACGCGTACACCATAGGCGGGAATCGCAGGCGGGACTATACCACCATCCCTGCTTACCACCATCTCTACAGTTCCTTTTCACACAACACAAAAACCCAATAGAGCACTGTAGGCGGGAATCGCAGGCAGGACAACACCACCATCCCTACGCGTACACCGTAGGTGGGAATCACAGGCGGGACTATACCACTGTCCCTGCTTACCACCATCCCTACAGTCTCCTTTCTTTTTCCCCACAAATGAAATCCCGGTTTTCAATAAACACAATCATGATTATGCGTGCACATGCAATGCACCAATCCAACAATAAATTTCAATAACCAATCCAACAATAAATTTCAAACAACCAAATCCAGATCACAACACAACCAATCACAGACATAATAAACCAGTCAGTGCAAAAATATATTAAAACCTTAAAGATGTTCGGGAAAATACTTACAGCGCTTTAATATATTTTTCAGAGGATCACGAGAGAGTTGGAAGCGCCAAAACAGCAACACCACAGTGTAAAAACACTGTAGCCGAAAACACAGTGAAATAAAAAATTATACGGGGTCAAACGAAGACTTGGGAACGGTAGGGTAGGGCCTATGGGAGGTGGGGAAGCTAATGGTACCGAAGGTTGGCCGTGGGTGGCGGCCAAAACGGCGGTGGAAGGTCAAGAAACCCAAATTAGAGTGGGTGTTCGTTGGGGCGGCTTTGGCGACGGATCGGAGCTGAAATTAGGTAAGTTAGGACGGCAAGAGGCTGGTGAAGAAGTGGTGAAGAAATCGTGGCCGGACGGCAGCGTTAGAGCTCAAGATGCCGTGCGGCTTAGATGGTGCGTGTGGGCTACTGCCGGCGAGGGAGGGGCTGGAAACGGAGGAGTAGTGTCGCCGGCTGGAGGGGAAGAAGTTGGGCTGGGCGGTGGCGGCCACGAGCGATGCACAGTGGCGGCTGGGAGAAGAGAAGCGAACGGTGTGGGAGAGGAGAGAGAGAGGTATCGCGCGGGCTGGGGAGAATCCGAAGGAGAAGAAAGAAAAAGAAGAAAAAGAAGAAAAGAAAAAGAAAAAGGGAAAAAGAAAAAGAGGAAGAAGAAAAAGGAGATCCAACCCTTTTCAACTTGGGTTTCGAAAGTGATCCAACGAAAAAGATTTTAAAACCACTAGATAAATAAAATAATTCAAACTCAATGAAATACTCAATTAAAACAATAAAAAAATATTAAAATCTAAAAACAAGCCAATTTAAATTAAAGATCAATTTAAAATGTAAAACAATAAATAATATTAAGAAAATCCATTAAAATAATTTTTAAAACTTAAAATATTATAAAATAATATTTCGAAACTCCTTAAATTAAAAAAAAAAAAAGAATGAATTTTTAAAATAAATTAAAATAATCATTCTTTAAAAATGCACTAAAATACGGGGTGTTACACATGATGTCTATTATTTAAACAATTATGAGCCACATTTAAAACATACAAAGTGTTTAGGAAATTGGATGGGTATGCTCTTTTTTCCACATTTGCTAACTGTTTTTGTTATTTGAGTTGTCTTAACCCCTCGGCTGTGATGATCAGAAAATCTTTTGAATGGTGAAGTGGCACTTTGGCACACACCTCCATGGCATGGTAACCCAGATGGCCAATAAATAGTGACAACCGGTTGTTGCAGCCATTACGCGATGCCAAGTGTGGTGATACGTTGCACTAGGATTCCTGAGCCGGCTACCAAAATCATTTGCAAAATATAGTTTTTAATTGTCTCCACAGGATTCCTGAGCCGGCTACCAAAATCATTTGCAAAATGCAGTTTTTAATTGTCTAACATGTATACCACATTTTTATGTCTACAAAATTATAGAGATGGATTCACAAGAGCATAGAAATATGTTCTTCACCAGCCTCCTAACTCAGGAGCTTGAACTTGACCACATTTATGTTGGTCAAGGGGAATAACATCCTGTGACCTTGGATGACTCTCCACCCCTGCCCCAAGTAGAGCCTCCCTCTCAAAGAAAATCAGCCAAAGGTGCAAACTTCACCTCCGAAGAAGACAAGTTACTTGTCTCTGTATGGCTGAATAGTAGCATTGATGCCATCCAAAGAACGGACCAAAAACACGCCCAACTATGGAAAAAAGTTAGTCAATACTTCAAGAAAAATGCTATTTGCACCCGGGAGGGGTACCTCTCGCGTACCCGTGATTCCACGTAGGATTATTAAAACGGTGCACTTTCGTCTGGCCTTCCTGAAACTCAAATACACTTTCGTCCTTTGGCCTCCCTGAAACTCGAACGGCAGTTCTTAAACTCGAAAGGCACCATTGGTTCGAGAGGATCTGGGGCCGAACCGGATGCCATTTCGATGCCTCTGGCAATGGAAAATGCCTCACCGACTGCGGCTCGCTGAAGTGCTCCCTCAGTGGCCAGCCATTCGCCACGTTAGCCAAATTTACCATCGCGTCGAGTCCCTCTGGCATGGATTTCTACGGCGTCAGCTTGGTCGACTGGTACAACGTCGGCATGAACGTCAAGGCGACCGGGGGAACCGATGATTGTCAGTACGCAGGATGGGTCGCCGACTTGAACAGGTACTGCCCTCCCGAATTGCAGGTGGTCTCCGATTCAGGCTCGGTTGTCGCGTGCAAGAGTGCGTGCGCGGTTTTCAACGAGGCGAAGTTCTGTTGCACCGGCGAACACTCGACGCCGTAGACTTACTCGCCGACGCAGTACTAGGAGATATTCAAGAATTCTTGTCTGACTGCCTACAGTTACGCTTACGATGATGCTTCAAGCATTTGCACTTGTACCGGATCGGATTACTTGCTCATGTTTTGCCCAACCAGGTCGTGAGCATTTGCACGTTTTGCCCAACAAAATTGCTTATATGGGTTCGACGTGACGATGGGGGATGGGTTTGACCGGACAATGTGGATGGATGGAAAATACCATTTTTGACGTTGAGAGCATGTTTGATTTGTTTGTTCGAAATCGAGTCTTTTGTTTTCTTTTTTTTTAATAATATCGTGGTCAGCCGATTACGCAAACGGTACCCCAACCATGTACCTGTAGCAGTATTGATACTTCAATGACTATAAAGAAACAACAAATGAGCAGAGTGTTGGGTCGTTAATACATCGGTGGTCTGCCATTCAAAAGGCGATGAAGAAATCTTGCTCTAAGCTCGTCCAAGTTGAAGGGTTGAATCAAAGTGGCATGACTGAGCAAGACAAAGTATAAGCATCAGTCTAATTATTATTGACAACACTTAATTATCGTTTTTAAGCATTATCTTTCACTTATCTTTAATGGATAATTAATTATTTGATTTTCTTTTTTATTAAACCAGTTTGACAAAGTGAAGGTCATGTACCAAGCGCAATCGGCCTTTCAATTCGAGCATTGTTAGTAGCTATTGAAGGACCAGCCGAAATGGAATTAGCATTGCGGAGAAATTGGAAATTGCCCGGTGGGAGAGAGAGGAGCAGATAATGTTACTCGATGTGAGTACGATGAGCGAAATTCAGCGGGTATATTTCCATCAACTTCAAAAAGAGATATTGGATTGTGCGACAGTTTTGGAATATCATCACCAAGTTGATCATACTCCATGTTCAGATGGACTATCATCACGCTCGTCCTCAATAATCATGTTATGTAGAATAACACATGCTTTCATTATCTTTGTTAGGTCATTGACTTTGAATAATCGGGAAGGTCCACAAACGATGGCAAATCGTTGTTGAAGTACCCCGAATGCACGCTCAACATCTTTTCTTGCTAATTATTGTGTTTTGACAAAGTTTTTCTTCTTATTTCCTTGGGGTTATCTTTTGCATAGAAGATAAACCAAGTCTTTCGGTATTATCTCTTCTCTGAACGAAGTAGGACTCGTAAGCTTCTACCTCATTTAGAATATGGAGAAATAGGGAACGATTCATCCGAAATCTGATTCGAAATAAATTGGAGAGATATACTGGATTTTCTGCAAAATAGTCGCGAAAAATGCGCCTTTGAATATGATCACGCCGAATAAACTTACTACGTTGGCGATTGGCACGATGTCTAGATGACTCTTCATCAGCCTCGGCATTAATAACAGCTTCCAACTCATTATCAGATGACAAGCATGTGAGCAATTTGCAAAAGAAAGAATGAGCCATTTGATGAAAGGAGTTGGAGATGAGACTTGAGTTTTTTAGAAAATGAATGCAAGTAGAGGCATATTTATAGAGAATTTTTTTTTTTTTTGATAAACAGAACAAATTCATTCCATATCAAAAGTATCCTTACATAACAGCATGATCAAACCACAAAGCTTGACCAGCAAACTCAGGTATAGCACCCCACCACATTTGAACATTCAATACATTCCATGCATACCTAACTAAAAAGTGAGCCGCACCATTACCATCATGGTAGACATACTCAAAGATGACTTCCTGAAAAAGACCTACGAGACTTTTTACCTCCATAATTAAATTACCATTAAAAGATGAATATTCTTGGCCAGCTTTCAATTCTTGAATAATCTGCAAACAATCAGACTCCACAATTAGTTTAGGAATACCCAAAGAGTAGGAGGAGAGATTCACCTGCACAATTTCCTCCCATTTACAGCATTAGAACCCTTTAAAACGGTGAAAGACTTGTACAAAGAAATAGCCATATTTGCTGCTGCGTAAGGAGTGATATGCTCATTTTCCATCTTCAATTTATTCCATCAATACAACATGCCCCAGCACAGAACAAACATGAGTTCAAAATTTGCCCCACTGCCAGTAGTTAACACACCTTTCACAGTATCCATGAAGTTCTTATCAAATTGGATCCTAAAATCTGTTGGACCAAAACGCTGCAACATCTCATGTAACTGAGGACATAACAGTAAAGCATGAGTAACATCTTCATCCCTTTCTCCACAGAAACTACATCCACCTTCCACTTCAATTTTTCGTTGCCTCAGATTTGTGAGTGTAGGCAAAATGTTCCTACAGGCCCACCATGCAAAAATTTTAATCTTCCTTGGCACATTCATCTTCCATAGCTGCTTCCACATCTGCTTATCTTGTACCCAGCTGGATGGTTCAGCTATCTCCCTCGAACTCAATGCTTGAAATAGCCTATAGGCACTTTTCACAGTAAAACAGCCACTTACTTCCTCTCTCCATATCCATTTATCACTACAAGACATAAAGGGCAACCTAATCTTTAAAATTTCCTCAGCTACCATTGGATCAAAGAGAGCTCTAACATTATCAATCTTCTAATTTCTTGTGTCCTGACAGATAAGGCTATCCGCAGTTGCATCCTCTTGAGAAGCAAGAATAACAACAACATTTCTTCTTAAGCTTTCATGATTTGGAACCCAGAAATCATTCCAAATAGAAATAGATGCTCCAGACCCTACCCTCCATCTACATCCATTTAGTAACTATTTCTTTACTTCAAAAATCCCCCTCCAAGTGTAAGAAGGGTGCAGCCCCAACTTTGCTTGAAGGAAATTACTATTAGGAAAATATTTAGCTTTATAAATCCTGTGCAGCAAAGACCCCTCAGTTTGTAATATACGCCATCCCTGCTTAGCCAAAAGAGCCAAATTAAAAGTATGTAAACTTTTAAAACCCATCTCCCCTCTGAATTTAGAATCACATAAATGTCTCCAGCTCAACCAATGCATTTTTTTTCTCATCCCCCTCTGTCCCCACCAGAACCTAGACATCATTCCTTCCAACTCCCTACACAAAGTCAAGGGTAACTAGAAACAAGACATTGCGTATGTAGGAATTGATAAAACTACTGCCTTAATAAGGATTTCTCTTCCTCCCTTAGACAACAATTTCTCCTTCCAGCTTTGAAGTTTATTCCACACTCTTCTTTTTATGTCAGCAAAAGCAAGAGATTTGGATCTCCCAACCAAGTTAGGTAGCCCAAGGTACTTATCATATTGTTGGAAAGACTAAACACCCCACAAATTCAACAACTCTTTTTATTGCCCAGCATCCACATTTTTTGAAAAAACCACAACAGTTTTTTCCTTATTAACCTTCTGACCGAATGCCGCCTCATACCCCTTAATACGACTAGTAGTTTGCACATCAACTCTGCAGAAAATTATAATATCGTCTGCAAACAACAAGTGGCTCACAGTAGGGGCCCCTCGACAAAGCTTTACTCCTCTCACTAATTGTTTACCCTCAGCATCCCTTACCAAAGTAGTAAGTCCCTCAATACAAAGAAGGAAAAGATAAGGGGAAAGAGGATCCCCTTGCCTAAGCCCCCTAGTAGGTATAATAGGACCATGTGGCTCTCCATTAATCAAAACAGAAAAAGACACAGATGTCACACATTGCATCACCAACTGCACAAAACCCCGAGCAAAGCCTAATTTGAGCGTAATTTTTTCTAAAAAACTCCACTCTACCCTATCGTAAGCCTTGCTCATATCTAGTTTAAGGAACATATAACCCTTCTTTCCATATCTTTTGTGCCATAGATAATTAACCAGCTCATATGCAACTAGCACATTATCTGAAATCAGCTTGCCCTTAACAAATGCACATTGTGAATCTAAAATAATCGCAGGAAGGTGGATATTAAGCCTATTCACAATAACCTTAGAGACCAATTTATAAACCACATTACAAAGGCTAATTGGACGGAAATCAGAGACTAAGGTTATGTTTGGGGGGAGAGATAAGATTTCTCATCTCTATCTCATCTCATCTCATCATTACATCTTTTTCAAATCCCCATATAAAATATAATAAATAATTCAAATTTTTCAAATTTTAATTTAACTTTTTCAAATCCCAAAACAATAATAATATTAAAAAATAATATTTTAAACTTTCATCTTAACACTATTCTCAAAATTTTCAAAAATTCTCATCTTATCTCAACATCCAAATCTAATCTAACTCACAATATTTTTTCTTTGGAATGAGGCTGATAAATGTATGATTAAGGTCTCTAGGAAAGTGACCAGTACGCAAAGTATGCAAAATAGCAGTAGTCACAGAAGAACCCACAATAGACCAATACTTTTGGAAAAAGAGAGGGGACATACCATCAGGCCCTGGAGCTTTTGTAGGATGCATCTGTTGTAGTGTTGCAAATACTTCATTTGCATGATAAGGCTTTGACAAATCTGAATTCATCTCTGGTGACACCTTTTGAGGCACAAATGCCAAAACTTCCTCTTGATACCTCTGTGGGGTGGATGTAAAAAGCTCATAATAGAAGTCAACAATTAGTCTATCCCTCATAACACCTTCCCTGACCACACCCCTTTCATCTTTCAAACCTTTAATAAAATTCCTTTTTCTTTGACCATTTGCTTGAGAATGAAAAAACCGTGTATTTAGATCACCCTCTTGAAGCCACTGAACCCGAGAGCTTTGCTTCCACATGACTTCCTCTCTCTCAAGCCAGACCTGAACTTCCTGCCTAGCTATATGCACACTCATACCATCAGGTTGCAAAGAATCCCGATCATGAGCCTGCTGTAAATTACGCTTAGCCAGATCCAACTTACGGAAAACATTCCCAAAAGACCTTTTATTCCACTCGGATAATTGTTCCCCACATCGCTTCATGGAGCTCATCACTTCTTCCATACGACCATGAGACAAGCCATTATTCCATACTTGTTCAATAATCTGAGAACATTTCTCTTCACCCACCCACATAGCCTCAAATCGAAACTGTTTGGGAATCCTCTTTCAGCCCTCAACCTGTTTAGATTCAAACCACACAGGTAGGTGGTTTGAATGAGCTGCCACACCATGCCTAACCACAAAATGAGGGAACAAAGCACAAAAAATAGTATTGCCTAAGAACCTGTCTAAACACTCAGAAATAGCTCGAGTACCCTCTCTACCCTTACACCATGTAAATTGTGGACCTCTGAACCCCAAGTCACACAAAGAACAATCAAGCAAAACATTTTTAAAAGCCTCCATTTGGTTTTCTGGCCGTGGTCTACCCCCCCCCCCCCCCCCCCCC
>QEOT01009629.1:99814-121736 GCA_003123785.1 Pterocarya stenoptera
CCCCCCCCCCCCCCTCTTTTCATTTGAGTACAATAATTCATTAAAGTCACCTCCAACAAGCCAAGGGCAAGCCCCACCAACATTTAACCGTCTAATTAGATTCCAAGTCAAATGTCTGTTTGCCACCTCAGGATTACCATAAACACCCGTAAATCTCCACTCAGGCTTATCTCCATCCTTAATCATAGCATCAATGTAATGCCTTGAAAAATATTGGATGCGTACACCCAAATCCCCTTTCCACAATAGGGCTAACCCACCACTTCTACCCACACAATCAATTGTAAAACAATGAGAAAAGTGCAATTGAAACTTATAGTGTTCCATAGTTCGCGCCTTAAGCTTAGTCTTCTAAAGAAAGACCAAACCGGGATCTTCTTTCGTGATCAAATCACGTAATGCTCGAATTCCCCGTGGGTTCCCAAGCCCACAGGAATTCCAAAAAGGGGTTTTCATGGCTAACGGCAGGGCTGAACACCAGCCACTACCGATACTTCAATTCGAACCTCATGGAGTTGGTCGCCTGCATCCTGCGAGAGAATCCCACACTTCTGTTTCTTCCTTTCTACAGTTGCGATCACCGAAGAAGCAAAAGGAGATGCCTTTCTCTTTACAGACCTTTCTTCCTCTGAGATAGGGTAATTCGTAACTGAGCGAGCAAAGGCTTGAGTCTTCCGTTCCACTTTCCATTTCCTTTGCTAGCAACATTAGAAGGCCTAAACTCCCCCTGTAAGACGCCCTTAGTGGACACCGTGGGCCTTACTAGAAAGGCCCACATCCTGACTTCCATATTTGGCAAAGCCCATATCAATCTTGTTCCCTCCTTCCGTAGCCCGGCCCACTACATCAACATTCATCCTAGCCAACGGTTCCAACTCCTTCTCCAAACTGTTACTGCGCAATCCACTCACCCCACCACCCGAAGGATACAACCGTTGTTTAGGAATATCCGCACTAGATTTCAGGAAACTCCTTTAAGCCAAATTACTCACTTGATTGTTGGAATTTGAAAGTTCTGAAATTTCAGCAATCAAAGGATCTGTAACTGCCACTTTTGTAACTGCCACTTCACCAGTGCGTGGTTCACGTTCACCAGTGCGTGGTTCATGAAAACCAGGGGCCGCCACCCCTTCCGCCCAGATGGCTGACACCCTGACCCCTCATTGATTTTTCCTCCACGACCAATACCACGCAACCATTGACCACAGGGGAGAGAACCATGATGCGAATCATAGCTTCCCCTTTGATCACAATCCTGCTGAGTATGACCGATTCTTCCACATACGTAGCAAAAATCAGGTAATCGCTCATATGAGAATCTGACCCAGTAAGGTACACTCACCCCAACACACAATTTCTTACCCCTTAACAGAGGCTTCGTGATATCCATACGAACCTGAATCCGCATATACTCACCCCATGCCAGCTCACCCTTCAATAAATCAATTTCCTCAACAATACCCAGTGCAGTGCCTATCAATATGCCCACAGTCTTATTATGTGCCATCAAAGGCAGATCGTGAACACGTACCCAGAATGACGCCTCAGTGAGATGCAACGTTTGAGTTTGTTGAGTACCATCAAAATCTTTGACTAAGACCAACTGTTTATCAAAAGTCCAGGGACCATCCCTGACAACTCTCTCTTTATCCTTAGCATCATCAAATTCTGAAATTAAGAAATTGGAATCTAGGTTTTGAATGCGCATCATCTTCACAGGACGCCAAATTCGCCGCGGCATCTGCTTCAACACTTCCTTATTATAGTGTTTCAGTGTCAGCAATTGAATAATCAAACACCTTTCACCCCTACAAACAGTATGTCGAACCACCTCGTCATCGACCACTAACTCTTCCTTCACTTCCGTCAAGGACAGCCTACCATACAGACCCTCTAAATCATCAGCCATCAAACCCCCCAATTTACGAAATGGGAGCAAAACCAAACACGTAAAAAAAGAAAGGTAAGAGTAAAACGAACAAAGATTGCAGTGGGCGAGAGAAAAGACAAAAAAAGTGACTGTTGGGGAAAAGATAAAAAATGTTACCGCTGGAGAAGAGACAAAAAAAGTTACCGTTGGATAAAAGACAAAGCATGTGTACTAATTTGCAGGAATTCAAAATGTTAGCGTTGTACTATTTTACAAAATATTTAATCATCAATACGCATATAGGTATTACGGTTAGAGATACTGGAAAAAATATTACCGATATATGAAAATGAAAAAACAGTCATTGTTACACTAATGTAAATAAAATATTAGTCAAGTATTAGGCCAAAATCATATTAAAAATACAATCGCGTTGGAAAATGCACATATTAAAATAAATGTATTATTTTTAATATCGATTTTGAATTGAAAAATAGTACTATATATGGGAAAATAAATCGTATAAGTATTTAGAAAAGGTGATCTTTGAAAAGAAGATAATAAGATAAAAGAGTTAGTGGTTACAAATGGAAATAGAAGTGAGAGAAAAAAGTAATAAAAAAATAATAGAAGAATATTATTTTAATAGAATAGAGAAAGGATAGAGAATGAGATGTAGAAGGTTTTTTTAAGATGAGTAAAATTTAAGATAAAGTTATAAGGAGTGTCATTTTTAGCTAAAATTTAGGAAAAAATATAGGAAACCCAATATGGATGCTCTAAGTTGGCTACAACTGTTTGTAACTCATTTTCACGAGCGGTCACGAAAATCTTTAAATTCTGCAAGCAAATGCCTGCGACATTTATTTATTTATTTTGATAAATTGAAACTTCATTGAAATAGCAACAATACATCAATCAGACAACATCGATTAGATTTGTGAGATAACATAGATAGGAAAAGCAAACAAAACATGTCCAATTATTCGCATAGCCAAGAGCATCTACAACTTGGGAACATCAGTCCAAAGTAAATTGATGAATCAATAAATTTTTATCATTAAAATATTTTATCACAACCCCAAAAGCTCATTACCGGAATCAAAATCCAGACGATAAAACTAAAACAACAATCATACAAATCTAAAAATCAATTGAATGAAGCAAGTTTATCACACACAATATCATTCATCTCCTCCATCAACTCAACACAGTGATAAATAACATCAACAAATCAATGACAGTAGCTGGAATGAGAACCGGTATTCTCAAATTCAGTCCCAAAATGAGAATAACTAAACCTGAGAGTAACAAAAAATAGGATAAATTGAACCAACCGCATGTAAGATTTTCTCGACAGCCAAACAATACTCATGTAAGATTTTCTTGACAGCCAAACAAATGGCATGTAAGATTTTCTAGGAAGCCAAAAAGCGAATAACTCGTCCACGTAGATTATCTATGGCATACTTACCTTGATCATGGCCTTGGGAGGAAGAAAATTTGTAACAGAGAAATAGAGAAGCATTCGGGATATGCAAATCAAAAAAATTCCGAAAATGAGAGAGAGGGGTTGTGAATCTTGATGTTGCAAAATCAAAGCATCAAAATCTTCAGCAAACTGAAAGCAAAACTTACAAATTTGTCAATAGATTTGGGACTACAATTGTTGGTGTTTCAAGGGATGGGTTGTGCCGAGAGAGAAGAACGCAGGATGAAAGAGCAATGAATGCGATGTGGAGTTACAGTCGTTCTCTATATATGAGGAACGATTATAAATCCTGTATAATTAAACCGTAAAATGGGAAATCCAATGGAAAGGAATTTTTCATGATAATCTTAAATTTATCTCCAAATTATAGAAATATATGGATTATAAAGATTTCGATGGAGATATTCTAATAAAAAATAAGAAAATTTATTGTAGCAGTTAGATAATAACTTATTATAATAAAAGATATATATATATGAGAGTGGCTGGCAACAGGATGTGGTGTAATTATACCTTTTACAACTTCCAATGACAAGTTGACACCTAGGAGTTTTATTAAAAGTGGAATAAGCATGATTGTAGTGAATTTCTAAAATTTTGACAGAACCGAGGCCTTTCTTTCCCCTCTTGGCTATTCGGTGTTTCACTTTTCACTTTTCACTTTTCACCCATCTCTCTCTCCTTCAAAGCTGATAAACTGGATCTGATTCCCAACCATCTCTGGTAGTGTCGCTCTCGCTTACGCCAAAGTAAGATACTTTCTTCTCGACGTGGACCCGATTTATATGCTGTCTTTTTTTTTTTTCCCTTCTACTTTAATAATCACGGTAAAAATTTGATTAGATAAAAAAAATAATAAGCATTTTAAAATAATCTATTTTCACGTTTCACTACTTCACCACTGCACTAAAACCTTCATAAAAATATATAGAAATATAGCCACGACTTTTTTGGATCATTGTTAAAGCCATGTCCACTAACACGAAAAAAATGATTTTTTTTTTTTTATTACAAATAACTTGTACTGTAACATAACAGCCCACCAAAAAATTCTAGAACCCCGACCTTTTAGATACTTTTTAAATTATCTACATGATTAAATAAAATATGTTTAGGTTGAACAAGTGCATTGTAATAATGATATTTAGATTACTGTTTAGGTACAAAACCACAAAAATTTCCTTGTTTGTTTCCTTTATAATAATGATTAGTCACCAAAAAATATGTTCCCAGTAGTGCAATCATTTTTATGCAACTATAACTATTTTAATTAGTGATGTTTGTAGCCAATCTTATTTTTGGGTACTATTCTATTAAATTATTAATCATTTTTTGTGCATGCGATTTTTATTCTCTAAATAACATATTTTTCATGATATTAGGTGGATTCAAAATTTGAAAGATGAGTATTTCTAGAGATGATGTAGAGGTATTAGATTCTCCTAATTCTAGTGTCGATGATGTTGAAATGGTTGAAGATTTGGATGTTGAGGTTGAAGAAGATAGGAATGTGCCCAAGGAACCAAATATCGCGTCATCTTCATATGTGGAGCCGTATGTGGGACTACAATTTGACGATGTAGAAGATGCACATACTTGCTATAAAGTCTTTTCTAGACGAATTGGTTTTAGTAATCGAACAAACCATATCCGATTGTCAAAGAAAGACAGATCACTAATTGGGATAGAATATGTTTGTTCGAGGGAAGGGTTTCGTCGCCAGAATTTGAAATCGAAAGATAGAGTAAGACCCGAGGCTACAGAAACAAAGATTGGGTGTAAGGTAATGATGACAGTAAGAAAAGATGGAGAAAAATTGGTTGTGTCCAAGTTTGTACTCCAGCATAATCATGAGTTGTTGACACCTAGGAGTACAAGTTTTCTTCGTGGGCATAGACGGGTGACTCGAGCACAAAAAAATTTTATAGACACACTAAACGAGTTGGGGATACCAACACGAAAAATAATGTTCGTCTTGAGTAAGGAGTCTGGTGGTGACTATAATATTGGTTGCATTAATAAAGACATTCAAAATTATTTGAAAAATCGAAGGAGACAGTTTCTAGGAGAGGGAGACGCACAAAGCCTATACACTTACTTTTTGGAAAGCGAACGTAATAATCCAGGCTTTGTGTATTCAATCCAAGTCGATGAAAATGGATCAATGAGAAATTACTTTTGGGCAGATGTTAGATCACGGGCCGCATATCAGTATTTTGGAGATGTTGTGACTTTTGATGCCACATACCTCACCAATCGCTACAAGATGCCTTTTGTTCCGTTCACTGGAGTTAATCATCACCATCAACCTGTGATGTTTAGATGTGCCTTACTCATAAATGAGACAGCCGAGTCTTATACATAGTTGCTGAAAACATGGCTAGAAGCAATACTTGGTCGTGCTCCATCTACAATAATCACTGATGATGACAAGGCAATGGCTAAGGTCATCGCGGAGGTATTGCCTAATACTACTCACAAATTGTGTTTATGGAATATATTACAAAAAGTTCCTGAACATCTAGCTCGTGTCTATAATAAGTATCCACAATTTCAAGTAGATTTTCACCATTGTAATCATGAAACACTCACAATTGAAGAGTTTGAGTTGAAGTAGACTGAAATTTTATTAAAGTGCAAATTGGAAGACAATAGTTGGTTGCAAAGTATTTATGCCAAGAAGGCAAAGTGGGTACCAGCTTACTTGAGAGGCATATTTTGTGCTGGAATGTCCCCAACTCAGCGAAGTGAGAGTATTAACAAGTTTTTTAAAGATTTTGTTCGTTCAAGTACGATGATTCGTGATTTTGTCCATCAATATGAAAAAGCACTGAACGCCCATTATCTCAATGAAAAAGAGAAAGACGTGAAGACAAAAACTACGAAACCAATTATGAGAACTTGTTTCAAAGTGGAAGAGGAAGTAGCCAAGATCTACACAAGAAAGTCATTCTTAAAATTCCAAGAAGAGCTATTTTGTAGCCAACGATACAAGGCCTCTAAAACATGTGAGGACGATGGGAAGAAAATATATTTGGTGACACCTGATGGGAAAGAAAATCCGGTATATGAAGTAACAATTGGGAGGGAAAGCTCAATGTTTCTTGTACATGTTGTAAGTTTGAATTTATTAGAATTTTATGTTGCCACAGCTTACATATTTTGGGAAAAAAGTCAATGCTGAACATCATATTGCAATCGTATGTCTTAGAGAGGTGGACGATCAACGCAAAGAGTCGCGTGATAGATGGCATATGTGGCGATGGGGGGCTAGTGGACACGGTCCCAACTGCATTAGTCATGAAACATCGTTTGATGAGGCAGTTTTATGAAGTTGCTGAAATGGGGTCGCAGTCTATCCAGAGATATGAGCATGTCTCTAGGGGCATAGAGAATATTCAGCAAGAACTTCTTTTAATGAATGTTGATGACGGGAACGTTGAGGAGGGACAACCGATCAATAGGCAACTAGTCTCAAATTTTTCGTTACAAGATCCTCCACATATTGTGCCTAAAGGAAGGCTTAAATCGTTACGTCAAAAGAACCCAAAGGAAAATGGTCCAACCAAGAAGCGACGATGTAGCATCTGTAAACAAGAGGGGCATGTTAGAACCAATTGTACATCAAATAGGTACTTATAATGTGGTAATTATGTTAAATAATTAATTACATTTTTTAAATCTAGCTTTTAACTCTATGAAATATAATTTATAATTTTTTTTTTTTTTGTAGGAATATGGGGGAAATAAGCTCAACTATATTTGACATATCTTCAAATCCAGGCTCTATCTCAACTGCATTTGACATGTCTGAATACTATGCCACTTGGTTAATTTATTTATTTTTTATTTCTCATTTTTTATTTATTCATATTTTAATATGATCCTTTTTTTTTAGGAATATGCCGGAAAGTTACACAACTGCATTTGACATGTCTGAATACTATGCCACTTGGTTAATTTAGTTATTTTATATTTTTCATTTTTTATTTATTCATCTTTTAATATGAACCTTTTTTTTTTTGTAAGAATATGCCGGAAAGTTACACAACTGCATTTGACATGTCTGAATACTATGCCACTTGGTTAATTTAGTTATTTTATATTTCTCATTTTTTATTTATTCATATTTTAATATGAACCTTTTTTTTGTAGGAATATGCCGGAAAGTTATACAACTGCATTTGACATGTCTCAAGATCCGGCCATGTCACATGATCAAGACTTTGGTGCTTCATGGAATTTTTACACATCACAGAATTATTAATTCATATCCAAACTTTGGATGAAATGCTTTTGCTAGAGTTGCTTTGTGGATTATGACACATTTTGACATGCCATTTTGACACATTTTGAGAAGCCATTTTGACACATTCTGAAATGTTTGACACATTCTTGGATGTTTGACATATTCTGAAATGTTTGACACATTTTGACATGTTAATGTAGCTGTGATAATGTTAATGCTACATTACAACCATTGCAAGAGGGGCATGTTAATGCTATAGTAATTTGTCTCCCAACTTGGTACACAACAAAGGTTGCTTGGTTCTTTATTTTAATAATAGGTTATACTGCTAGTTCTAGCTTCAATCGTAATAAGTAGAATATAAATTTTGAACATTTCCTTGTATCTACATATTCATGCATAGAAATCATATTCATGAAATTCTGTGGCAGAATACGAGAACATGAGAGGTCCTTGATTTGGGATGGGAGTTTTTATTTTTATTTTTGGATAATAACAGCATAACTTCATTCATAAAGAATAGACAATACGAATAATATCCTTGCAAAGTTACATAGCAGCATCTAAAGAAATTCTAGCTGTAATAGAATGAAGTTAATCTCCTTGATCACAGACCCTTGCTACAAATAATATCCCTGCAGCAAAGTTACAGGGCAACATGGAGAACTTCAAAAGAATTAAACCAACGAAGAAGGCATTTAATCTCCTTGATCACAGACCACAAATTAATCTCATTGGAACAAATAGCTTCAACAATAACAAGTGAGTCACCTTCCAAAATCAAATTCAACAAACCCATATGAAGAATAAACTGCAAATCCCTCAAAAATTACACAAACATTACATACAAATTACATAAAATTTGACCGAGTTTGAGTACCAAGTTGGGCAATCCAAATTGAGAATCAAATCGAAGAGAAAAATTGACGAGTTCAAGGGAGAGAGGATATTGGATCTTAGAGTGAGAGTTCGGTTTCTCTGAAATCAATCCGATTTCGATTGAGGGAATTCTCAATAAGAAGAAGAAGCAACTCAGTTTCCAATGCCAATTTCTCCCGAATTCCTTCCAATTCCATTCCCATATCCCATTCTACCATTCGATTCCACGCCATAAGCGTCGAGTTTCTTCCGTGAAGATCCATCAAATGATTTCCGATCCGAGCCTCATCCTTTACGCCTGCATTGCCAAAGAAATCACGATTCTCGTCCAATTCACCAGAGAACCCGATCTCGTGCCCTTAGCCCTAAAATGCATTGCATTGAGAAAACCCCTGCTTATCACGATTCTCACCCAATTCACCAAAGAACTACGTAAAATGCGCTTTTGAGAAGGTCACAGAAGGCGGCGCTTTAAAGGGTTTCAGCCATCTTAGCTTTCTTTGCCTTCAAAAGCAATGCGATCCCAATTTTAATGAAATAAAGGCGTCGGATTTAAGCTTGGTGAATGTTTCTCCAAGGGAAGTCGGAATCCGAGCTTGGACTCGGCCAGGGGGACGAAGATAGTTACACCGTTGCTCGGCTCGAAGCCATGTAAAACTTTGAAAAAGAAGAGGAGGATGGGTGGGGAGGGTACTGGAGATCCTAAAGGTGGTGCATCCGGTTCACAAGATGAGAGAGAGAGAGCCTGGATCTATCGGGTTCACAAGGTTAAAGAGAGAAAGCGATATTTGAAGCTTCAGGAGAATGAGAGACATAAACAAGGAGAAATGGGTTCTCAACTTATACCCACGGTAAATTATTTGAATATCTTATGAGTCCATTTTCTATTAGATGGTGTAAAGTTATACTTTACATCAAATCTGATTTGAAGCTTTCCTCATATATATATATATATACACGTATATATGAATATCTTATACATTATTTGAATATCTTATATATACGTATATATATATATATTTAAAGGAATTGGCCTGCACGTAATCCTTTAATCAACAAGCTCTGAATTTGATTCATCAAACAGGTTTGAATTGGCTCTGAATTAGCTCTGAATTCTTACCACGTACAAGAATTAAATGTCTCGAAGAATTAAAAGCACTTTTTGTCAGAGCCTGATCGGTGCCAACAAATAAAGATGAAGAGAAACCTAATTAATGGCATTATGTGTGGTGTGATTAATTCACTTTGAGATTTTTTATTTTTTATTTTTATTCTTATGGATAATATAACGTATAATTTTGGACTTATCGCGCATTACCTTAAAAAAATCGGAACTATTATTAAAAAATAATTTTTTATATACATTTTAAATTTATCAAATTTTTAAAAAAAGTCTACGAAAACTTGACTCTTGATTACAAATATAATTTCTCTTTTTATTAAGAAGGACGGTATAATACATACTAGTGAGAATAAACTACGAAGTTGAACTTGAGAATCTGCAAATTATCATATATATGCACACTGCACACATGCGAGAAGAATCAGATCATTAGGATGGTTGATTAAGAGACGTGCCTCTTGTTCTCAAGAAACTGTACAAATTTATCAACGTATTGGTGCTGGAGGTCCTTGTCCCCAAATATAGTGGCCATTTCCTTGGCTTTGTCCCTATAAATTTGTCCCTCCGCATCCTTCATCACCAACTTCAGCGTCTTAGCCACCGAGTCCCTCGTAAATGTCCCATCTTGCTCATTTCTTGGTACTTCAATTCCTACTTGCATCTCTTCCAAAGACCGAGCGATTAATCCTTGGTCCAAGTAGAAGGGCAACATAATAAGTGCAAGTCCAAAATTGAGTGCCTCTGATACTGAGCTCCAACCACAGTGGGTCAGAAATCCCCCAACTGAATCATGAGCTAATATCCTTAACTGAGGCACCCAACTCGTCCAAACAACACCACGATCTTTGGTTCGAACCTCGAATGCTTCTGGTAGTTCAACTGAGTCCCCAGCAACTGAGTCACTTTGTTTTCTTAGAACCCAAAAGAAGGGCACTCCGGATTGCTCTATCCCAAGAGCCAACTCGTTAAAGTCTTGTTGACTTGGTTGGACTTCGCTTCCAAATGCTATGAAAACCACTGACCCTTTCTCTTGTTTGTCTAACCACTCAGCAATCATATCCCAAGTGCTATCTCTCTCGTTTCCACTTTCTTGGGCTGAGGGCGGCAATAAGCCCATTGGAATTACAGGCATTTCATAAAGGTCACCAAGGAGCTTCAACCACTCAGCTTCGATCTCCATGCAGGTTTTAGTAGCCACGGCTTCAGCACCCGATGCTACTGTGATGACACGAAACCAATCTGAAACACCTGAAGCATTTTCATTGAAGCCGTCAAGGATTTTCTTTGCCTCAAAGATCCGAAATGCTATTTTTGATGGGAAAGGGACCCATTTGGGGCTGACGGTGAAATGCTCAGGCTCCGTCCGTGCATAACCTTTGCTAAAATTTAATGGTCCAAGGAAACATAAGGATGATGCCCTTAAAATACAAAAGAACACCCGTGGGATGCCTAGCTTAGCAGCAATTGGAGGTAACCAATGAGGTGCAAAGTCGTGAATAATCCAATCAGGAGTCGAACTTTCTAAGAAACGAGACATAGGTTCTTGGAGACCATCATGAGCTCTCTTAAGGTAAGGAACTATGTGGTATGGTACGTCCATGGTGGCCTCTGCATTTTCTGGCAGGTTCTCTACATGGGGCAAAGGAAGTTTCACTAAATTTATCGAAGGTGCAATATCTGGAGAGATATTTGGGAGGCGTTCGATGTTTCTCGGAGTGGATATGAATGAAACACGATGACCCTTTCGGGCTATGAGCTTGCCGAGCTCTAAGAATGGGATTATGTGACCGAAGGCTAGCCATGGGAACATGGCTATGTGAAGCTTGTTAGTCTCAGCCATGGAGATCAATGGTACTAGTGGCGTTCTGAGTTTCTATTCTTCTCTTAGTTCTGTGCGTCTAGGATTCTTCTGACATTTGAAGTTCATGCAATTATTGGGGTTCAAAGATGTGAACTTATTTGGTAGTTAACGAATTATATGAAGGTCCCATTTAGAAGACTCTAGGTTTGGATGGAAGGATCCGGCCCCACGACATTACATCTAACCAACCGATGTGGAGCATAGTTTATAAAATATAAGATTTTTTTTGTCATTTCGGATTATTCGGTTAGATACGAGTTCATTTTATTTAAAATGAAAAGAATCATTGTCATAATTTGACAGCATAAAAAAGCGTGAAAAATAAAGACAACACTGCAAATATAGAGAAGAGAAGGGGAGATGGAGAGTAGAGGCCAGGGGAGGAGGGAGGAGGGAGGAGCTCCTCCGCCAAACCGAAGTGAAAGCTATAGCAGGTTTAAAGAAAATGCGGAGATAAATTTATGGTAGTGTTTAGTTATCCATTGTCACTTACTGTTAACACCAAAATAAAAAGCAAATCTGAGTGTTGACAAGACAAAAGGCATAAGAACTCCTTATGCATTTCTGCCGTCAGATCATGGGCGTGCCCAAGATACGACAGATACAGGCAGATTTGAATGGGAGGACTCCCACCCTATCTCGTTATGGGCCATATCTATCCCGGAGGAGGCATCACGCTATTGCTGGGTGGTGACACTTGGCTACAAAGTTCCCTTCTAGCCCATCAAGTTGAAAACAGCTAGCATTTAGGTCCACTTGTCTGTCTAATTATCAATTTAACCTCTTTACATCTCTTTAAAATAGGGTCTATTCATAAATATATCTAAATTCATCTTAAAACTCAAACATATTTATTTTAAGTGATCCTACAAAATTTATTCAAATATCTCAACTCAAATACAACTCAACTCACAGCTCAACGTACAAACAGGACCTTACGACTGCCATTTTGAACACCACTTAAATCTGAACTAAGAGGAGCTAAGCAGCCTAAGCTGGCTACAACTGTTTGTAACTCGTGTTCACGAGCGGTCACGAAAATCTTTAAATTCTGCTGCAAGCAAATGCCTGCGACATGACCATAATGAAGCAATTCAATTAGAGCAACACAACAAAGAGAAAATCTGGAACAAGAAAACGAAAATCTAATGAATAGCCGCATGCATATTCCATTCATTTCCGAAAGGAACAGTATTATAGAAAATTATAAGTATATTCCTCCTCATTTGGCTAGCAGCAGTAAAGAATAGTCACATGTTATGCAAAAATGATAACCTTTCTTCAATTACATAACTGGATTCAACTACCCATTAAAATATTATTATTTTTAAAAATAATTGGCTTTTATTTTGAAATATTCGTACAGCAGAATAATTTTTTATCCATTCAAGGCCCCCCGTTTGTAGCAGTCAGATTGACAACACAGAGTAAATGACTGGAATCTTCACAACTAACCTCAAATCGTACTACATCGATTAGAGTTGTGAGATAACATTGAACTTCCTTTGGCACTCATGCGAGTATTAATAAGTTCAATGCTGTTGCCCCATTGCTAATTGAACAGTTATGGCAGAAATGCTATCAACTCTTTCTGCTCTTTTCATCCTTTCCCGTAATATATGACCTGCCCGGAAGGAAAATGTAATTAAACATCTTTGAAGTGGCTACAAAAGCATGGGGAAACTAAAATGCATTCACACTATATAACTTCGTTGTTTTGATTCAAAAAGCATCTCAAATCATCTAATCTCATTTAATCATTACAACTTTCTCATACAATAAACAATTCAACTTTTTCAAATCTCAAAACAAAAATATTATTAAAAAAAATATATTCTAATAATATTTTCTTCAACTTTCAACTTTCATTTCATCTCAACTCATATCCAAACCTCCTTAATTTTTAAACTAATGTTTGTGCTTCATTGTTAGAGTGAGTTCAACTCATCTCAAACAAATAATTGATGGGATCCACTACTTTTTCAACTTTCCATAAAAAAGTTAAACTTGTCTCAACCTACTTCATATATTCGAACACAAATCTCAACATATTTACATTCAAGCACATCTCAATGGGACCCATAAAATATTACGATTCACAGATCATCTGAAATTACCTTAACATCCAAATGGTGCTAGAAATTCTGAACTTAAAAAAGAGGAAAGATAAATATTGCAAGCAAATCATCTGAATCTCGCTCATTCACAAACTAAATCTACATTGTATATGACCTTCAGAACCTGAAAGCATGTAAATGCATTCTGGTTGATTACTAAATTGGTCGCAGCATTAGAATTTTTCATATCAGAAAGAGAAGGAAAGACAAATCTTGCAACCAAGTGCATCTGCATCTGCACCTCATTCTCAATCTTAATTTAAATTACACAAATAAAAATAATCTTTAGATATTGTAACTGCAACCCCACAAGGTGAGATCCAGAAACAGAATTCCATGCAAATCCTCGGTAACTACACTGCAATTCAAACTTCCCTGAGAAATCTTCCAATAATAAATTGGACAAGAAGTTAAAGGATCATCAGATGTAATTTTTAACCCACGGGCTTCCATGATTAAACCTTGACAGAAGCATTACCTTATTGCAATGAAAAAATGATTCACAAATTTTCATCATATTTCACTACACTTAAAAATATATAAATAAGAAGCAAGGTGGGATCTTTTGGGTCAACAGTAATGCCATCTACTTAATCAAGGACAAGCCTGCCAGAACCCTAAGATGAAAAACGAGTAAAGAAGAAAAAAGTTGATAACACATTTGACTCATCATTAAAAAAAGAAAAAAAGAAGCAACTATCTTGTACTTGGTCCAAGAAAAAACTCCATACGTCTACAATTTTTCCAATCAGCTCTCTCTCTAAATTACTAACAGAAATATTTTTACTTTCACTTATACGGCAAAAGAGAAAAAAATAACGCTGTTGTTGGGGCACAGCCCTAATCATATAAAAGCCCTTGGACCTAACAAAACTATCACTTGCAACAACCAAAACACAGTGTTTCTTTAAGATTTTCCCAAAAGAAGTTGATTTCGAAAGCAAAATGATGTCATTCATCTATCTCCATTTTTATCTCTCAAGAACAGGGCAGAAAAGAAGATTACAGGTCTGAATTATTCTCACCTAATAGACAAATATAATTAACTGATGTACCACACTTTAGCATTCATCAATATTCAAGTTAAAAAACTGTAACTTCTGCATTCACCAGTACAATTTGAATAGGAAAATTAATTCGGATCTTGTTCTAATACCTCTAAAGGGGCTGAGATTGAAGAATTAGAACCTCTCAAGATCAGGTCTATTTCTCATTTTTCCACAATGATTCTCTAACGGCGCCCCATGCAATTCGATAAAAAGGAATGCCTTTGATTTCATTTCAAAGATATGCTTTCAGTACCAACCAAAAGAAAAATAAAAATCAGGTAAAATCAACGCTTAGTTCAGCCCATTAAAGACTACTTAAGATACCACACTAAAATGGTGCAAATTGGCACATCAAACATGAGAGCAAAAGGCCAGTTTGAACATCTCTCATGGAGATGGACAAATTTATGCAGGTAAATATGTTCTTTTACCTCAATCATCTGTATTTGCATTGGTTAGCTTCACATGTATGCACATGAAAGTCCTTTCATTTAGTCCCAGAGATGGAAGAATAGAGCACCATGTGCTCAAGGATCAGCAAAATTCTTAATTCCTGTAAAGTGATAAATGAAAGTGATCAAAAAGGTTAAAGACAAACAGAAACTAATCATGAAGACAATCATCCGCTCCATACATATATACCAAGAGACATACCCTTCTTTCTTTCCTTGAGAAGAGTAAAAACAACAACAAAAATACAAAGGTAAAAAACTGACCCAACTATCTGTGATTTTACAAGGGGGAAAAAAGAGATTTGCAAGGTAAAAAAGGGTCTAAAAGATCACGGCACAATTCAAGAAAGGGGTGTGCAGTTGCGAGAGAGTTGCCTTGAGTATCATATTCCCACGAAAGGGGTGTGCATTTCCAAGAAAAAAAGGTAAAAGATCATGGCACAATTCAATACGCTCGAACCGCCTTAGCAATCTCTCTTTCAGTGCCCGGTTTCCACAAAAAAGCATTGCCCTTCGTAGCTGCATTAGGGTTTAGGGTTTAGGGATTAGGGAAGTAATAGCCCCAACAACATTTATACTCTAAAAGGACTAATCTAAGTCACTATTGGAGCTCATTGAAATCATAATAAAGTCCAGTTCCAAGAACCAATGAAAGATTTAACATAACAATATCATAATTCATACATCCAATGTGGGATCTTGGGCATTACATTATTTACAACATATTCTTTCTTTTTTTTTCTTTTTGTTGCACTCATGCTTTGTCAGTTTTGAACTCACAGATATACTCTTCACCTTGTTCTTATAAACCAAGGAATTTTGTGCTAGAGCTCATTGGTTAATTTTTTATCTTTTTAAGGCACATTTAATTATTTATATTTTTTCATTTCTAAGGAGAGATAATTTAGTTGAGATGACTAAACTCGACCATGGCACACACCACTTCTCAAGTCCACCATTCTCTGCTATGTCCTTTTATTGATTTCAATTATGTGTTTACTGGAGTTTCAACCCATACAAGGGCGGTGCATATTGTTGGAATGTGGTGTTGCACACACCAAACTCCCTGGTACAAGGTGGATTTTACTGACCAAAACATTTGCAATAATGTTTTCCAGATGACTCGAGGGGAGAACATTATCAGGGCAACAGTTACAAAAAGGATGATGATCTATTAGTGGTTCAACCTTTTTTCTTTTCGTCATTTTCAATAAATTATAATCAACTTCAAGCTACAACCCAACAGATGAGAAAACGTGAATCTATGTCAATGAAGAACTTGAAGAATATGGTTAGAATTTATTATGTGCTGCTGATGTTCATGGCATAAAATTTTACACATTGCAAGATGCAAGATGCTTATAACTGTTTTCATCTGATTGTCTAACATATGTGGTTATAACTGCTTGCAATTAATATAACCAGTCACAACAATTAACAGTTCAACCATTTAGGTTTAAAGGTGCAAGCAACAAGCCTTCCAAACAGCATCCCACCAAATGTAACTTACAGCTTTCAAAAGTAAATAGCGAGAAAACTAAAGCTAAGCAAGTTTCCCTCTGATCCTGCCTTCAACAATATGGATATCAGAATGAATTCACATCAGTCAACCACAAAGCAAGGATCTCAGAACTGTAAAATAAGCCAACCTATGAGCCAGTCAAACATTATGCACCAAATTCAAGAAGTACTTCTTCAAGCCATTAGAATATGAGAACTCAATTCTTTTTTCCCAATTCCAAGTCAGATTCCAAATAAAGTAGCTCTAATAAAAAAATCAAATAGAAATAAAGCTTTCCACAAAGGCTTGTTTGGATAGTAAGATGAGAGGAGATGATTCTAGATGAGTTGAATAAAATACTGTTATAATATTATTTTTTTAATATTATTATTATTTTGGGATTTGGAAAAATTGAATTGTTTATTATATTTTGTGTGGGAATTTGAGAAAGTTGTAATGATGAGATAAGATGATATCGTTTCTCTATCTAAACAAGACCTAAGTGAAATAAAAGCATAAGTACCAGCACAAGAAACAAAGGATTTAAAAATCAACAGATAGTCACTTACCTCCTGATCTTTAATTGTCTGTGTGCCTCGTGTGGTGCTATTGCTACAACCAGCCGATGAAACATCCCAATTTCTCTCTCAGAATGCAGCTGCTCTATACTGTCAACCTAACATGAATTCCTCAGGTAGAACAATATACCACTCATTCATTTTGAAATAGTGTCTAAAGAATGTGGTGTTCCACCAATATATTATTAGCCTCCATCATCAAAGAAAAGAACAATGGGAAAGGCCCCTTTCAACATAAAAATCACCATTTCAATGGATACCATACCGAGAAGTAATAGTTTACGTTCTATCAAGTCCCTTGATCAACATCGAATATGTATGAGAATGAACCTGGAAACCCTTTTTTTCCATGATTTCAAACAGCTCTGAGCACCTATTAACCAGGCCCCTCTGAAGTAAACCATCAATAAGAAGTTCCCAAGCTATTTCATCGTGATTATACCCACAGTGAAGCATATTGGAAAACACTGTTTCAGCCTTCTCTTTGTTTCCTTCCTCATACAGCCCACAAACAAGCATCCTGTATGACTCTAAATGTGGTAAATGACCAAGCCCAACCATTGTATCCACCAATCCTACAGCTTTCCGAAATATTCCCAACACACAGCAACAATTAAGAATTGAGTTATAGATATCTTCAGCAGGAGACAATCCTCTTTCTTGCATATGATTAAATAATCGTTCTGCTACTTCTAGGCGCCTAACTTTGCAAAGTCCTTTAATGAGCTTGGCATAAGTGTTAACATTGGGCTCACAACCCCATTCAGCCATTTTCTCAAAGAGATCCAAAGCATTTTCAAATTCCATTATTTTCCAAACATCTGCAATATTGGTTAGTTTAGTGCTTGAGACCAAATCAGGTCCCACATAATTGCTATTTTCTTTCATCTGCCGTTCATTTGAGAGATGCTTGATTAAATAGGTATAGGTATAATGTGATGGCTCACAACCGGCATCAAACATGCGCTTTAGAACATCGAGTGCACTATGGATTAATCCCAAATGTCCATATGCATCTAGTAGTAGTGTATATGTTAGTGAATCTGGGAATATTTTTTCTTCATTCATCCTGGCCATCACATCCTCTGCTTCTTTCAATCTCCCTTGGTTGCAATATGCATGAATAAATACAGTGTAAGTACATACATCAGGCTGATATCCTGATGACACCATATGATTGAAAACCCTATGAGCATGATCAAAGTCTCCTTCATTCAACATTTCTTGAATGAGAATTGTGTAAGTTACAACAGTGGGCTTCACCTCCATCTTTGCCATCTCATCCACCAGCAACAATGCTTCCTTTATTTTTTTCTCTTTGCACAAACCATCTATCAAGACATTATAAGTGGCTGAGTTTGGCAAACAGTTCTCAGTACGCATTCTATTGAGTAGAGATTGAGCATCATCAATTCTCCCAACCTTGGAGTACCCATCAATCAAAGCAGTAAATATCACTTCATTCGGCTTTATTTTCTTCTCCTCAGAGGAGTCAAAGAGGGCACGCGCTTCTTCTACCCTCCCTCTTTTACAAAGAGTGTCTATGAAAACACTGTAAGTCCACTCATCAGGAACTAAACCATTTTCAATCATCAAACTAAGCAACCTATACGCAGTAACAAATTGACCTGCGCTACACTGCCCATAGATTAAGGAGTTATATGTTATCAGGTTTGGTGAAAGCTTAAGCTCTATCATCTTATGAAGCAATGTCATTGCCTTATGCACATTTTTCATCTTACAAAACCCATATATCAACTCATTATATGTGCGAGCATTTGGACTACACTTACTTGACTCCATCAAACCCAAAATTTCTAATGCATCTTGAGTCATTCCCTCCTTGCAATAACCATTAATCAAAGCATTGTATGTAACCACAGTTGGAACCAACCGTTTCTCCAACATCCCATTTAACATTTTTCTTGCCTCATCAAGCCTATGTTCCTTACACATGCTATCAATTAAAACAGTATAAGTATGAACATTCGGCTCACAACCTTTCTCAGTCATCTCCTCAAAAAACTTCAAGGCTTCTACTTTCCTACCCAATCCACACAATGCACATATGATAACAGTGTATGTCCGAACAGTCGGGCGACAATTATCCTCACCCATTTGGAAAAACAACTTAAGAGCCTCATCAACACGTGCAGCTTCACAAAGTCCGTGGATCAAATTAGTATATGAAACCTCATTTCTCTTACAACCCTTTTGCGGCATAAGCTTAAATACACTATAAGCACTGTCTACATCCTTATTCCTGCAATGCCCTAATATCAACGAAGTGTATGTAAAAGTGTCTGGACTCAACCCCGCTTGCACTATCTTATTCACGTACAACCCAGCTTCAGCCACATTCCCTAACTTACAATGCCCATTAACCATTGTATTGAAAGTAAATATATTTGGAGATATCAAATCCTCCAACATCTCTAAATACACACGCTTCATTTCCTCGATCATGAGGAACTTACACAACGACATTAACAGCGTATTATAGCTCTTGAGGGTGAGCTTAAATTGAAAATCACCTTTTTCTCGATTCATTATCCGCAGGACGTCCAACACAAAATAAGCATCATCGACCGATTGGCAGGATTTGATCATGGAAATCCGAATCTTCTCGGCGGGACCGAGAAAACCGTAACGCAAGAGAATGTTCAGCAGGGAAGAATGGGAGTGAACATTGTGATTGAAGCCGGGCTTCTTCTGGGCAATCCAATAGAAGAACCCGAGGGCGGTATGGGGATCGAGGTCGTGGGAGAAGAGGGAGGATACATGGGAGGGGGATATGGAAGGGATAAGTTTCTTGAGGGAGGGGTGTTTCTGCCAATTGGGGCGAGAGAGGATGGAGTAGAGCTGAGAGGGGAGATCGTGTGGGTCGTGGAGGTGGTCGAGGGGAAGAGAGGCGACGGAAGAGAAGGATTTGAGGATAAAGAGGAGGGTCTCTGGTTGGGGGTTGATAATGGCCGTCGGATCTCTCATCTTTGGGCACCGGAAGGCGGTGAGGAACCCATTCATGAATATTTCAAGGGTTGATTGCCGATGCATCGAAAGGTGGCTGAGACTGAGGCTGAGAGGGAGGTAGAAGCAAGCCAGCCGCGTCTCGCTTCTCAATACACATTCAAAACCAAGGCCCGGTGTCTCCAATCTTTTCAAATCATTTCATCACATTTTCTCATAGCCTGAGCACCATTTACATATAAATATTTTTTAATTTTTAATTTATTTAAAATACCACACAATCACAATGCCACCAAAATATCACGATGCCACTAACAAATATATCATTTCGAATTTGCTATACAACTTTCATCCCAATTCATATTTTATATATTTTTAAAATTTTAAATTTTTTAATATTTTTTTTATTTTATTCTTTTTAAACTATTTTAAATTTTTTATTCACTATTCATATAAAGAATATTTGATAAAAAAAATTATATATAAAATATAGAGATAGGTAAATAGTAAGAAATTATGAAGATTTTTTAATATCAATATGCCACACAGAAATCATAATGCCACACAAGCATCAATATACTACATATATGATATATATCATCGTAGACAAATAAAACTATCACTTGGCTCACAAAATAGAATTTCCAAGAAATTATAGTAGAATATTTGAAGTACGACCAGCATATATATGGTTCACAAAAATTCGTAAACTTTCTCATTTTGAATCCAACATGCACAATCTTAAATTAGCGAGAGTACGTAGATTTTTGTGAAACCTCGTTAAGAAGTGTCCTCGTTGCAAGCTATTTACTCAGAGCCTAAACCAAAGACAACATAAAAGATATTAACTAACGAGTTTTGCTATGTACAAATAAGTTTGCGTATTAATCTGCGTATTAATATTGTTGTATTTATATTTTAAATTCAAATTATTATTATTTTCAATAAAATCTACTTTCTGGTCAATCATATTGAATAGATATACGTATTAGTGCACAAAATCGCTTATAACTAAATTTTTCGTTAGCTAATATCCATAACTAAACTTCCTAATTTTGTCCCAAAGCTAGTTGGAAAACCTTGAAATAAATTTGGGAATACTCGTACATATTCAATAGAGAAATGCTGTTCATCATCTCTTTTACTATCACGCTCTTATCATTCTATGATGTGGTATTAAAGGATTGGAGATTATTTATTATATTTTATTTATAGGCCTATCATTTAATGTTACATCAAGAAATATTGAAAAGATTATGATAATAAAAAGGATAATAAATAGATTTTGCCTATTTGATTAATTGATATGATAACTCCTACGTATATATCCCATGTAAATTTGGTTATAATCTACGTAAAAGTAAAACGGCCTTCACCATCCCTCCTCCTAATTTTGATAAATCATTTCTTCAGTTACTCTCTCAAAACCAACATCCCTCCATTTTATGGAACCCAATCCGGTATATTCAAATCCTATTTACTTTACCAATGACAATAACTACATAACCACAATATTATTTATATATATATATATACACACACACTAGCAACGTGCAAATCCTATTTAATATTTTAAGAAATACTAAGTGAACCGCTATTTTAACCGATTTTTTTTTTTAACGGTTAAAGAAGTGATTATTAGTAGTGAAATTTTTATATATATTTTTTCTTTTCTTTTTTTAAATATTTAAAGATGTTTAAAAAATAGGTAAAAGAAAAGGAAAAAAACAAACATTTCATCTTCAAGTATGTTTTTACTACAAAAAAAAAAAAAAAAAAAAAAA
>QEOT01009630.1:0-41969 GCA_003123785.1 Pterocarya stenoptera
GTTTCCTGTATAGTGGCCAATATTATTCCAACTGCTTGGTGGCTGGTTTGGTTACAGATGCTAGAGGTTTGTCTGTGCTGCCTGAATATATTAGAACTCGAGATTGTTGAGTTACGTTGGGAGGATCCTTTATATTTTGACGTTGCAAGAACTTTGGTCTCGGCGGTTTATTGAAATTAACAAGTATTTTGTGGGTAAAATAGAAGATTTTGTATTTTGTGGGTAAAATATAGAATAGAAAATTACATATACAAGCCAGTGTGCATAGGAAATACCTTTATATCGTTGGCGTAACAATATAGAAAGTATTATTATTTTATGGATAATTTTACATATAATCGTAAAGTGTGTAAATATTATATAATTATTTTAAAAAAGAGTGAAATTTATTATTAAAAAATTAATTTTTTTCATATAAATTTTATCTTTTATTATTATTTTTAAAACGAGGCTGTTTTTTCAAAGTAATATGCTCTCATTTTTTTTAATAAGTTTTTTGTTAAAATTATAGTCTTGACCCTTAGTTACCTCGGTATTCTCTCACCACAGCTGTTGGGACTCTAGAGTGCCGTGGCCTGTTTGTGTTTTTCTTCTTATTAAATATTGACTGGGTAGTGGACTTTTCTATTACCTTTTAGATCACGCCACCAATTTGATAATCTTTGGAGGTACCCAACAAAAGATTATTCCCCGTATACACCATCTACTATCATTGATCGTTGATTTCGGTTCCATTTTGAGATTGATACCTACATTAGTAAAGTACACCCTCAATAAGTTAATTCCTAATTCTGCCCCATTTGGATTAAAAGATGAGATGAGATATATTGAAATAGTTTATAAATAGTAATGAGATTTGTGAGTTGAAATTTATGAATAATAATAAATAGTAATGAGAAAAAATAAGATGCATCTCAAATCATCGTAGAGAAAGAATAAGAGAAAAATTAGAATTTTATAGAAAATAGTTAATAAATTGACGTCATTTAATATAATATGTCAGATGTATTTTATAATAAAAAGAATTTTACAATTTGATAGATTATATTAAATTCCGTTAATTTTTAAATTTTATTGTATAAAGTTTTTATATAGACCAAGAATTTTTGCTTTTATTATACTATTAATGGTTTGTTAATACATTGATGGAGTTGTACGTAAAAAAGAAATTAGAAAATCATTTTAAAAAATCTGAAAAAGTTAGGTATACTTTGGTTGTTTTAAGGTTATGTTTGAATACTGAGTGATTTCATATGATTTTTGAATAATAATAATAAACTATAATAAATTATTTGTGAATAATAGTGAAGTAATTTTAACTTATTAAACACAACCTAAACCGGGCTTGGATTGAACCAAATTCTTTTTGCTTTATAAGATATTTTCTTCAAATGTTTTATGCATTACAGTTGGTTATTGAAACTGTCTAAGAAGTGCAACAACCGTAAAATTCTTTTACAAAATTAAACTCAGGTATTAACATAATTTTATAAAATACGTTAGATTTATTTTATAATAAAAATATTTTTACAATCTAACGATGAAATTAAGTTATGTCAATTTATAAATTTATTTTATAAAATCTCTTTCATAGGAGTCATTATATATATTATATTTATATTCCGTTTTTAATTTATATTATTATTTAATAAAAACAAGAATTATATGCACTACCACGTCAGCTTAAAAGTAAAATAATTGCATAAGGCGTGTAAGACAATTTTTTTACACGTGAGCGCACCGAAACCCAACCCGGACCTGTCCGCGTGAAAAAATTGGATTGGAATTGGTGGATAGGTCCGAACGTCGTAAATGGGGATTTCCTGGTTGGGGAAGTGGTGGGTCTCGGTCAAAAAGGAAACGCTAATCACAAACAGCAGGACGGGGACGAGTGCGGAAGGGCACAAAAAAAAGAAAAAGTCGGCGCGGCCCTTTTTTCCGAACCCTATTCTACACCATCAGCCTTCAATTCCACCACGCACGTAAAGATTCCCATCGTTTCCCGGTACATCTGGTTTCGATTTCGGGGGTTTTCGCCGAATTCGTGGCTTTCGTTTCTTTTTTGGCACCTTCGGTATTTCTGTGATTTAGTTTTGAAATCTGATTAGCTTTGGGTATGTTTTTTTACCAGATCGATTGTATTTTTCTCGGGAGACTGTCGCTGGTTTTATTGGTTTGCTGCTGTAGTGCTGTTAATCCGTGGTTCCGGCTCCTGGCTTTGTACTGGCTTGGACTTAATTATTTTTTGGCGTAAAAGAAATGGATTTGGCTGCTAGTTGCAAGGTATTTAGCCACTTTGAGCTAATTTTTGTTCTAATATTTCCCTTTATATAGTTTTTGAACTTCTACAATTTACCGGTTGGTTATATTTTATTAAAAAGATACCAGTCGATTATGTTTGTGTTGATTTTATTACTGTTATTTTCGAGGTATGCCATGGAATCATGCAATTGTGTAGAATAGTTAATTTTCTGTTGGAGTTTATACTGCCACACCTCATCCTATTGCCATCCCACTGTTGGCACTGAATATCAACCCTTGAATCAGATTTTTTTAACAAAAAGAATTCAAAGGTTGATGGACAATGCTATATCAGCATAATGAGATTTAGTAAGTAACATTTTTCATGCTATTGAGAATCTTGAGAACAAGTTAATGCAATGGTGTAGCGGTGACTCTCCTAGTGAAAGTACCTTAGATAGAGCAGTTTGGCACATACTGATCGCGGCACAAGCACATGTTTAATTTGGTTGCTAGTCTGCAAATACTAACTTTAATATTGGGTTTTGTTGTTAACTCAAATGGCTTTACTTGCTGATTGAGTGCGTGATGCAAGTTATGAGAGGAGAGGAAAGGAAAGGAAAGGGAAATATTGCTGGAATGTGAATAAGTAAATTATCACCCATAAAGTATTTATATAAATGTAGTTTGTTATGCTTTTTTAATATAAGGCAAATGATTACATCACTCGTGTTAGTTTTCTATTGCCCCATCTTTTTTATTTTGTTTAGCAGCAAATAAGGTGCCTCATAGAGCTTTTAATATGCATTCAAGATGTCCCAAACTTCATCAAAATAAAAAGAAAAGAAAAAGATGTCCTGAAAATTAGTCTTCTTACTGTCCTCAAAATTTCAACATGCAATATATGCAGCCTCTTTGCCGCCTCGATAATTCTAATTTGAAGAAATCCCATTTGGAAATATGATAAATTTTGTGAACTTATTTACTTCATGCTTATTTTTCTTGGACCAAATGCCATGTCCTGTGAATAACTTCTGGAGACTGAATTGCAACCTTTGAGTGTCCATTAAAAAATGAACTTATTAACTACATTTTTTTTGTTTGAACTCTTTCTCGTTCCCCTTTATCAAACTCTGATTTTGTATTGTTTAGACGTCTTCTTGATATTGTAATTTACTATACGGTCTTGCAGAAGATGATGCGTTGTTTGTAGATTTGGAGTTTCTGGGTTAATCTCTCTCTCCCTGTCATTGTCTTGGTGTGCTTGCAAATATGCAACTTTTCACTGTGAACAAGTTGTGGCATTGATTTCTTTCAAAATTGAAGCATATACTGTTAGTGTGGGAAAGAAGAATGGCTGGAATCTACATGGTTAGGGGTCTTTTCGGATTTCACTATTGTTAGCTTTAAGTATACTTGACCTTAAATCTGGAAAGGAAATAGATGTTCTATTTTTGGGTTTCTGTTCAAATGCTGTGGGGTTTTGGTGTCACTATTACCTGCAAACTTTGGATTGGGTATTTTTAGATTGTTGGTCGGTGTTCTTCTCATTGGAGTGATTTTTATATCAACTTCTTGTTTCCTCTTGTAGGATAAATTGGCATATTTTCGAATAAAAGAGCTCAAGGATGTTCTCACTCAGTTGGGTCTTTCAAAGCAGGGGAAGAAGCAGGTGAGACGCCAGAATTACTTCTTTTGGTGCTCCTTGCATCATTAACTAATGAAATGGGTTTTTAAGTTTTGCAACTACATTGTGTATAATACTTAGAATAAAAAAAGTTCACTTGGTTTGGAATCTTTCCATTTATCTTTCTTTTGCTTACTGCCTTTGCACCACCGATAGGAGCTTGCTTAATTTGTAACAGTCTAGAAGGATAGTTATTTGTGGATATAAATTGGCTGGGTTTTCTGCTGAGATGATATTAAATTGGCAAAAGGTTTAGCCCAAGTCTCACTGATTCATTGCCGATTGATTTATGAGACCATGCATTAGAATAATTTCTTATTAAGTTGTCTCTTTTAGTCTTCTGATTTGATTTAATAATTTGACTTGTCCATGATTTATTGTGTGTAGAACCTTGTTGACCGGATATTAGCTGTTTTCTCTGAGGAGCAAGGTATAAGCCTCCTTCCATAGTATTCTTCCGGAGCTAAACTGGATATATTGTTGCCACCGAACTCACATGTTCGTTATATATTTTCTTTTTTTAACTTTCCCACAATCCTCTATGTTGTCCTTTTATATGTTGTGGGAAAATGTCACAAATTTGTACCGATTATATTGAATAACACTCATAAAAGCCTTGTGGAAATTTCTGCGATGCTTAATTAGCCTTGATTCAATCTTCTGCGTTGTGAAGATTTGTTGATTTTTTTCTACTTGTGACATGTCTTCCCTATGCTTTCCTCCTGTGGTGGTTGGTAGTATTTGAGTAGGTTCTTATTTGTCCTGTTACTTTCATTTAGAATCTTGTGACCAATTTACAAACCTGTAGCAATTATGATCCTGATGTCGTAGAATCTCAAGATGTTGGAGACAAGCCTCTTTCTTTGAACAAACTTAATTGTCCCTCTCCATTGATGGCATAGAATCAAGTTTTGCTTTTTGGTCCCTTTTTCAATTCATTTTGCAGATTTGTATATCTCTTATGATGAGATCTTTGTGCTCATGCAACCAACTTTGCTCCTCACGCTACTTTGCTTTGGGTGTTTTAAATTGTTGTGGTGTGTCTTTTGTCTTCTATTGGTGTGGGGAAGTTGAATGCACGTGTCTTATTTGTAATGTGTTGGACATCTTTGAATCATGTTGATTCTCACTATGTGCTTATATTCTTCCAATATTTTGCCTATTCGCGATTCCTAAATTTGAATTGCTTTTGTTCAGTTTGAGAAGAAAATAAGTCAAATGTTATATTTTTACAGTTCCAAAAATGTGGCCAAAGAACGGTGTTGGAAAGGAACAGGCTGCGAAACTAGTAGATGACATATTTAGGTTTGTCTTCTCTATTCAATACTTTTCTTCATTGTTTTTATTGGCAAGTTAATAATGGCGTGCTTTTATTTCTGCTTATACTTTGTTTTAGTTCTGTAAAATGTTATGATGCGTCATTCTCACAGCTATCCCATGTATTGGTTTCTAATCTTGCCATAGTTTATGCTTCATAATGATTTCTGTCTACTTGGTGGGACTTAACTCTTAATTTTTTCCACCTCCCGCTCTTTGAATTACATGTCTCTTTTTTCCCCAGAAGAATGCAGGTCTCTGGGGCTACCGATTTAGCATCAAAGGGGCAAGGTATCTCAGATAGTAGTAATGTGATAATTAAAGGGGAAATTGATGACCAGTTTCAATCAGATATAAAAGTTCGCTGCCTTTGTGGGAGTTCTTTGGAGTCAGAGTCAATGATCAAGGTATATTTGATATTTTGGATTGCATTTAGGTTCAATTTCATTCAGACTGGTATAAATAATAAATATGTGAGTAACAATTCCTCCTAACTTCTTCAATTGATTGGTAATGTCTTTTATTGTGACCCTTTTGTAATTGGCAGTGCGAGGATCCAAGATGCCATGTGTGGCAACACATTGGTTGTGTTATAATTATGGAGAAACCTACGGAAGTGAATCCCCAAGTTCCTGACTTGTTTTATTGTGAACTTTGTCGGCTGAGTCGTGCTGACCCGTATGTATATCATGTTTGTTTTTGTTTATTGTACTGTATATGGGGAGGTGGGCCCTCAATGACTTTTTTCCTTGGCATGTGACTATTTCGGTGTTTATTATACCTGATGGCAACATCATTTTTTCTTTCATTGCTAGATTTTGTTTTGTCATGAGGGGAGGGGGGTAATTCATGTATTAAATATGCGTATGCATGAGTTTATTATATCATGTAATTTTTTTATATTTTATGTGACCTGTGGTGCTCATATACTTGCTTTCAGTTGGTCTTTATTATTTATAATAGCCATATCTCAAACACTTTTAAGTTCTGACTGGTGTGCAATTAAAGGCTCATCATGTCTGATCCAGCCATCAGCATTCTCTCATTTGGTTGTAGAACCCGTCACATGCATGTTAGAATAGTATCATACAAATTAAATTAGAAAGTTGGTTGGGGATTGAGCATAGCTTTCTTGTGTGGGTGTAAAAACTGGATGAGACATGGTACAATAGGATCCTCTGATGCAGTCACTCTATTTCTCAATTAAAAATTCAGGTTAATTAGGGAGAAGTCCTAAAACTTTGGACCAGACATTACGGTTAATACATATGCTAGGCTGTCCAGATTCAAGATTGCTTAAAATAGAATTGTGCAAGTGATGATGTGCAAAAGTGCCTATTGGTCGGTGGAAGTGGAAGCAGGAAACTCGATACTTATTTATATATTCAGAGTTGTGTTATGTAAATTATGGTGGGTGCATTCATACTAGCACTAATGCACTGAATCCCTTCAGAACTCTGCAGTTAAGCTTGCTTGGGCAAGAGTAGTACTTGGATGGGTGACCTCATGGGAAGACCCCTCGTGTTGCACCCCTCCTTTACCTATCTAGAAAAGTTCTGGCATTGTTAATGTAGATATGACCCATGGATGACTGAGAGGCTGTGACATTTGAGATGATGAGTTGAGCTGGTGGGTATTTAATTGGATGGTATTGGTTTTGGATATGGCTTGATGTAGAAGTAGAGCTGTTTGGGTTTAAGCCATCTTACTAGTTTTTAGGATTCTCTGCTGTATTCACTTTCAACGGTAACTTGATGTGCTAAAGTCAATCGTATTTGCATGCTACCTCATTGTGCATTAAGTTGTCATGTGTAACCTAGTTCTTCCCCCCCCTGCCCCCTTGTTATGGTGTGCAACTTGCGCTTTATGAACTTCCACTCCTTTTGTGTTTATAATTTTTCTAACATGTTAATTTGTATACAGGTTTTGGGTTACATGGGCAAACCCTTTATATCCTCTGAAGTTGACTACTACAAATATTCCAACTGATGGGTGAGTGGGTCAGGCAGTTTTTAATCTTTCCTCTGATGCTGGGTCTTTATTGATAATTTGGAAGTGGAGAAAGTTGGAAGTAGGAACTCAGTTTAATTGTTGAAAGAAAAAGAAAAGGATTGTAGTGATAAAAAAAAAAAAAAGGAAAAAAAGAAAGAAGGAAAGAAAGAAAATGATTGTAATTATGCACAGACGTATTGTTTACCTTGACTACAACATTAGATTTGGTTCAGAAATAGTTTTTCTGCTAATTTTTGTTTTTTTTTTTTTTTTGCATTTTTGCTGTGACACAATATGCCTATTTGTAATTACCTATTAATCATGAGTCATTCAAGTACTTCCAAATAAAATGTTTGCTGTTTAAGCCAGGAATGTAACAGGATTGATTTTGGTTCTGTTCACTGAGCTAAATGAAAGATGCCATTAAATCTGGCTTCATTTTCTTCCCAAATTTAATCTGGTCATATTGTGAACATAGCTTCACATCGTCCTGAGAGTTTTAAGGCAATCTTTACTTGTTATCATCACCTCCCTGTTATCACTTTATATTTAGCTGACAGAGATGGTAAATGAATGGTGTTTACGGGACAAAAAACTATGAGCACTAAGGAAAGTATTTGGAGGATTAGTCTGAAAATTTGGTTTTGGTTAATGAAGCGGAAATGTATCCAACCTATTATCAAATTGTTTCTTGATCCATGCATATTCATGACACTAAAGAGCACACTTCCCACCTGCATATTGATGTGCTAATCTAAATATAAATGCATTTTGATATTTACCTTTTTGTCTTGATCCTTTTTGTGATTTGTCTAGTACAAACCCTTTGCAAAGTCTGGAGAAAACGTTTCAACTCACGAGGGCTGACAAGGACTTATCGGCAAAACAAGAATATGATGTTCAGGTTGGTTTGATTGTTTAGCCATTGATGGATTTTACACCATAGTTAGTGTATAAAATAACATGCAATGAACTCATGACCTATTCACTTCTAGTTGTGTTGATTTGTGCGTAATGATACTTCACTAGGCTTGGTGTATGCTTCTGAACGACAAGGTTCCATTTAGGATGCAGTGGCCACAATATGCAGATCTTCAAGTTAATGGTATGGGGATCAAGTAAAAAACTTTGCATTTTTTGCATTAGTGTATGGTGAATGATCGTGCCTTTAGGTTCTGTTTAAATCAAAACTTTTGTTCATGTCTTGTATATTCCTATAACCCACCTATAGGTATGCCTGTACGTGCAATCAATAGGCCTGGCTCACAACTGCTTGGAGCTAATGGTCGTGATGATGGTCCAATTGTGAGTATCTACCTGTCCTAGATAGAATCTTTTCTTGTAGTTTTCAACATCTTTCTTATGGTTCACTTAATGTGCTTTTTCTTATATGAGAATGCTGTGCATGATTGAGACTTGGTTCATTAGTACATCGCATGTTCCAATTAGAAGATTAATATAGAATTAATGTGGTTTTCCCTTTGATTTTTTTGTTTAATTTATTATTTTACTTTTTTTTGTCAGATCACATCGTACACGCATGATGGAATTAATAAGATTTCCTTAACAGGATGTGATACTCGCATATTCTGTTTAGGTGTTCGAATTGTAAAGAGGCGTACTGTTCATCAGGTAACAGTGCTTGTTCCTTCTGTATCTTCTGGTATTGGATCTGGAAATTGCTATGCAGTACTTTAGAATGCTATTTTTATGGGGTTTTGGCGATGGAGTTTGGAATGATGTACTTTGGAACTGCATGGTCATTTATCTTGAAATGAAAGTAAAACATGATGCCTGTTCATGTGGTTAGAATTGCATATATGATGCATTGATCATCAATCTTTCATATAAAATCTGATTTATTGATGTGTCTGATGATTTAATTTTTTATAATTTTTCCTTTATAGTGTGAGTGAAATTTTGTTTGCCTTTGCCAATGCCCCAATGGAAGGCTCAAACCACATGACCTATACTCCAAAAGAACTAGTCAATGATACAATTGAAGCCCCATTGGAATATTATAAAGAACAAAAATTTCTCATTTCCAAGTAATGTGGGATCTCATACACCATCTATCTTACCCTCTTATCATATGGGATATCATAATCACCCCTTCCTAAATTCCCGACGTCCTCATCGAGCCCATTTGTCGTAGGTAGCACGGCTTAAGTTACATATTTCTAATTGGGATAGATTCTGATACCATTTCTAACGCCCCAATGGAAGGCCTGAATCACATGGTCTATACTCCAAAAGAATTAGTCAATGATACAATTGGAGCCCCATTGGAACATTCTAAAGAGCAAGAACTTCTCTTTCCCAAGCAATATGAGATCCTATACACCACCTACCTTATCCTCTTATCATATGGGGTATCACACCTTTATTTCTTACCTCTTACTTCATCTCTAACAATAAAACGAGTTAGGGTATGTTTGGATAGTAAGTTTGAGATTAGATGAGTTGAGATGAAAGTTGAATAAAATATTGTTTAATATTATTATTGTTTTGGGATTTGAAAAAGCTGAATTGTTTATTGTATTTTGTGTGAGAATATATGAAAGTTGTAATGATAAGATGAGATGGGTTGAGAGCCCCTCTCAATCCAAACTGAGCCTTAATCTGGAATTTCTATTTTTTCAAGCATCTGATTATACCCCAACAAATTGCTGTAAATTAAAGCAAGAGAATCTATAACACCCTAAGGGAAGGCCCAAGCCGCATTTGGGTGATTTTCCAAAAGGACTAGTCAATGGTACAATTGAAGCCCTGTTTAAATTTTTATAAAGAGCAAGAACTTCAATGCGGGACCCCATACACCTCATATACTCACTACTCGGTGTGGTGAATCACAATTTCCCCCTTAAATACCCGACATCCTCATTGGGTTATTCCATCATAGGTGGCATAACTCAAGTCCCACACTCCTGGTTGGGGCTGGTTATGATACTCTATTTGTAACACCCTAAGATAAGGCCCAAGCAATGCGGGATCCTATACACCTATACCCACTACTCTGTATGGGGTATATCATAAATCACTTACAGAAAAAGCAAGAAAATGTTTGTTGCTATTGCTGTTTGCAGAACAATTACTGATTCTGATCTGAACGAGATGAGGCACATTCAGCTTTTATAGCCTCTTGATATATTCTGATTTGTTTCTATGGTATGCTGGTGCTTGGGTCTAGTGCTGTATAATTTTATCGTACTACCTTCCTTTAACTTATGCTACCGAGTGTTTGTTTTTCCGGGTCCATTCATCTATGTCACATCTGGACACTTTTCCAGTAATGACAGGCTCATAACACTCTTGTAAATATGGTGCTATCCTACCTCTCTGGGTGTCTCTTTCAATGTATACTCAACCATATATCTGGTTTTTTCTTTTTCCCTTTTCTTTTCCAAGGAATGTATTGATAGTTATGGTTTTTCTTCATGCCCTTCTCTGGTTCTGTTAGGTATAGCCGAAAAACTTCAAGATTGTGAAACCATATGAGCTTCATACTGAATCATACACAGTAATTTCCTAGATGGGCTTGAGGGTACATTTTTTTTAAGGCTCTCAGTCCTTGACTTTGAATACAAGAAGTTTTCTTTTGTTCTGGGATCATGTTATCTGTCCTGAACTTATAAAAAAAATGTTATCTTTTCTGATACTTCCAGAACTATAATGCTTCAGGACAAGCATTATGTGCACTGATGAGGCGTCCTTGGTTGTTCTTTCTGTGTTTTTCTATGACATGTTTTGTTGAATGATTGTCTGGCTTGAATAATTTCTCTGTAAGTTTCATATTCTTTTTCTTCACATTTTGAGTCATTGGTAAAACTCCTTTAATTGATATTTATGTTGATTGGAATTTACCCACCATTTTCTTAGTAATATCTGAGTTTATGTTATTTTGCCTTGGTTGTCCAGATTCTCAACATGATTCCCAAAGAGTCTGATGGTGAGCGTTTTGAAGATTCTCTTTCTCGCGTTTGTCGCCTCGGTGGCGGAACAGCTACAGATAATGCTGACAGTGACAGTGATGTGGAAGTTGTTGCGGATTATTTTGGTGTCAATCTACGCTGTCCAGTAAGTTGCTGTTCAAAATTGTTGATGAAGTGGAAATGTTTTCTTTGATTTTGTTAAGAGTATGGCAGTACTCACAGGGAATATAATACATTTAGGTGGTGCAGTACACTGTTTAATACTTTTTTACAAGTATATTATTAGTGTATGTGCTGCAAACTGAGTCTCTATCTCACAGTTGGAATATAAAGAACTAGGTTTTTTAATGCATGTTAAGGATTCTCTTCTCAATGCATCTGCATTATTTTGACTAAAGATACCAATAAATTATCTTAATGCTACCGGTTGACTGATAAATGAAAGTGCCTAATCGAGCATTGCACCAGTGCATTATCTTGATTGTATTTTAAAAAAATCTTTTAGATGAGTGAAGCTTTCATTCTTATTAATACACAATATGTAGTTGCTTTTATTAATTTCTCCTTTCATTCAATAAAGGAGCTATTGATTTGAAATTTCATTTCTTTCCATTGTATATAGTCTAAAAAATTGGTCTAAAATTATAGTAATTTGTCAAAAGATATATGCCTATATAAAAAAGTCTAAAAATTGGTAATTTGTCAATGTACAAGAAGCTTCTAAATTAATTTAACTACTAAGGGAGGAATTTAGTTTCTTTTGGTTCTCAAATTGCACTTTAACCTTCTCTTTTCATTGAAAAGTTTTTTTTTTTTTTTTAAGTAGTCATAGAATGTTATTAATAGAAAAAGGCAAAGCCTAGGTGTACATGTGGTATACATGAGAAACACCTAGTTAGAGTTTACAATCGAAAGAAGGTGGTCATGAACATTTAGACCATTACAAACAATGTTTCCCACCCATAAGAGCAATGACTTAAAGAAGAAAAGTTTTAGTTCCTCCATTGTTCTCTCACAATCTTCAAAGCTTCTTGCATTTCTTTCCCTCCAAATACACCAACACGTACAAATAGGAACCATACGCCAAATGGCCGCCACCTGTGAATTACCCTTAATGCCTCGCCAACTTGCGAGGAAGTCCACCAATCTAAGAGGCATGACCCATGACAAACCGACTTGTGAAAAAATATCTCACATGACCGGCCACCTCGCAGTGTAGAAGCAGATGATCTACTGATTCCCCCTACTTCTTACACATACAATACCAATCCAGCACAATTACCTGACGCTTCCTCAAATTATCTGTAGTCAGGATCTTGTCCAAACAAAAAAAGCCGCTTTTGAAGGAGCTTTTGTCTGCCATATACTCTTCCAAGGGAACATGGTCAATCCATGATTCGTTAAAGCTTGGTAAAAGGATCTAATAGAGAAGTTTCCTTTCTTAGAGTGACTCCAGTGCATCTTATCCTCGGTGTCCCCTGGCATACTTACTGAATACAATGTCGCAAAGAACTCTAAAATAATCTCCACCTCCCAATCTTGGGCTGCCCTAATGAAATCAATATTCCATTGAGGGGGACCATTTGAAAGGACCAAAAGATCGACAATCATTGCATCCTTTTCTCTTGCAAGCTCGAAAATAGCTGGAAAGGTATCTTGAAGGTTATGGGCACCACACCAATGATCATACCAAAATCTTACGCGAGAACCATCACCCACCACAATATGTTCACGTCCTCAAAAGGTCTCCCAATGTCCCCTTATATATTTCCATAACCCCACTCCATATGTGCCTCGTGCTTCATTCGAGCACCAACCTCCCCCAGCCTCACCATATTTTGAGTTTATAACCGACTTCCATAGAGCATCCCTTTCAAGTTGTTACCTCCACAACCATTTTCCTAATAGAGCTTGATTGAATTTCGTCAAGTGGCAAATCCCAAAACCTCCCCCAGAAATAGGGGTACAAACCGTTGACCAATTAACCAGATGAAACTTGAACTCATCCCCCAATCCATTCCAAAGGATATCTCTGTGTAACTTCTCAATGCGGTTAGCTAACTTTGTAGGAAGCGGAAACAAAGACAAAAAATAAGTGGGTAAGTTCGAAAGAGTGCTTTTGATCAAAGTCAACCTGACACCTTTTGACAAATATAACCTTTTCCAAGAAGCCAATCTGTGCTCCACCTTTTCGATCACGCCATTCCAAATTTTTTTCAGATTTAAAGGAGGCACCCAACGGTAAACCAAGATACTAGAGGCCGTGAAGATACCTTGCATCCCAAGAGTGTAGCTAAAGACTCCACTTCATGGACCACCCCCACTGGCACTAATTCAGACTTCGAAATGTTAATTCTCAAGCCTGATGCAGCTCCAAAGCAAAGGAGTAGCGCCCTCAGGGCTTGAATGTGTCCAAGATGTGCACCGCAAAAATTGTGTCATTGGCAAATAACAAATGAGAGATATTAAGATTGCCATTCCCCACTGGAAAACCATAAAGAAACCCCCCGTCCACCAGGCCCTCAATCATCTTACTTAGAGCTTCCATGGCGAATACAAAAAGTAGAGGAGAAAGAGGATCTCCCTGTCTCAAGCCACGAGATGAGTTGAAAAAACCCACCAGTGATCCATTCACCAAGATAGAGAATCTCATTGAAGAGATGCAAAATTCTACCCATTTTTGTCATTTTCCCCCAATGCCACATCTAGCAAGAAGATGAGTAAGAACCGCCAGTTGTCGTGGTCACAAGCTTTCTCCATGTCTAGTTTACAAAGCAAACCGGGTTCTCTAGATTTTAATCGTCCATCCAAAACTTCATTTGCAATGAGGACAAAATCAAGGATTTGTCTACCTTTTACAAACTCATTTTGTGGCTTCGAAATTAGCTTTTCCATCACCGAGCTCAATCTATTCGCAAGCACTTTGGACAGAATCTTATACACCCCATTCACAAGACTAATGAGGCGATAATCTGTAATATCCGTAAACCCCATCTTTTTGGGAATGAGTGCTAGAAAGTTATAATTAAGACTCTTCAAATCTAGCATTAGTATGAAAATCATGAAAGACTTGCATAAGGTCTTCCTTAATCACCTTCCAACAAGCTTGAAAGAATCCCATAGTTAATCCGTCCGGACCTGGAGCCTTATCACTAGCCATATCTTTGATTACTTTGCACACTTCCTCTTCTACAAACGGCCTCTCTCATCCTGCACTATGTTGATCTATTGCTGAAAAAGTTAAAACCGTCCACTTTTGGTCGCCAATTATACTCTTCAGATAAAAGATGTAGATAAAATTGCTCAATATGGTTTTTGATTATTGTATGGTCCGAAGAAATTGCCCCATCTACCATCAATGTACCAATAGCATTGTTCCTCCTGTGAGAGGTAGCCACCCTATGGATGAATTTTGTACACCTATCCCCCTCCTTAAGCCATAGTGCCCATGATTTATGTCTTCATGAAATCTCCTCCATCAGAGTTACTCTTTCAAGTTTAGCGACGACTTGACTCTTGTGAATTTCTTCAGGTTCGAAGAGTGTTCTAGCTTCCTCCTCCCCCCCAAACCTTGTAGCTCCTCAACAAGAGAGCACCTTTTGTTGAAGTACATTGCTAAAAACTTGTTCATTCCATTGCTTTAGGTCTTGTTTCAACGCTTTCAACTTTTTTGCCATTATGAAGCTTGGAGAGCCTTGAAAGTTGTAAGCATTCCACCACTGACCTTGTTTACAAAACCATTAGTTTTAAGCCACATATTCTCAAATTTAAAATACCTTCTACCCCCTTGGATGCCTCCACAGTCTAAAATGATGGAGAAATGATTAGAACATAAACGAGGTAATCTTCTTTGGGCGACATCCAGATAGTGTGACTCCCATTCAGGAGTTAACAAAAATCTGTCGATCCTTGACCAAGATGGGAATTCTCGATTGTTGGACCAAGTGAACGTGCCTCCTAATAGTGGAATATCCATAAGCTCCTGTTCTGAGATGAAATCAGAAAAATCTCTCATGGCAGGAGTGATGTGGGAAACACCCGACCTTTCGCTTGGATATCGAGTTATGTTAAAGTCACCCCCAATACAGCTCTGTAACTCCAACCAATAAAGAAGTCCCGCCAATTCTTCCCACAATAGTCTTCTCTCTGAATCAACATTTAGGCCATAAACTCCAGCGAATGCCCATTTAAAGTTGCCTTCAAATATGAATATAATTTTTTTCTTACCACTTTAATCATGAAAAATACTTTGAGATGTTTCTGTTAAGGTTTTTTTGAAAGAAGCAGCTCAGCTGGTTGGAGAAATTAATGGATCTTCATTTATTCCTATATCTAATTATCATAAGGGTACATTCAATATATGGAATGGGTATTAATATTCTTTTAGGATTAGGATCAAGTATATTTATTCTTTGGTTTGGTGACAATACACTATGTCTGCACTAGATTGAGATTAAAATTCTTAAAATACTGAAGACCATTTTTTTCCAAAAAAAAAAAAAAAAACCACAAATTTCTATTTTCTTGAAGAGTGCAAAAACATTTTGGACATGGTGGCTGACCACTCACACAAAGCCACGGGGGTGGTCGGACTAGTTTCAAGGGTGGTCCGACCACCCCATGACTTTGTGCTTTGGGTGGCCGGCAACCAAAAAGTACTACAATTTGTTTTTGGAAAAGATGTAAAGCTTTTCTTAATTCCTTAGTCTTGAGTATTTGAGCTGTCTTTTGTCTTTTTTTAATAATAGAATCTTCTATACTTGTCAAAAAAATTCAACATCTTTGTTTTCCTCATTTATAGTAATAGCTATTCCTAGCCATCAAAATGGGATAGCTACTCCTATTCCTAGGAATAAAATAGGGGTGTACAGGAACCGCCTAAACCGGCCGAGAACCGATTAGACCGGCCGCCGGAGCAAGGAATCTGCCGGAACTGGCAAGGAACCGGTTGGCGGGCGGCATGAATTGATGAAAACCGATATCGGCCGGTTCGGCGCTGGTTCGAACCCTTGGAAAACCGTTGAACCGGCCGACCCTTTATATATATATTTTAAATATATGTATATAAAATGGTGCCTTTTTCACTTACATCAGTGAAACGGCATTGTTTTGCCACATGGAACTTTAAAAAAAAAAACATATGGAATGACGCCGTTTCAAAATGGATTTAATAAACCCCCTAGGCCCTCTTATTCTTCTTCTTCGTCCTCGCGTCTTCTTCCTTCCCTAGTTGCCTTTTCACCTGCAACTTTCATATGCTCTCATGGTAAACATCAACGGCAGCCCTCCTCCGTCACAAAGACGCCGACGGCAGACCGAGGAACTGAACTGCACCGCGTCGAGACCGATAATATCGGTTTTCTCTCCCCCAATTGACCGGATTCGGCCGGTTCTTTCCTCTCATGGCAGACTTTGGTTTGGCGTCGGTTTGGCACCAAAACCGCTCCGAACCCATCGGTTTTCAGCCCTAGAATAAAAGCAAAAGTAAATTATGGGATATTCATTCCATGCCAGGGTTTGCTTAATGTACCATTTACCTTGTGGAGTATATGGGCTGATGCCATTTACTCACTTTGTTTCTTTCTGTATCATCTCTATGAAAAAAGGCATTTTAGGGTTTTTTGTGGAAGTTTTCCTTCAGCTTATAACAAATTGATTTGTTGTGTAAAGGCTTGAGATGAATAAAGAGGATGTTGAAGTTCCTTCTTCTCTATATAATTCTAATTATAAAATGTGCTGCATGTTGTGTGCTGGGAGTGGTACAAGAGTTGACAAAGTGTGACATTTAAATTCGAAGAGGCAAATCATCAAGAAAATTCTAGGGTTACTTGGTATGCCTGAATGCCAATTTCCTTGGCACACTATAAATAAGAAGTATTTTTCTTCTGTTTTCCATTTTAGGATTGTGGGGCGAGAAGGGGGTCCAAAGGATAACATGGTCTCTAAACTATGAGGGTCGTTCAAGTTCAAGTAGAGAAAGTCCGCTCCAGTTTTATGAAGCCCAAGATTGTTTCTTGGAATGTCCGAGGGCTTAATGAGGCAAATAAACGCCTTCGGGTGAAAAACATGCTTCGTGAGTGGAAGGCAGATAGTGTGTTTACAGGAAACTAAGCTGAAATTTATTTCCAGGAGAGTTGTCGGGAGTTCATGGAGCTGACTTACATGGATTGGGTTTATCTTGCTTCTGACGAGGCTTCGGGGAGTGTTTTGGTGATGTGGGATTGAAGTGTGGTGGAGAAAATGGAGGAGTTTATTGGGGACTATACTGTGGCGTGTTCGCTTAGGAATGTTGATGATAATTATTTATGGGCTTTTGGTGGTATTTACGAGCTGAATATGGACAGCAGTATAAGAATGTTATAGGAAGAACTTGCTGGAATTCATAGCTGGTGGAATCTACCAAGTGCATAGGTGGTGATTTTAATGTTACAAGATTTCCTAGTGAATGTTCCGGTGACAGCAGATTACGACCAGCAATGACACAGTTTTTGGAGTGCATTTTCGACTTGGGTTTGATGGGTATTCCTCTCATGGGTGGTGCTTATACGTGGTCTAGATTGGACAGATTTTTAGTATCATCAGAGTGGGAAACTCATTATCCAGAGCTTTGTCCAAAGAGGTTACCTTGTGTATGTTTGGATCATTTCCCGTTATTACTAGATTGTGAAGGTATTCAAGGTGGGCGTCGGTATTGTAAGTTTGAAAATATGTGGCTGAAAACCGAAGGTTTTGTGGAAGGGTTAGGTAATGGTGGAATTCTTATTAGATTACTCCTCGCTTCATTTTTGCAGGTAAACTGAAAGCTCTAAAAAATTATTTAAAGCTATGGAATATTCAATCTTTTGGTGATGTAGGAGATCGTAAAAGGCTATGCTAGAGAAGCTTTAGGAGGTAGAGAGGACACAGGAGGGGCAGACTCTTCTATGGTGGAAGCATCTTGGAAGGCTGAGTTTAAAGGTAGAATTAGAAAGGGTGGTGTTATTGGAGGAGATCTCTTGGCTTCAAAAATCAAGAGTTTTATGGTTGAAAGGAGACTGCAGCACAGTTCTCCCACATAGTGGCCAACTCCCATAAGAGACCTAATGTCATTGAGATGCTGAAAATAGGCGGAGGGGAATGTATGGAGGCTCTTGTGATTAGGGAGCATGTTGTAGGATTTTTTGAACACTTACTTTCTGAACAGGTGGGATGGCGGCCAAAACTCGATGGACTAGCCTTTGAGTCCATTGATCCACATCAGGTTATGTGGCTGGAGTGGCCCTTTGAGGAATTAGAGGTCCACACCATGATAAGGAGAATGGTTAAAGATAAAGCACCGGGCCCTAACAGCTTTGCCATGGGATTTTTTCAAACTTGTTGGGATGTGGTAAGGGTGGATGTGATGAAAGTGTTCCAAGAATTCTTTTCAGTCGGGAAATTTGAGAAAAGCATCAACGCCACATTTATAGCACTCATTCCTAAGAAGATTGGGGCTTCGTAGGTGAAGGATTTCCGGCCCATCAACCTTGTGAATGGGAGGATATATAAGATTATTTTTAAGGTGCTTGCCAATCGTCCAGGAGAAGTTTTGGGGAGGATCGTTACAACCCAAAATACTTTTGTTAAAGATAGGCAAATTCTGGATTCAGTCCTCATTGCTAATGAATGCTAGGACAGTAGGCTAAAATCTGGCTAGCTGGGAATCCTATGCAAGTTAGATATGGAGAAAGCGTATGACCATGTTAATTGGGAGTTCTTACTATATGTACTTGGGAGGTGCGGTTTTGGGGAGAAATGATTCTCTTTGATTAGATGGTGTATTTCAATGGTGAGGTTTTCAGTATTCGTGAATGGCAGCCCAAATAGTTTCTTTAATAGCTCTTGAGGCCTAAGACATGGAGATTCTTTGTCCCCACTCCTTTTTGTTCTTGTTATGGAGGCACTTAGCAAAATTATTATTGATTTGGTGAATAGTGGCTTTATTAAGGGATTCTCGGTGGGTGATCCTAATAGGGGCACTATTAACCTATCTCATTTATTGTTTGCAGACGATACACTTATTTTTTGTGAGGTAGAACAAAACCAAGTTCGAACATTGAGGGCATTATTACTTTGTTTTGAAGCGGCATTCGGCTTGAAAGTGAACTTTGATAAATTAGAATTGGTGCTAGTGGGCAATGTTCGTAACATTAGGCAGCTGGCTAGTATCCTTGGATGTAAGGTTTCCTTTCTTCCCATGAACTACCTTGGTCTTCCTTTGGGGGTAGTTGCAAGATCTATATTGATTTGGGTTACAATGGTGGAGAAGATTGAATGCAGATTGGCAAGTTGGAAGAGATTATATCTCTCGAAAGGCGATAGGATCACCCTTATCAAAAGTACTCTTTCTAATTTACCAACGTATTTTTTATCTGTATTCCCAATTCCAGCTAGTGTGACGAACCATATTGAGAAGAAGTTTTTTTTTTCTTTGGAGTGGGGTAGGAGAAGAATTCAAGTATCATCTAGTCAAGTGGGATAAGGTATGTTCTCTAGTCTTTTCATTGGGCATTAGAAATTCGAGGATCTTCAATCGAGCTTTGCTTGGGAAGTGGTTGTGGAGATATATTTACGGAACCGGAAGCCCTATGGAAGTCAATGATTGATTACACATATGGGGGCTTTTTCTTGGTTTTTTTTTTTTTTTNGAGAACCCAAGGAGCAGACAAGATGTGGTGGATTCCCACTGGTAAAGGTACATTCTCGGTCTACTCTTTCTATAAGTCTCTTATACAACCACAAAATACAAAATTCCCACGAAGAAAGATATGGAGAAATAAGGTGCCTCCCAAAGCGGCATTTTTTGTATGGACAACAACATTATGTAAGATCTTGACGATGGATAATCTACGGAGACGTAAGGTGATTATAGTAGATTGGTGTTGCATGTGTAGGAAAAATGGTGAAACTGTAGATCATTTACTGTTGCATTGTGAGGTGGCCGGAACGTTATGGAATGAAGTGTTTAATAGAATGGACTTAGCTTGGGTTATGCCGGCGATTGTGATAGAGCTCATGGCCAGCTGGAAAAATCTCAACGGTGTGGAAAATGGTCCCAATTTGTATCATGTGGTGCCTATGGAGGGAGAGAAATGACCGGACATTTGAAGACAATGAGCGCTCACTAGAAGAACTTAGATTATTATTTGTTAGCACTCATTTTCATGGCCTTAATTTTCATGTTTCTATTGCTTCTCTCTAAATAGGTGTGACCTTTTGTAATTTGTATACCATCTTGTGTATTTGGGATAGGCCTATTCATATCAATATAATTGTTTACTTATAAAATAAAATTAAATTATAAGAAAAAGGATTACAAGTAAAGTAAATAATCAAGTAGAATTGCTTTATTGCACGCACCATTTTGAAAAATATATATTAGGTATGTTGGTCATAAATATACATTTGTTTATATCTTTTCTTAGTTTTGAAGCAGTTTCGAAGTTTTATATGACTTCAACGCTTGATTCCAAGGTTTTAGTAATTGGCATTTGGAATTTATGACTATTTGCATTTTCATGTACTTTATAGATGAGTGGTTCAAGAATGAAGGTTGCTGGAAGATTCAAACCTTGTGCTCACATGGGCTGTTTTGATCTTGATGTCTTTGTGGAGCTAAATCAACGTTCTAGAAAGGCAAGCCTCAAATACATGATGGGATATTTGTTTTTTGTTGTTGTTTTGGGTCCTTTTTATAGTTATTTATGTGTCTAAATGAACATTGGATTGTGGATGCAGTGGCAATGCCCCATCTGTCTCAAGAACTATGCGTTGGAGAATATCATTATTGACCCTTACTTCAATCGGATTACATCTATGGTATTACCTCTTTTTGCATTCTGAAATTATGTCACATAAATGTTGATGAGATGAATTAACACTATGTACTTCTGTTGTGGTACAGATGAGGTACTGTGGAGAAGATGTAACAGAGATTGAGGTGAAGCCTGATGGCTCTTGGCGGGTAAAGACTAAAAATGAAAATGAACGGAGAGATATGGGGGATCTTGCGCAGTGGCATTTTCCTGATGGTACTATTTGTGTTCCTGATACACCAGTTAGACCAAGAGTGGAAGTGTTGAAGGAGATCAAACATGAAGGTATTTCAGAAGGTCATACAGGTTTGAAACTAGGAATAAGGAAGAATCGTAATGGCTTATGGGAGGTCAGCAAACCAGAAGATATGAACACCTCTTCTGAGAATGGATTACCAGAAAGGTTTGCAAACTATGAGCAGAAAGTTATTCCAATGAGCAGCAGTGCCACTGGAAGTGGTAGGGATGGTGAAGATCAAAGCGTAAATCAGGATGGAGGTGGGAATTTTGACTTTGCTACCCACAACGGGATCGAGATGGATTCGATGTCTTTGAATGTTGATTCAGCATGTGGATTTGCTGGACGTAATTCCTCTGCACCAATAGGGAGTGCAGATGTTATTGTTCTGAGTGACTCGGAAGGAGAGGATGACATAATAATATCTTCTGGAACTGTCTACAAGAACAATCCAACAGATGTTAGTGGGGTAACCTTTTCTGTTCCCCCTTCTGGGATTGCTGAAACATTTCCAGAAGATCCTACTCTTGGTGTGGGTGGAAGTTCATGCTTGGGTCTTTTTAATACTAATGATGATGAATTTGGTATGCCTCTCTGGTCACTACCTCCCGGAACTCAAGCAGGCCCAGGTTTTCAATTATTTAGTTCTGATGTAGATGTGCCAGATGACCTAGTCGGTTTGCAGCATGGATCTATGAATTGCTCTTCCTCAATGAACGGCTATACATTGGCTCCAGATACTGCCATGGGATCTGCTACCCTACTACCTGATCCTATTGGTCGCTCTGATGATACTGACATAATTGATGGTTTAGTTGATAATCCCTTGGGTTTTGCTGGGGACGATCCATCGCTTCAAATATTTCTTCCCACAAGACCTTCAGATGCATCAGTACAGACTGATATGAGAGATCGGGTTGATGTGTCAAATGGTGTTCATACTGAGGATTGGATATCTCTTAGTCTTGGGGGTCGTGCCAGTGGCAGTAATGGCAAGTCTGCATCTCCAAATGGTTTGAATCCGAGAGAGCAAATATCATCCAAGGAGGGTGCCTTGGATTCTTTGGCGGACACGGGTATGTTCCCATTTGACTTTAATTTAGCTTCAGACTTAATTAAGAGATCACATCCTGATAGGCTATTTGGAGAAATGCTTCAGGTGTGGTCTTTTATGCAAGTGCACGTGTTTTATTTTATTTTTTTGTGACATAACTGGTGTCTGTGGTTGAATTTGGTGAGAGAGATTATTCTGGTAGCTTTGGAAATTTTCCTCTAGACATATTTCTCAGGATTTGATACCACATCTTGAAATCAGAATGCAACGTTAGTGTTTACTTATTTATGTCTTTATTTTGTGTTTTTATTGTGTGATGTTTTAGCCTGGAATTTTAGGAACTCCTGTCTTTGATCTTAACGTGCTGCATCTGCATGTGAATGCAGCGTCAGGGAATTTGGTTTTGGACGCAGTCGATATTGCCGTTTCTGTCTTGTGCATTTTTCCCTGTTTATCCTTTCTGATAGTTAGGCTGATGTTCTGTCCTCCCTAGTGCAGCTTCTTTGCTTCTTGGTATGAATGACGGTAGAACCGACAAGTCAAGCAGACAACGATCAGATAGCCCTTTCTCATTTCCTCGTCAAAAACGTTCTGTAAGGCCACGATTGTACCTCTCTATTGAATCAGACTCCGAATAGAGAAACTGGACCTATTTTGTGATCCTGTGATCTGTCGCATAGGTCTTAGGACGAAGTTCAGGATTAGTAAGAATGTTGACGAACATTTTGGTGTGCATTGATTGGAAGTTTCGAATGTGGTCTAGTGATCCATGGCAGAAGAAATCAAGAAAATTGTTATTGCCTAGTGCGAAAACTGTGCTAGCACCTGCAGAATTTGTTCTCTCCTTTTGTTATAACAATTGGTAAGTTACCGGTCTTGTATGTCATTTCCATATGTTTCTGTTTAGGCTTAATAAACCGTGCTTCTAATGACCATTGGTTTAACAGGTTCAGTTCATGCTTTTCTGTTCAATCCCCCATTGAAGACTGCAGGTGCAGTGCTGGTAATTTGTACAGCAGATGGTAATTTTATTCTGGATAGATGGAATTAAATCCATTGGTTTAAAACCTTTGGGTTTTGAAGGGGGAGTCCCCCTTAGAAATACATATATCTGCCGATTTGTCTCTGTTTTATAATGAGAGACCAAATAGCCTGTAAATGTTCATTCGAATCGAGCAATTTATAGAGAAATTCATAGTCTATTCAAATAGACCTTTACTTGAGTGTCGCATATCTGAGAGGCAGAGCACCTGGTCTGGTGGTTCATCAGGGCCCCTCCATATCAATAATTTAAGATGAATGATTGTAAGTATTACCCTACTCTCTCTCTCTCTCTCTCTCTCTCTCTCTCTCTCTCTCTCTCTCATGCAAGTGATGGGAGGCAAATTGGAACCGCATAAAAGTATGGTTTTGATTTGTGTCATCTGCCACCAATTCACAGCAATGGCTTGCAAAACTTGGAAACCTTTCGAATGCTTACATTTTTCTATCATGAATCGGACAGAGACTTCTCGGTAGCCGATTAATTTCTGAATTTTCGGAAACTGTATGGATCCGAAATTTAGGAATGTATCGAAATGGAGAATGCCTTCTCAATTGATTATAAAGTATCCCTTTAAGTCACCTTTATGGCTTTATGTGAACCTTTTAAACCTTTTAGATTGTTGAGTCACGCTGGGGGAGTTGGTCTCGGTGTTTTGTAGAAATTAAGTGTCTTTTTCAAGTGTAGTTAAAATAAAAGATTTTATTTTCAATTAAATGACTTGGAAATGTTTTACAAACTTTGAGAAAGTGGTTCGAGAATAATCCCTTATTACTCACCGATTGAAATCGCTGGGATTTTATCATTTCAGTACTCATTTATATTTCTTTCAACTATTAATAAAAAAAATAAAAAATAATATATATTCACTAATAATCACTTTCTTAACCATTAAAAATATATATATATATATATATATAAATAGTAGAGGCACATTTGGTGGGCACATTTAGAAGTCATGCTAGATTTTCCTTATGAGTTTAGCTGCTTTTGAGAAAGTGTGAATGTCAGATCTTTTATATAAAATAATGGCGAGAATGAAATATGGATTTTTGGATGTCATTGTAATTGGATCGATAAGCTTTTGAGTTGAAAGGAAAGATCATGAAATAGGGATGGAAGAGCGTCCGGAAACGAGTTTTCAAGGCAATTGAAAATAGAGTATGCCAAAAACACCGCAGTAGCTTAAACTTTCACTATAAAATCTATAGAGGGCACTCGAAAGCATCAATGTTCCAAATTGTTAACAAACGCAACATCGGCGATTTCTTACAGGAATCAAAAGGAGCATCCAATGAAATTAAACCAATGCTTAAAATGGTGACCTCAATGTTACAAAGAGCATCAAAAGAAGCCAAGCTAAACATTGAAAATCGTGGTTCAACACCATATCATCTATGATATTCTAAAAGAGAAAACTTTCCACTAACAGGTAGTGATGAAATGGATTGCTACTGAGGTACATTCAATTCCCAGGAGACATCAAAGAATACAAAGCTTCAAGAGTAAAAACTTTATTTCTTAGAACTTAAAATGAAGTAAACAAGTAAATAAATACCATAAAGAAAATACAGGCGGAAAAATAACCAACTTGGTTTCTTTCCACGGTGGTCCCAATGACCTCTCTCTCTCTCTCTCTCTCTCTCTCATACAGCCATTATGCATCCCTTCTTCAAAGATGAATCAAGGCCATACCTGTGTGCCCAAATTGAATGGTATTCTGGATGGTTCCAAAAACACACACTTATTTGTCGTGACTTTGGCTTGGAATAGTTACCAAAAAAGACCCGACTTTGCGAAGGCGCAAGGAAATAAAACTTTTTTTGGGGCAGCAGATTTTAAAATCACAAGACCCATCATTCTTCAGTGGCAATGGCTGACTTGGAATGCCTGAAGCTCTCACAACCAGGGCAATTATGCAAGCTCTCATGAATGTAAATGTCACAATCAAGGCAGAAGTGCTGTTTGCACTTTGGGCATGAAACACGAAGGCCAGGTTTGTTTCCTGTGTCAAAATTAGGTAATTGAAAATGGTTGAGACAAGAAGTGTAGGACATGCCACACACTCACAGACAAATATAGAACATACAAACTTCAGGAAAGAAAAAAATAATCAAGGGATTTTTTTAACTTTAATAGCTAGCCACTCCAAAGATTCAAGTAGCTTAGCTTATATTAGTCTATTAGCTCTTTCTTTCCTTTCTTTCTTCAGACATCATTATATCTCAAATACAAAATCGTTCCACAACTTGTCCAATCCTAGTTCTTGTCTTCTTTTTTTTTTCTTTTTATGTCGGAGAATCTCTCCAAGGCAGGGCCCTTTGGACCCACCCCTGCAGAATAAATCCCGGTCCCGGGCACCGCATTCTTGGAAGTTTCCCTACACAGAACTGGTTAAATCGTTGGCTTTTCACCCGGAGGTGTGACCTCAAAAGATTGTTTGCACCCATGAGGTGTTGAACCTTGGACCTTGAAGGGAGTGATACTCCAAGACCAAGGCTTTTACCACTTGGGCCAATCCCTTGGGGTTCTAGTTCTTGTTTCTATACGTCAGACCTGACCCTTCTGCCCATAGGCTATAGCTTGTGATGCTACAGTACGACAAAACTGGGGCACTACAGCACCATCCTAAGGGTGCAAACTACGTAGACTTATCTCATCCTTCATGAAACTTAAATATCAATTATTTGAAGAATGTAACTGATTAAAAAAAAAACTTGTGGAATGTATATCATAAATATGTCCACGAGAAATCTATTACTCCAAGGTTTGTGGGAGTCAAAAATACCAAAATTAGCCGCTAGCTTTCTTCTAAATCTCTACTAATTATTTCAACTAGTCGGAGACCTGCATGATGCGCACTAAAAACAAAATTTATTGAATAAAAAATGTTATATTTAACTAAGTTAGAACACCTTGAAGTATCACACGCAACAAAACTTTTACTAAAAGAGTATTTATGCTGCCATTTTGATATCCAAAATTCTAAGTTAGTTTGTATAGAGAAATAAGATTCAGCTGCACATGTGTGCACATGCATGCGAGTGATGGAACATCAGCTTTACTAATCATAGAAGATCATTGCAAAATTTTATATTTTCTTCCTTTACAACTACTTACCAGGATTTAGAAGACTTTGTTGGCAGCCAAAGCAAGATCTTGGTGATCTGTTATGTGCATCATTCAGAAATGATGGAGGCACCTCATCAAATGGTACTACTGGAAAGAGATGATGATATGATCTCGCCAAATGGGGTGAAGAAATAAGTGTCAACCCACATACTCGACATTCAGTAGGTAACTCGCATACACGTGCTTTGCATCTTGGACAAGTGTAACCCCCTCCAACCTTAGCCTCCTTGTGACATGAACATATTGCTATAGAACTCTCTGCTGCTCTCTGTGGGAACCCCATCTTTAACAAATTAGCAATGGCAAACTCTGCTATTGCTGGAGGTGGGGGAGCATGTTCCAGTATTAACTCTTTCAAGTGGGGCTGCACCAAAAAGAAATAAGTAAATATGATAACAATATGGTAAGGAGCAATTAGACACCATAATTTCTCATAGCCATGTAACTTTCTTGGACCTCTTTAGGCTTAAGTGGATTCCAATGAAAACAATCTTTTGTTCCCCTATAAGTTATTACATCATCTAGATGACAGTTTTGCTCACATTCCTTGATACTACAACTAAATCATTTTGCTTCCAATGTAGTCTGTAAACACCCACTACTTAGTTGATCTCACCTCATCCAATGCAACAGAGTACGAGCCCCCAGTTTCTTGGCACAGATGTTTGCATATAAATAGTTCTGCAGAGAGACCAATAACTGAACACCTAATTTTTGACTTCTTGCACTTTTGGATAGTCTCCATTATATCACCCGGATCACAAGTGCTGAGAGCAGAGTATAAGACAAGAACTTCTCGATGACCATATGATGGAATCTGTTTTAGATAGCCATGAACAAGGTCCAGGGAATTCTGTAGGGAGGACTCACCAGAGCACTCCAGTTTACCCATCAAAACTTTCACATGGGATTCGGGACTGCCACCAAGCTCTGTTAAGCACTGAGCAACCCCATCTTTTACACTCACCAGACCAAGCTGACTAAGTGGATTCTGGTCAAAGAACTCTCTAATAAAAGCTTCAACGAGTTTTGCCACCACAACCATTCGGCTTGGCCGAAAATCTGTCTCTGAAGCTGCCTAAACATATAGGAAGGAAAATCAAAAGAGAGTACAGAGAATAATAATTGACCAAAAGAACTGCAAAAAACTAAATCCTTGTCTTCTAATCTACTATTGTCATTATTCAGTGAAGATATTTATTTTCAAAAGTACTATTCAGTGCAGTTAATTCCCAATTACCAGCCAGATTTCTAGTTCTTTAAGCAGTTTGTATATGTTTGACATGCGTTTGAGGCTTATGCATTGTCCGGCTCACAATAATCCATGAGAAAGCATATACTGCTGGATTGCATATTAATTTGAAAGTAATACTCAATTCAAAGAAAAAAAAAAAAGCATATGCCTTTTAGGTTAGAAATTTATGAACGAGAAATTTCAAGTTCACTGAAAAACTTTTAGATACTTTGGATGATAAATTCTTAAAGGTTCAGAAAAATGTTACATAGTTTTGTAATCACCTAGATACGGTCATTAGCCTAAGCGAACATAAATGGAAACCCCAAAAAAACAATGAAGCAACTCTTACAACTTAAAAGTGAGTATTTACTGCAGAAATGCACCTTATTACCTACCCCACTAACTTCATTTCTCAATGTGTGGAATTGGAACCAATACATTCTCTCTCGCAGATCATATTGGCGATCACAGTTACATAATTGAAAAGGAATTACATAGAATAAAAGAGCAGTCGAGTGATATGAATTCAGTACCCTTGAGAGATCAATAATAACGAATAGATAGCGAATGAGGCCCTTCTGGATACGGGCTGTAGTTGCCTGGGAGGAAAGGGAGCGAATGCGCCTGCGATACTGAGCATGGTAAAGTATCTTGTTATCAATGGGGCGAAGAAGTCCGGACTCATCCTCTTGCAGAGATTCCCATGACCTCTCATCTGCGTAAGTTATCTGCCACCCATCCGGGCCTCCACTTCCCTCATCCTCATCCTCATCTTCCTCTCCCCCTCCATTCCATCGTTTTCCATCGCCATTGTTCATGTTCCCCCTAAACCATAAAAGCAGATTTTGAACCAAAAAAACTTTTATCAATAGAAAACTTTATCATATAAAAAATAAAAAGCTAAAACTGTACTCAGATATGAAATTTAACCAACAATAATAACATAAATATCCATCGAAATAAAATGAAACATTTCGCGGCAAAGCGTTCGATGAAAAAACGAATCGAGCCTAAAGAGTGAACACATGTGAAGCCTGAAAAAAAATTAAATGTTGTGAAGATAAAAAGTATGATACCTGTTCGTCCGAAGACAAGAACCCTAGAAAGAGATTCTTTGGAGTTGGAAATGTGAGTGGGTGAGTATTTCCTTCGGCAGCGATACAACTCTGCAGCCGCATGACATTCGAGTAAAGTAGGGCTGGTATTTAGCGCGCCCCGTGCAAGACGTACGCTTGACACGAAATAAAGGAAAGGAAAAATCTAAACGAAAGCCTCACACCTACGCACCCTCCACATAAGCAAATTGAGAATTGTCATTTCTACCCTCAAAATTACAAACAGCAGCTCCTTTCCTCCCATTGCGGAAAGCTTTCTTCTCCTCCTTCCTCCGGCATCTACATTTCAAAAAATAAGTATATAATGGAATGAAGCTTAAAGAAAAGAAAATAACATTAGAGTCCACTTCTACCCACTACCAAACATCCATACTTACCCTTAAAGAAAAGAAAAAATATGGAGAGCAACCACTATTTAGGAGCAGTCGAACCACACCATACGTGGTTTAAGTGAAATGATCAAAAATTCCCTACAACAAAATCCACATTTCGTACGTTCCTTCTCATTTCACCCATTTCAAATTCTTTTTACATCCTTCCCCCCCCCCCAAAGCCCCCATCCTCTCCCCCACCCCCACCCCCCGCGTAGCCCATTATCTCTCCCATCCCCCTGCGTTGCCCAACCTCTGCAGAATCTGAAATGGGTGGTCATGAGGAGGCTACGGTGGAGCTGGTGGTGCCATCGATTGTCGAGGTGGCGACATGGTGGTTTGGTGGTGCAGATTTAACCGTGAGGGAGAGAGAACCCATGAGGGAGAGGGCATGTGAGGGAGACAGGAAGGTCGGCATGGGCTGGGGAAAGAGGGTATGGTCGAGGGATGGAGGTCTGGCATGTTGGTGGGCGGCGACGTGTGGCTATAGGTGGTGGAATGTGAGGCGCGACATGGGAAAACTATGTAAAGAGAGATGGCGTGCGTGCGAGGGAAGATGGAGGAGCTATAGGCCTCAGACTGGGGGAGGAGGAAGGGCTCGGTGGTGGTGGGAGGTGGCTGCGGTGGGAGGACCAATCAACGGCAACGACGGCGAATCTGGGCTGCAATGGGGACACACATGAGAAGAGAGAAACGAAAAGGAGAGGGGGAAAGGCTGTGAGGACCGCTTTTAAGGGAAAAAAAAAAAAAAATAGCCACATAGAGTGTGCATTGTGTGCACTACTACAGTGGTTGCTCCCTAGAAGAACTCTAAAAAAAAAAGTTCTCCAAGGCCTTAACGCAACAACCCATCATTAAATCTCATTAACAAGCCGTTTACTCCCATCGAAAAGATCACCAAGTTATAAAATTTGCACAGATTGCATCATGGCAAAGATAAGGGATGGATCTATGAGAAGAAATCAAACAAATGAAGTAGATGGATATGTGGGAAGAGATATACCCCTTAGATTTTATACATAATTATATAAATATAGAAAATGGCCCTCCAAAAAATTTATAATCTCCATATACTCTCTATAAGTTTCTAAAATTTCAATATACCTAAAAATATCTCTCTCTAATTTTTTTTCTTATAATCCCAAAATTCTGTTTAATTTTTATATATTATTTATTTTCAAGAATGTGGCCTCTTCAGAATTAAACTTAAAATCAAGTTTAGGAAAAATAATAAGCTTATTAATATGGATTCCAAAGCATTTTGTTATACAATATTGGGGTTCTTAATATGGAATCCAAAGTGAAAATACAAGAAAAATTATTTAAGGTCAATGATCTCTATAAAAAATAGTTGCGAGATTTTATCCTCTAAATTTCATTGAGAAAGAAAAGAATTTATTTAAACTTTCAATTATAGCATTAAATGTTTAATGTGATACGAAAATATCTAGATTTGGCATGAAATCTGATAAAGTAGTTTACATACTAGAATAAAAGATGACATTCTAAAAGATCTCTTCATAGTTTATACGAAGAAAATAAATTCTAAATATTTCATTACAAAAATAACAATAGATGAATATTTTTCAATGAAACATTATCGTCAGAATCTGAAAATATGTTTTTATAATTTTATTTCTACATGTACGTAGTAAATTACTGAAATATACTTTTATATGTAGTTATGTTTTTATGATTTTTCAATATCTTTTTAATTTACATAAGAGAAATGATGTTGACATTCTTAGGATGTGCAAACTCCGCCTACCTCATTTGAAAAAACTAGGTAAATTTATGACTCACGTGAAAAAATTATTTTTTAATAATAGATCTCACTCTTTTTTTAAAGGGAGTATGTATTACTTGCACACCTTAAAATTGTATCTATTATTACTCTTTACATAAATGTGTTACACAGTAAAAAAGTTGGCCCCGTTCAACAGAATTGCTGGTTTTGCCACCGGTAGTACGTGCTTCACCAGCGCCGAAGGTCACATTCTCAGTCGGTTCTTCCTTAACGTTATCAACCGAAGGTCAGATGATGGGTTTGACTCTGTGATAGGTTCTCAAACGGTTCTATCTGTGCAAGGTTTCCGCAGAGATGGCTTTTTGTTTCAGTAATCTCGATTACAGTTAATTTTGGCTTTCATGGCATAACATCTCAAAAAAATTGTGAATAATAATAAAATAATTTAAGTATATTTTAAATTTTGAGAAAGTATATAGAAAAATTAAATAAAAAATATTATAAAATTAAAATATTGTTAGAATATAATCTTTTATTATTATTTTTATTTTATATTTGAAAAAATTGAATTATTTTTTATTTTTTGTTTAAAAATTTAAAAAAATTATAATGATTAATTTGAAAAAGTTGTAATAATTATTTTGAAAATATTTATATTTGAGTAATATTTTAAAAGAAAATGAGATGGAACGAGATGTTACGAGATTTCTAAACATTCCCTTAAACAAACATTACTTAAATAACAGAAAAAGATAGATGATAAAATATATCATTTCTCATCTCTTGTAGGAGAAATAATAAAAGATCTAGAATCATGTTTAATAAGAAAGAAAAATATTTAAAACAATTTAACGTTGCAAACTTTTATATTTTGTTTTAAATTTTAATTATTTATTAATGAATAAGTACTAATGTATAGTAACAACTTAAAAGCATATATTAATTATGTTTTTAAATAGATTCATTAGAAAATGTATGTAATAATGTAAGTGTACGTAGACTCGAAAAAACGAGTTAACCCAACCCAACTGACTCGACATGAACTTTAATGAGATGAACTTTAATGACTCATTTAATTATTCAGGTCGGGTTAAAGTTTAGTCTTTCATGACACTAGCCCAAGCAACCCGCGAACTCAAATGATACGACATCAATTGTCACTTCTAGAGGAAAGCAAATAAATGCCTACTTCTAATCAACCCCAAGTATCTGTGAGCAATGAACAAATATTAAAGGCAAACGATGTGACTTCAATATTCTGCTAAATTTTTTTTTATCACAATTTGAGATTTATTTTATAAAAATTAAATTAATTAATTTTCAATTTTATCGAATTATACCACTGTGATTTGACTGTATTACACATTACACTCCTTTTATGCTAGACGAGTAGGAGGGCATGTGCTCGGCTCCTCCTTTAGAGATTATTTGAAATGTGAAGAAAAATAAATCAAGAAAGGACATTTTCAAAATATCATAGGAGGTGAGTGCTCAGACCCAAGGCGGTGAGCAAAGAATGCTCACACCCTAGGGTGAGCAAAAATGCTTTAATCTAGGAGTGAGCAAAGAGTTATCGGACCCAAAGGCGAGCAAAGAGTGCTCGAACCTAGGGATGAGCATCTGAACCTTGAGGTGAGTAACAACAACTCACACTCAAGGCAAGCGAAAGTGCTTGTCGCAAGCAAAGAATGCTAGTATCCCAGGACAAGTAAAAATGCTTAAACCCAGGGATGAGCAAAGAGTGTCCGCACCCCGGGGTTAGCAAGGCAAGTGAAAGTGCTTGTGCCAGAGGCAAGCATCATGACCAGCAACAAAGCTCACTCCCATGAAGAGCAAGAATGCTCGCGCCCTCGGATAGAGGCGAGCAAAAGAGCTCTATGGGCGAGCAAAAGTGCTCGCAACCAGAAGAACTAGTACAGATGTCTGCCATCTCGAATACTAGGGCATGCAAAGAGAGCTTGAACCCTAGCGAGCAAGGAGTGCTCGAATTTGAGGGCTAGCAACATAAAGAGCAATACTGCTCTCCACCAAATGGCAAAGTCCGAGGACCATGGAGGGGTGAGCAAAAGTGCTCGACCATGAGGTCGTACTCAAGGCGAGCACCATGAGGAGCAACAAAGCCCACCCCCTTGAAGAGCAATAGTGCGCGGCCCCTCGGCAAGTACCATGAAGAAGCATGAAAGTTCATTCAAGGGCAAGCAAAAGTGCTTGCACACCAAGGCGAGCATAGAGAGCTCACACTTGGAGCAAGCAAAAGGTGCTCGAACCCCATGTCAAGTAATAATAGCCTGACTCTCGAGGCAAGAAACAATATCTCGAACTCATGGCGAGTAGAGGTGTAAAAAAAATCAAAATATTGGTTGAATAGACAGAATCGATGTGTTCGGTCTGGTTCACAATCGATCTAGTCCGGTATCGATTCTTAAAAATCGAAATCGAATCAAAATTGGTTCAGTATCGATTTTAATATTTTGAAAACTGGTTTGAACCGAACTAGTTCTGCAAAGAGAGGATCGTATGCAGCTTTGAGAGGGCGGCCAAGGGTTTGGGAAAGCCTCCGATGCCAAAGTTAGTAAAATGTTCTTGGAGTGTAGTAAATAAGTAAGAATGCTTAAAGATTAGAGAGAGTATCCTCGTACCTAGGATCAACTATTTATACTAGAAGTTCGGTGAGCAGAGCAAGCCTGTCGCTATGAGATCCGGAGTCCTCTTACTATTCATTTTGTCAGAGTCTTTAAATGAGGCGTGGCCCTGCGACAGTTCCATTAATGTGGTATGCCGCCTGGGCGGTAGAGCCATTAAATGTGGCGTGGTTCTCCAATCTTCTCTCTTTGGTCTGCTTTTCCCTTGGTTCGTTCATGCTTCCCTTGTCAATAGATTGAAGATCCTTCACACGTCACGCCTGCTATGAGGGTGGGCAGTCGATGATTGGATACTATCCAAGGAACCTCAAACCGACGAGTCCCATCCTCTGCTGTACCATCCCTCCCACAAGTCATGTACAAGGAACCTCAGATCTGGGCCTTTCTGCCCTGGGCCAGGCTCAGTCGGGCTTCCTAGGCCTCGAGTAAGGGAAAAAACTCCTCACAGTTACCCCGCTAATTCTTACCGAATGAGTACAGTGGGAATTTTACAATGAATCGCCTTACCCTTCTCCCGAGCTCGGGCACTGTTTTTAGGCTAACCGTTGTCTGGGAAGCTTTTGCGAGCTTGTTACTTTTGACGGCGTTTCTTCATGATGGGCTCATCTTTTCATCATATCTTTTTCAAACTCATTAATGAAGAAGTGTCAGGCGGCTCTTCGTGTTGATGTCGCTTCGTGGACTGCATTTCCTGAAACCGACGCGACATGCACCCAAGCTGTGAACCTGCCCATTACCTTTTTTTATAAATCGTGGGAGTAGGCCCTGGTTTGCTCTCATTACCTTGCGATTGTCCCGCCATTCTTGTCTTGTCGATTCTCCTTCTTTCCAACCATCTTCTCTGCTACTTCGCACTCGGCAATGATGGCTTTTGAAAAATTCGTTCAACCCAGCATTTCTGCCAACGTGGGTCTAGTGTTTTTGGGTAGTGGGTGGCGCTTGTCTATCGATAAGCAATGTTTTGAATATCGCTTCGGTGATCGTTTCGGCTTAGGCATTGAAACGAGATATTTTGGTACTGGTATCGTTTCGGATACCGTTTTGGAATAATCTATATATAAATAAATTATATTCTAAAATGACAATCTATATATTAATAAATTATATATAAATTATAAATAGTCTGGTCTAAATTGGGGGGGTCAAAAAATGAGTTTGCAATTTGAAGAAATGAAAAAAAAAGTAAAGGCTAAAATATCGGTTAGTACGGGCCGAAATGGCTGAAATTTTGACCTGTATGAAACTATATAGTTTTTTGTACCGCCTACACCACAAAAAGATTTTGGCTGTATTGGCCGGTACAGTACGAAATTCAAAACTTTGCCAATAAGTCCACGTTGGCCTCCTTAGCCTCCACATATCGAGTGTCAGAATCCGTTACTTTTGAAGTTCCAAGCCATGACAAGGGTGCTGTCAACTCAAAGGGCCACTCCAACAAAGTAGCCCTATACCTTTCCATGTTTTTGTGTGGCTTAAGACTGCCATTTCCTCGCCCCATATGCGACCTTCTGCACCGCCTAGGATTGGCTATTTTTCAGCTGCATCTGAACACCTGGAGGTTATTGATCTGCTGTAGCATTATCTAGCGACGGGCTTTGCTGGAGTCTTTCCCGGAAGATGCTAATCTTACTGGCCGCAAGTTCCTTCTTGCGCAAAGGGTGCTTCACTTGAAAGGGAACATATGCATCTTCAAGGCACCCCACACCTTAGGTACCTTGGAGCAGCGGTATCGTAAGGTAAAAGACTGGTCTCCTAAGTTTTTCTTTGTCTCGGGTTGTAGTTGGGAGTTTTCGGTGGGCCAAGTAGGCCACTGAAAGTTCCCCATAAGACCGTGCATCCAATAACCACCCCTTATGAATCAACGCGCCTTGCAATCGTGCAGGAGTGGGTGCAGAAACATGCTGACGGCGTTTGCTCTGAGGTTCTCATTTCCTAAGAAAGTCTGGGAAGTTCTCTGCCTCCCTTGGGGCACCTTCCTTTTGACAGTAGGTTGCCAGTTGTGTGGCCACAGGTCGCTTTGCTTCGAAAGCGTTCCTCAGACCCTCTTATTCCAAATAGAGGGAAGAAATCTCGTAGGGAAAAGATTCCTGCTGAGGACAGACCCCTTCTTGGGCCTTTGGAGTAGGAAGTGACTGCTTTGGAAGCTAGTCAACTGGCGACCAAGGCTGCCCCTGCGCTGGTCGTAGTGGGCGAGCAGGCAGGTAGCCTTCCTTCGGTGCCCCTTCTAGCGATGATTGGCGAGGCGCCAGTGGTTAAGGATGACATGGGCAATCTCCTTGAGAGTATTTTCACGTCTTCTCCTCCCCAAGGGGAACACCATTCTTCTTCTTTGATCTCTTCCCCTTCCTCATCCCGTTTCGCCACTGGGAGTGATTCGCTTGATAAGGCCTCGAAGGAGGGGGAGTTTCCTTCGGTCCTCATGCAGATGCAGAAGGTGGCATAAGAGGTCAGCCCTTTCCCATGGTTGAGATTCTCGGGAGCTCAACGTGCTCCGTTGCAGATTCTTCGGTTTAGGTTGAAGACAATCAGTGGATCTCGGTTGCCGACCCGCTTACTAATTTGGTGCCTCTCGCAGGAGGCTACTCTTTACCGGGTGCCACCCTCGACCCCTTCATGGGGTGCTTAAGTGAGGACCTGATCACTCCTTCTGAGATTCCCAGGGAGCTCCCTGAATTTCCAGACTTCGTGGAGGCTTTTCCCTCCTTATCTCAACTGGCCATGGAAGGGAGCTGAGATGATGCTATTAGGCGAGTTGTCAAGTGTCTATTGTCTTTCTTCCGCCAGGTTTGATTGTTTCCTTCTCGTATTTCTTTTGCCTTCATTCTTCCCCCTTTCTTAATATTGCTTTTGCGCCATCAAGGCACTTCGCGGCTTGCGAACTTTGTTGTGGACGATCAAGAGGCAGCCACTCTGGAGGGTTTGGACCGTGCTCGCCACAACAAGGAAAAGAACGAAAAAGTTTGAAAAAGAGGTTGAAAAAGTGAGAGCGTCGCCTTCAAAAGCACAAGCAAAAGTGGGAGGAGAAAGAAACCCAACTGGAGCAGCTCAATCAAACTCTCTAGGCTGATCTCTCTTGAGAACAGGTGGAGAAAAGGCAGTTGCAGGGGGAGGTCAACTGGTTATAGCAGCTGCGCATGAGTCTTCAGGGTGCCAATCTTTCCTTACACAAGCAGCTAAGGTGGTTCTCGACTCTTTGTGATAAGGCGTGGGGGCAAGGGATCAATGAGGGCCGTAAATCGATGCGGTCATTTCTTCTTCAGAGCCGGGAGCTATGTTCAAGATCTTTTGCCAAGTACCTTTAGCGACTTGCACCCGGTGATATTCCCACCAGCGAGGCATCCTTCAAGTCCAACCGTGATTTAAGGAGAAATGAGATGCCGACAGCTTTGCGTACCCTTGCCAGTGTCAAAGGACCTAGCTGCCCTTGTTCCTATGGCCTTTGAGTTAGGCAACCCCGCTGCTACTAAGGCTGGGTCTTTCATCACTGAAACATAGACCTTTTATGTGCCTTGTTGTAACCTCTTCCTCTTTTTTTTTTTTTTTGGAACATGTATTTGCATTTTGTCGTTCGGCGGCTTGTACATAGAGACGTATTAGTTAGTGCACATATTTTGCTTGTTATGCCTTTGCCTTTGTTTCTTTCTCTTTCTTTTCTATCGTCTTGTGGTTGACCTGAGGAACATTGGTGAAGGGGTCCGCGGTGTCCCAGCCTATCCCGCTAGCCGATGGAACACTGCTATTGTTGTGGTTGTTATCCTGGTGCTATGTCGATTATGCCTTCATTTCTCTCCTGGCCTACCTCATTGGCATCCTCCACTTTGTTGGGGAAGATTCCACTGGTGAAGGTTTTGCTTTTTGTGCCACCTGGGGGCAATCTGTATTCTCCCGTAAGCGGGACAAGGCGACCTTTTAGGCATGCCCTTTCTTTAGTTTTACCCCGGGAGAGGGGAGGAAGGGGTACCCTCTCAGTAGATTTGACTTTATTGATTGGCACCAATTGATCACCACAAAAAATAGCTACATTAGTGAAATAGAATTCATACAAGTTTTAAGGGAACAAACTAGAGTATTTAACTGCCGCAGCTAGCATGGGTTGTTAGGTCGGTTTTCGGATGGTCTGCCTTGTTGGTTATTCATCGTTCGCAGGCCGGGCAATACTTAGACGGGAGCAAATCCTTTGTAGTATGGTTACCCCACTAGTTTTTATTTTTTATTTATTTTTTGTACGTGGCGATACAGTGCCAGTTATGTTTCCTCACTAAACGGCATCCCTTAGAGTTATGGCTTCGTTCTTTATTGGTATTAACTCTGCTCGTCGCATCAACAGATACGTATTGCGACGGTTGCGACAATTAAGGGATTCTAGTTCTCTGGAGAGGGGACACGTGGCTCTCGGTGGTGATTGATGGAGTTATGATGATTGAGCAGGTCAAGCGCCCACCTTGCCTATATAAAGGCTTATCTCCCAATAGGATTTTCTATCATAATCACATCTACCCTTCTTTCTTTTCAAAGTCCTTTCACATTGTTTTCCTATTCCCCCTTGCTTTAATGTATTCTTCTCATCCTAGTGGGCGACGAATCCTGTGGTGGCAGTTACCAGTTGCGGTGGTGCTCGTGTCAGAGGGTGGAGCCACCAACTTTTGTCAATGGGGCCTCGAACCCTTCGTTCTCGCTCTTACCCTTTTGCTTACGGGGCTCTACTTCAAAAGCTTCTCTGCAACTGAACTCCCTGCCTAGTTGTTCGCAGTGGAGAAGTACTTTTGTTGCAGTGGTGAATGGCTTGGTTGTTGTGGTGGCCGCCTCCCTCTTCAATTTTGCTTCTCTTGATACCAAAATCTCTTCGGTTCGGTCGAAATCCTTTGTTGAGGCTAGCCCCAAGGTGTTCTGGTCCTTGGCGCTGTCTTTGCTGCCGTTCACAACAGAAGCGACTGTGGTTTACTGTCTGGTTTCCTTGTGCCCGAGAGCACCTTTCCACTAGAACTCCTCCTTGGAGCCTGCGTAACCATATGGCGTAATCTGCCTTTTGCAGTCCACCTGCCTTCTCTGGCATTATCGAGAAGTCGTAATGGCGGCAGTCTTTGATCTATGTTGCACCCATAAGGACGACTCCATCGGTTCTGCAGTTATGTAGTTGTCGCTCATGGCCGCTGAGTCAGTCTCGGTAGGGTTTGCTGTCTCGGATCCTTTCAAGGACTTTTCTCATACATGTGTATGCGGAGTAGATGGCACTGCAAGCGGTTCATTGGAATGTATAAGCTTTTTGGTGTGAATTATTCTTTGTAGTTCAATGATTTCATGTGGCCTTGAGATATAACATTTCCCTTGTAATTTTGACTTCATGATGTAATTTGTCTTTCGCACTGTGGTAAAGTTAATAAGATGTTTTTATGTGCTCGACCGTTTACTTCCCGCATATTGTTTCCTGCTTTTCTTGCAGTGTTGTTTCTGTGTTTTATTTACTATACTACTTTCATATTTTTCTTGTTGTATTTCTTCTTGGATTTCCCGCTACTCTTTTTTGTTTGTAACCTTGCATTAAGTAATAAGGTAAGTATGTGTATCCGGTTGTACCTTCTCCGTATTTTCTTTACTTGCCGACACTTTGTGCGGGTTCTTCTCTCTGCACTTTGCTTCTTTTCAGTAGAGCTCTCTTCTTTCGGGTAGTTGTAAGACTCAAACCCGCACTCCATTACGGAGGGGTCAGGCTACCTCAAGCTAGCCTATCCCTTTTTGATTCCACAAGGAGGTAACTTCTTAGGGCTATGAGTGGAGCAATCTGCTCCTTCACCGTGATAGGAGTCAGGGTAATGCTTTCAGGTCGCCTTGTGCGCGGAGCTCACTTTCCTCTGTGGGAGGGGTAAGGCCACCCTGGGGCCAACCTTCCCCTTCTTGGCCCTGCATGGAGGTAGGTTGTTTGGACAGTTTGTTACTGGACCCGTTCTCGCTAGTTGATATCACAAGGAATGGTAATGCTTTGAGACAGGCCAGCGCTAGACTCACTCTTCACTCGCAGTAGAGGTCGGGGTAAGTATTCTGGAGAGCCGTGTGCCTGTCCCACTCTCCTCCTCAGAGGGATAAGGCCACCCTTGGGCCGACCTTTCCCTATAGTGTCCAGCGGAGTGGTAAGTTTTTAGGCAATCTGTTATTATACTCGCACTCACCTGTTGATACTTACGAGGAAGGTAAAAAATTTTGACGTCGGGTAGCTGACGACTAACCAGCAATCCGTCATAGGAGGGATAAGGCAACTTTAAGGCCTACCTTTACCTTTATCTTTGGTGACGGAGGTAAGTTGTTAATGACTTTGTCGCCGTGTGTCTTGGTAGCTGCATTTTGTTTCTATTTGTTGGTGCCGTACTTGTAAGGCGAGATCATAGAGCCGATGTTCTGAATTGCCCTGAAAAGTTGTATTATTAAGTGAAAAGAAATATACAAGTTTAGTGTAGATTCATTACAAAATTTAGAGGGTCCGAGTTCTCACTTTGGGAAGTAGTTCTATGCTTTTTTCTTCACAACGTTGCCCTATTCCTTCCCCCTAGAAACTAGGCAAGGCAAATCACAGATAGGAGCCTGTCGTTGTTTTTTTAGCGGTGTCTGAACTATTTTGTCGCCTTGGTGTAGTCCAGGACTGATTTTTCATCTTTGTACTTCAACTCTTGCATGTAGCAGTCTCTTGCCACACTTATTCCCCCCGAACTTCTCCCACCCTCTAGGGGGTCGGGAATTTCATTTTAAGGTGGTAAGTCAGCATGACGGTCCTTAAACAATTGAGGGTGGGTATTCCTATGATGGCATTGTAGGCCGATGGGGTTTTTACTACCAGGAAGTTGACCATGACGGGAGCCGTGTGATTGAGTTGCATAATTGCATATTTTATCTATTTAAAATCAATAATTTTTAATTGTTTTATTATTTTATCATTGGTTTTAGATGGATAAATTGATTAAGAGGCATAAATCCAAGTTGTGAATTAAATTGATTAAAAGCATAGTTTATGCTTGATTTTATAACTTGTGATTTATTTGGACAATAATTTCTCATGCACAACACACTTTTAATATTTTATTTTCATCTCTTGTTTAATTTTATTTATTTTAGTTTCTTTATTTTATTTTATTTTATTTGTCTAAGTTTTATTTTTATTTTTATTTATTTTTGCTTGTCTAATTTTTATTTTATTTTATTTTATTTTCTTTTAATTTAATTTAATTTTTATTTTATTTTATTTTCTGTTTTTCAGATTTGCCTAAACGACATGTCGTTTACCTCTAGAAGCCAAAACTGCCGTATGCTAAACGACAAGTCGTTTTGTCAATTGATGAAAACGACTTGTCGTTTTACTCTGTAATTGAATTTCGTCCTCGGCTAAACGACGTGCCGTTTTGTCAATAGACGAAAACGACACGTCGTTTTCAGTCGTCTTCAACCTCCCGCACCTCTGCCTCGAGCTACAGTGCCGTCGTGCACAGCAGCTCTTCTGTCGGCCACCAGCAGCTCCAGACGACGCCGATGATCAGTTTTCCACCACCATGCATGGCCAAATACACGTCCAACTCCACGAAACACTACCGCATGCACCGGCAACACCAACCTCCATTACCGAAGCACGGACGGACTCGCTGCACTCTTCCAGGCCACCCTGCATCTCCGATGACAGCCAGAAAATTTCGGAGACCAAGTCTCCGTCACCCAGTCAAGCCCAACGCCACAACCTAAGCTCCCTTCCTCCATGCATGCGTTCGGACCATGCACAGCCCAACCTCCACAGCGCTGCTCAGCGCACTTCCTCCACCCAGTGCAGTCCCATCAAACCACCACAAGCCACCAGCCGAGCTCCACCTTGCCTGCAGTGACATCCACGTGAAAACTGCACTGCACAGCAACAGACTGGCCCAGACGGAGTGGGCGAGGACCAGAGCACGCAAAGCAGAAAGAAAAAAAATAATAATAAGAAGAAGAAGCATGCTGGCCGACCAGAAACGCAAAGGAACGTGCATGCGGGAGAGCTGCTACGAAAAAGAAAAAAAAAAGAAAAAGGAAGAAGAACGCACGAGGGCGATGCGGAGACAGAGACGAAGAATAAGAAAGAGAAAGAAGCAGACGCTGTGCTGGCTGAAATGGAAGGTGATGCGGAAAGAAAAGAAGAAGAGAAAGCTGGCAGACGACAAGTGCTGGGCAACAGAAAAAGAAAAGAAAAAAAAACGAAAAGAGAGAGATGGGCTGGCGACGCGCACGCGAAAAAAAAAGAAGAGAAAGAAAAGAGAAGAGAAAGGAGGGAAGCGGAACGTGCAAGCGGACAGCGAAGAGAAAGAGAAAAAAGAAAGGAAAAGAAAAGAAAAGAAAGCAGACAGTGAGACAGCTGCACATGCAGAGAAAAAAAAAGAAA
>QEOT01009630.1:51039-101671 GCA_003123785.1 Pterocarya stenoptera
AAAGATTTTGGTTTGATTTGGATAAGAGTTATTTGTATCTACTTTGTTTTGTTTTAGGAGTATCTTAGTCCATTTGGATTATAACGGGGGCATTTTAGCCTAACATAGGTCTCTTCCAAAGACACTTTGGTGAGATCAATGTTTGTAGTAAAGGCATTTAAGTCCAACATAGGATCTGTATATGGACATTTTAATCCAAGCCATCACATGAATTCTTACTTCTTAAACTCTAAATTCGCTCTCTTATTATATAATAGATGTGGGTATATTTTTCCCACGTCACCAAAACATAAAAGTAATAAATAAAATACGAAAAAGTATATGGAGATACCTATCCAGTAGAAAGATAAAAATACAATTATCTCATGTAGATTTATCCTAATAAAACTTAGGCAGAGAACTCAAAATAAAAGACTACGGATAGAAAATGTGATGTGAGCTTATCCAATGTCCTTGTGCAATCATAAAAAATTTTGTTTTTCATTTCCTTTCAGAACTCATAACCACAAGGTTTGTGTAACACACCATATGGATTGTTAGTAAATAAAATGAGGTATCTCACTTCGAGGGTGAGAAAACCTCCAAGAAATTCAGAAGGAAGAAGAAGACAGTATGAAGTAGTTTCTATTACTCTCTAGATGCATTACAAGAGTCTCATCCCCTACATGTACTGACCAAACATTTTCTAACTCATGAGCCAAGACCTTGCGCACCTAAAACATCAATTAAAACAAAGGCCAAGCACAATAATTAAAGGTCCAAAAGGCAAAGAAATAGGTCACGGGCCTACACATAACCAATAGGACTAAAACCCAAAGCTCTAAATCTTTATTGCCCCAAACCAAAGCCCACAATGACTTTGGTCCACTCCTGTAAAAGTACTTAAGTTTGACAAACCCTCACCTTTCAAAACATCTTGACCACAAGGTAGGATTATGCTTCAACCTTTCCTTTGTTGCTAAGACAAACTTCTTGCCTTCAAATTCTTCTCTTGGAGGATCATTTGATGCATCTGCATGCGTCGGTAAAGTTGGATAACATGTAATACTCGTACCATCTTGCTTCATTACCATTTCAGGTTTAAAATGCCCCTAAGTAGATGATTAGCTCCAGGGGAAAATGATGAGTCAAGCTGACCTACCTATAATTAATTGACCTACTTGAAGCAATTGACTTCTTCTTGCTTTTGAAAGGCTCCAAAAACCACCATGATTTAGATGATTCTTTCCCACGCAGAATGTTTAGAGGACTCCTTCTATGTGTTGAAACTTGTTGATGATTCCCAAGTGAAGTTATATCTATTTCAGGAGGTTGAACCACTAAATCCATTTGGGTTTGAACAACTAAACTGCCCATTGAAGTTGTCTTTATATTGCCATGAGCAGGTTTTACTGACCATGAAGATAGAGATGAGTCCATCCCATGGGTACTCATAGAATCCAAGTGGATTAGTGGCCCTGAATGGTGTGAAATACTTCCAGTAATTGACTTCTTCTTACATTGACCAAAATTTGGCAACCAAGGAATCAATGCCTCTATTCTAGGAGGAATATCCATGTTATCAAAATGGGTTTGTACAATGGCATACTCATCAACATCAGTAAAATCATCAAGATAAACAGCATCATTATCATCATGAGATAGATCAATAACTATGACCATCAAGGTTGATGTAATACACAAGAGCCACCACATGGATCATAATGAAAATTATGAATGATGCAAAATGTTTTAATGTCATCCTTGTATTAAACCCAACAGCAGGCACTAATGAAAGCTAGCAAGCTTCCCAAGACAACAAGAGGAGCATATGCAATGTACAATCAAGAAGAGTAGCCACAAGTTACAATGCACAAAAGCACATGCTTCAGAATAAAGTTAATGATAAAGGTGTACCCTCCCCAAAAGCAAATCATGTAAAAGCATGCTTAAATTCCTTAAAAGAGCACCAACACCAACATCCTTAACTTCCTTCGTCAGAAGGTATTTAGCCCATGAGGCAGAGGCAGAAAATATAGCAACAATAATTTCAGAAACATTTTCCACTGATAGAGGAATGTTTAAAGATCTCAAAAGCCACCATATAGTACCCGTAGTTAATGTTAGTCCCGTTATCATGACATTTTCAAAGAGCAAATCTCTTACTAGCATTACCCAAATAATTGAGGTACCATATCTCCGTCCATGCCTGATCAAAAAACCCATACAAGTAACTAGTAGATCCCTTACCTAAACTATGAGGGCCCGACCTGCCATCAACATAAGTTGCCATTCTCTCTTTTTGAAGAGCTCTAATCACTTTTTGTTTGTATTATTTGATTGCAAAATCAAATGCTTCCATGAGTGCATCCATATTTGCAAAGGTCATTTTGTCAACCAACAACAATTTTGCAGAATTTTCACACCATCTGAGGCGACGACAAGGGAGCTTATCTTCATTTCTAATGATGAGGTCCAACATCAAAACCCTGCCAAGATGTGATGCTGTTTTTTTAGGACATTCTTGTGACTCAAATGCAATTGAGCTCTCCAAATTGATTTTACTCATAGACTCCAAAAGGCCAAACTTTACACTCACTTGATAGACCAATAATTCCAATCAAAGCACTATCATCAGCATAAACAGCTTGATCGTAATTGATGCAAATCTTTCTCTTGCTCTATCAAATGGCTCAAATACACCCTTAAGCGGCAATACATCAAGCAAATAAGGAGAAAAAACTTCTTACCCTAAAATTCTTAGCAAGGAGGCAAGTCTCTACGCTTCCTTTATCGGCAGCAATATGCAAAGGGTTTGCCCCACCAACGCCAATATTCATTTTAGCACATTGTTAATGTAAAAATGAGTGTGTTGACATTTTCTTTTGAAAATCTTTATAAAATCGTGTTGTAACAAGTGTTGAAGTTTGTCAAAATGAAAAAGGGGAGCCAACTCAAATCAAAGATTTTGTTCGACATTTCGCTCGAGCGAAATTCAAGTCAGAGAGTTCACTTGACTCTGCTCGACACTTCGCTCGAGCTACATTCAAGTCAGAGAGTTTGCTTAACTCTGCTCGACACTTCGCTCGAGCGAAATTCATATCAGAGACTTTGATTGACATGGTTCGACACTTTGCTTGAGCTACATTCAAGTCAGAGAGTTCGCTTGACTCTGCTCGACACTTCGCTGAGTGAATTTCAAGTTAGAGAGTTCGCTCGACTACGCTCAACACTTCGCTTGAGTCAATGTTCTGAAAACCTAATTTTTCCTTAGGTTTGAGCACCTCTCTCTTGGGAAGTATAAAAGGGGACATTTCATTCTTCCCTTTGTGTGGAAATTCAGAGAAAAAACAAAGCCCATTTCCAAGAGATTTTGAGAGAAACTTTTCTCCACATTCAATGTTGAATCTCTTGAAAAATATACCTCCACCAAATCACACTCAAGAACACCGTTGAGTTCATTAGAGATCGGGTGGATGCTATTGCTGTAAGGTTTTTGGAGCTGCTATTGCTGCAGAGATCAAGAGGTTCTCGTGGGATGCTATAGAAAGGTTGGAGTTCCGGTACTACATGCGTGTAGAGATCAAGTGGATCACTCGTGGAGTTTCAATCCAAGTTTTAGCTACTACAAAGGTTTTGTGAGTGTTTCTAAATTAGTTGTAACGAATTCATATTTCTATAGTAGATTTGTGGTGGTGACCTACACCCAGAGTGATTTTATATTTTGAAGAAGTTCTTCAAATGATTTTCCACTTCGTGACCAAATATCTGCTTTGATTATTTGTGTGATTTGTCTATTTGATTAATTGTGTGCTTGACAATATTTTTATTAGACCAGAAAAAATTGAACTACACCTATTCACCCCCCTCTAGGTGTTTTGTTGGGTAGAACCACTGCTTTTTCGCATTCCTATATTGACAACTCTTAAGGATGCTAATGACCTAGTTGCCACTTTTCTTATCCACAGCTGAGGCTGAGTACATTGCCGCTGGGAGCTGTTGCACCCAATTATTGTGGATGAAACAAATGCTATTTGACTATGACATTACTCAAGGTGTGATAAGCGTTTATTGTGATAATTCTAGTGTCATAAACATTTCAAAAAATCATGTCCAATACTCTAGGACCAAGCATATTGACATTAGGCATCATCTCATTCGAGAACTTGTGGAAACACATATTATAACACTTGAGTACATTCCCACCGAACATCAACTAGTTAATCTCTTTACCAAACCCTTGGATGGGCTTTGATTTGAATGTCTTGGAAAGGCTATTGGTATTTGTGCATTGACCTGAGGGCTGGAACATACATTACATGCATTTTCTTTTTGTTTGTTTTGTATATTTTCCCTTTCCTCATGCTATTCTCTTTTCTTAAAGTTCTTCTTTGATGTTGTATATAGATAGCGTGCACATGTGTGTGATAAAGATTGTTAGTGATGTCAATTCTGAAAATTTTAGGCACATGTATCTTTTAAAAATTGTATCATTTACCTTTATAAGTTACAAATGTTTAAAACATATGTACTATTTATAATTTGTGACCTGCATCACACACTACACTTCCAGCTCAATCAATTGTTGTTTTACCTCCTATGAGTTATAGGGGAGGCAATCAAAGGTGTAAGGGAGCTCTACATGTATACATAATTGACCACGGGCTAGATGACCTCATGATTATATATCAAAATTCCTCCTGTGCAAAAATTCTTTATATATAAATTAAAAAAAAAAAAGGAAGAAGAAGAAGAAAAATAGGTCATATTACTCTATAGACCAATATTGATATAGGAATTCAAATAGAAGTATTTAGGTCCTAGCAGCATTAGGTTTTACTTTCTGTATTGTGGAAAGGCTTCTTAAGCACTTATGGTTTCATGTTTCAATCTAACCCCACTCACATCTTTTGGTTGAAACTTCTTAATTGAGTAAGGATTCACTAAACACGGATGTTCATCTTACCTATGATACTCTGTTTTTACTACCTGTGTGAATTGTGAAAATATGATGCTCTTTTACATTTGATGTGATTTTCAGGCTTCAAAATTAACTTCATTAATGCTTGAATCACTTAATGAAAAATTATGCCATTTTTTGCAAATTCTGGGATTTTGCTCGAGCGATACTTAAATCCGCTCGAGTGAAATTGGTTTTGAAAACCTTGCGACGATTCCTTTCCTTTAGACCCGTTCTTTTCTTTTGCACCGTTTCCTCTCCCCTCTTTGTACAATTTCTTCTCACCTTTGTTCTCCATGTGCTTTTTACTCGATTTCTCTCAAGAAGTCCTCTTTTAATTACGGTAAGTCTCTCATCTTCACTTCTTCTCAATCATTTTTGTTTTGATTTTCATTTCTATCATGCATTTCCATAAGCATGCATTTCAGTTTTGGGTCTTAATGAGGGTATGGTTTCGAACATGGGAGCTTGTGTATTGGGGCATAATGCTTTTTCATTTCATTTCATGAAAGAGGGCTATGGTTTTTAGGGTTTAGAGAATGGAGTTTGTTTTGAAATGGAGATTGTTGAAGTGGTGTCCATTTTGTGTTGTTTGTAAAATGAAAATTGTTGAAGTTGGGTTAAATGATCTTTGGAAGTAGAGAATGATTCTCTCACCCTTGTATTTAGGAATTTCAAGATTTATGCACGCACCACACCTTTGTGTAACAACACATGTATACCAAGTGTTTGATAAAATGCTTGAGTGACTCCCTATGTTGCATTTTGATAGAAAAAGTGTTGGATTTGTTTGTAATTGTAAACACCCATTGTTGCATTGGGTGTGTTGGCCATGCTTTTTAGGTGCATTTTAGGCACACATTATGGTTGTTGCCCATTGTTGCCCATTGTGCATGCATTAAGCTTGAAATAAGTCAGTCAAGGTCAGTTGGTGAGTCACCCATGTAGTACATTGAGCATTTTGGGCTTGCGTGGGGCATGTTGGTCATGCATTTTAGGCTTACACATTAGCATGAATATGCATTAGACATGCATACATTGGTCATGTGCATTTCTTTTAGCCTTGTCTAACGGTCACTGTTCTGTCTATAGCCTAAAACCATGTCTCGTTGTGTGCGTCCTCGTAAGAATACTCCCACTCTAGCCCAAGATCCCCCTACCCTAGCCCAAGCACACTTCCACAATGCGAGGGCTTAGTATCTTTATGATCATAATTTCTGCACCCGAAATCTTATGGTTGAGCTTGAGGTCTCCTTACGTGAGCTCAATGAGACCTTTGTGCCCTGCATTTTTTAGACTCACCAGTGGGTTGCCTTGACCACTGGTCTTCCCACCCCTTCTTTGGAGTTGGTCAAGGAGTTTTACTCCAATATTCATGCCATTTATGAAGATGGCTCCTTTGAGGTGAGTCTCTAGACCATCCATTTTCGGGTGACCACTGACATGTTGGCTGACTTGCTAAACGCACATTGGGTATCCAACCTGATCTGTTAGTATCTGACCACTCCTCCTCCTCGCATGCCAGTCATCGCTGAATGCTTGACTGGGAGATACATTGCCTGGAATGGTAGGGTATCCTTGCCTACGGTTCAGTTTCCACCTAACCACATTCTTCTTAGCTAGATTGTCCTAACTAATCTCTACCCGAGGCACATCACAGTGATCTCGGGTATGATCGGACACTTATTCTTTATGTTCTGACCAATAACGTTTCCATTGATTTGGAGAGTCATCTTTGCCAGTTCATACTTGACCTTTTAGTCCAACAAAATCCGGATTAGTTTACCACTCGCTTGCCTCATCACCCCGATCGCCCTAGCTCACTTGATCTTTTTTCTTCCTCATGAGTAGGGGTGTTCATCGGGATGTCCGGACCCAAAAAACCAACTGGACATGCCAATTCGGTTAGTGCCAGACCAGACAGAGTTCATTTGGTCCGGTCCACGGTCCGAATTTTATAGGACCGAGTTCATTCGGTCAGGTCCATGGTCCAAGGGTTTTTCGGACCGGACCGGACCAGACCGAATGTAAATAAAAATATATATAATTAATTATATAATTTTCATATAACCTAATCCTATCACTAATTAATATATAATTATACTATATTATAATTAAGTATAGACTATAGTTATACAGTTATACTTATACTAATATTACTAATATATAGTTATACTATATTACTAATAGTCTAATACTTTATACTAATACTATTATATAGTTATACTAATCATGATTCATAATAACTAATTACTATAAGTCTATAATTATATATGTTTAGTATCAATGTATTAATATATTCTTTAATGTATTAATAATACTATTGAGTATTAAGAGTTATAGTATAAATTATAATATATGTATAATTTATAAATTTATAATAGTATGTATAATTAAATATTTTATACTTATTTATAATATTATGTTAAGTATGTATCTTTCTCAATTATGGATGTAATATGTATGGATAATTAAATTATTTATGCTTATTGCTTCATATACAAAATGTTAAAAGTTGTATATGGCTCATTATGCATTAACATACTTTAAGTTAGTAATAAAGTAATAATTAACATCATCAATAATGTAATTTTCATTTAATTTATTATCATTGATCTAATAAAATATTTTTTTATTGAGTTTTTTACATAATCAACATTAATAAGTCACTTCGTTTAATTTAGTATTGTAAATAAATTTTTTTTATTAATTGATTTTAAAAAAAAAAGGCCGAACCGAATGAACTGGACCGAACCAGACTGGACCAATAGCTATCGGTCCGGTCCGGTTCGAAAAAAGGGATGAACCAAAAATATCGCCGGACCGAACCGGATCGTTTGCACCCCTGCTCATGAGCCTAGGATTTCTCTTAAGGACTGGACCATTGGTCGTAAGACCATTTAGCTTAGTTATGCTCACATGAACCCTCAACCTTTAGACGTTGAGCATCCTCTGGCATCGACACAGGCACCTGCATCTCAGCCATAGAGCTTTTGGCCTTCGAGCTCCGCACCATCCACCTTGGCACCTCTAGGCACAGCCCCATCGACCGAGCCCAGTCTACAGATGGTTTTGGACTATTTGGTCCGCCTTGATGCTCGTCTTGATAGCTTCCAACAGATTGTCACCCAATGTTTCAACGACATTGAGGAGCTCCTCTGTAATGAGGATGATAGCAGCTAGTCAGATGGTGGTGATTGAGCCCCTGGCATTTAGTGACAAAAAGGGGAAATGTTATGTAGGGGAAAGATGTGTTAGGGGGAGCACATATGTAGGGGGAGTGATGGTATGTAGGTAGGGAGAGCACAAGTGTTAGAAAATTTGTCTTGTGAAACACAATTTTTAATTTTCTATTCTATTGCATACTTCATTGTTGAAACTTAATGTCATATTTCTTAAATGAAGAATTTTTTATGAAAATTGTGCTTGTCATGTGTATACTTGAATTTTTGCTTTTATTTTTATTGATTACACATGTGAGAATATTTCGTCTACTTTTATTTCGGTACGGTTACCTGTTTGTCAAGTGTGCATAAATATCCAAACCTGTTTGTCAAGTAACTTTACCTGTATTTGGGAATCCTGAGTGGAGTGTATTAAGATTAGGTCCAAATGTATAGGTTAGAGGTTTTGTCACAGAAATGCCAATTGGGGAAATTGTTAATGTAAAAATGAGTGTGTTGGCATTTTCTTGTGAAAACTTTTGTAAAATTGTGTTGTAACAAGTGTTGAAGTTTTTCAAAGTGAAAAAGGGGGCCCAACTCAAATCAGAGAGTTTGCTCGACATGGCTCGACATTTCGCTCAAGCGAAATTCAAGTCAAAGAGTTCACTTGACTCCGCTCGAGCTACACTCAAGTCAAAGAGTTTGCTTGACTCCGCTCGACACTTTGCTCAAGCGCAATTCATATCAGAGACTTCACTTGACGTGGTTCTACACTTCGCTAGTGCTACATTCAAGTTAGAGAGTTAGCTTGATTCCGCTCGACATTTTGCTTGAGCAAATTTCAAGTCAGAGAGTTCGCTCGACTAGGCTCGACACTTCGCTAGAGCCAATGTTCTGAAAACCTAATTTTTCTTTAAGTTTGAGCGCCTCTCTCTTGGGAAGCATAAAAGGGGACTTTTCATTCTTCCCTTTGTGTGGAAATTCAGAGCAAAAACAAAGCCCCTTTTCAAGAGATTTTGAGAGAAAAATTTCCCCACATTCAAAGTTGAATCTCTTGGAAAATATATCTCCACCAAATCACACTCAAGATAAAATACTGTTGAGTCCATTGGAGTGGACGTGTTCATTGGTTGGAAGGTTTCCGGAGCTGCTGTTGCTACAGAGATCGAGAGGTTCTCGTGGGATGCAATAGAAAGGTCGGAGTTCCGGCACTACATGCGTGTAGAGATCAAGTGGGTCATTCGTGGAGTTGCAGTCCAAGTTTTAGCTAGTACAAAGATTTTGTGAGTGTTTCTAAATTGGTTGTAAAGAATTCATATTTCTATGGTGGATTTGTGGTAGTGACCTACACCCGGAGTGGTTTTATATTTTGAAGAAGTTCTTCAAATGAGTTTCTACTTCGTGACCAAATCTCTGCTTTGATTATTTGTTTGATTTTTCTATTTGATTAATTGTGTGCTTGACAATATTTTTATTAGACTAGAAAAAATTGAATTACACCTATTCACCCCCCTCTAGATGTTGTGTTGGGTAGAACCACTGCTTTTTCACATTCCTATATTGACAACTCTTAAGGATGCTAATGACCCAGTTGCCACTTTTCTTCCCTTCGATTTTACAGAAACCATTACTCACTTGTAAAGACCAATGTCCAACTTAAATATATATTTGACCCACCAATCCTTTCGAACAGACTCCATTATCTCTGGGAACTTCACTCCATCCTCAACAATTCTATCGAGCTCGGTTGCTCTGTGGCGCATTTCCTCAAACAACGCATACAAATTCCCTACCCAGTCATAAGCTCGGTCTTGATCATCAACAGCCAAATAGTGCTACCCCCTGAATCCCTGATGGCCACCTAAACAATTTTAACATTGGTAAGTGCCTTGGCCTGGCTAGGAATAAACTCAATTTTGGTCCATACACGCGTATCGAAATCAAGCGCATAAAGGTCATTGCATAGATTTTGAGCATCCATACATCCACCCAAAACAAACAAGTTCTTGCCAAATACAACAGTCACAACCCCTCTAAAGAACACTGGCCTACTCTTCCCAGACATACACTTTTCCAACCTCATAACTCTTACCTATGTTTCCTACCCTAACCCCCTCTTCTTCACACAGGTAATCACCCATTTTTTTCTCTACGTCACCATCAACACCATTACTAGAATTCTCCCAATTGCTGTTACTACCTCTATCCTTTAATCTAAGTGGTTTTACTTTTTCCATAATCATATAGATTATGGGGATGGAAGACCACATCAACGCCACCAGGGACAACCATAAGTATATCACCATGAAAGTCAAATGTGTAGGTGGAAGGGTCCTTGGTGGGAGAGAACTGACCTGGGTTCACATAGATTGAGACAAGAAAGGTGGAGCCACCGACATCGGCACGGTCATCATTGTAGTAACGGGTGCCGTTCTCGGCGTCCTCAATGGGAAGCTGGACTTGGGTGAGGACGAGGTAAGTGGGCTCGTTCACGAATATGTGGGTGTCGTAAAGAATAATGAATCCACAATTTGCGGTTTCTCTCTCTGAGTTTACATCACTGATCTTTGAACCACCTGTGTCGAAAGTTCCATACTGGTGTCCTGGTTCTTCCATTTCCATTGTGACTCTGGGCCATTGGCCTTTCTTTTCTTTAATTCGTCGACAGTGAGGGAGTAAAGCCAGAAGCAAAAATGATTCTGACGAAGCCGAAAGAGCCAGATTCGCCGCCATTAAAAAGCTTTCTGAGGTTTCTCTACTGTGATCAAAATCGACGACTTTAGAAGTTGAAGATAAATCCACTGATTCCATTGGAGATTTTGAGATTTCATCCTCAAGAATCTGAATCTTAGCACAAACGTGGTACTCCAATTGGGTTAAGTTTTCCTAAAAATTCTTCCCGAAATCATTCAAATGTTGGTAGAAAACTTGATAGCTTTGCTGTGTTTGATGTACGAGCACTGTAATCTTCTGAATCGATGCAAGAAATCCTTGCATTTTTTATAGTATATATATCGGTGTCTATTTCAATTCGTAACACATCATATAGATTGTTAATAAATAAAATGAAATATCTCACTTCGAGAGTGAGAAGACCTCCAAGAAATTCATAAGGAAGAAGAAGATGGTAGGAAGAAGTTTCTATTAATTTCTAGATGCATTACAAGAGTCTCGTGCCCCTACATATACTGACCAAACATTTTCTTACTAGTGAGACAAAAGCCAGCATACCTAAAACAACAATTAAAACAAAGGCCAAGCACACGGCTAAACACCTCCCATACTTGAGTAAGTACCTCAAAAACCTTTAAGTAGAGTGAGTTCCCTTGGGAAAGCTACCTTATGTTGGGGATCCTTCCTCTGTTGAGCTAGGAACCTACCCACTTTGTAAAGCTTCTCCAGATTCTGTTATTAAACCCGCTCAAAACTACAACTAGACTACCGGTAGAGGAACTTAACGGGCAAGAAGACCTAATAATAGGAAGAAAAAAAAGGTGCTATCCCAATAGGTTCCGGATCGGATCGAGCAATAATTGAAGGAGCCTGACCTAGGTACTGATGTTCGTCTTCGTGCCTAGCCTTGTTTAGGACTTTAAGCCAGTATCAATGCTTTCATCAATCTTTTTTTTATTTAGAACCAGCAACATACTTTAAATCAGGACCCGTCCTGAGCCGAAGGCAGGGTGTTTTGCTGGGCCGGAGGTTGATGCTTGTCTTACATAGTCTTGTTCTGGGTTAAGCTAGGAGTTGAGCAGTCTTCAAGTTCTACTTGGAAGTCGGAAGAACTCTATTAAGGGGGGAAAGTCATTTAATATAAAATTCCAGGGTGGAAATTAATCAAAGCCATCTAAGATTCTAAGGCATGGTGTTTGCTCAGTGCCTTTTCCCAGTCTTGTTTCCGAGCTATGATCTGTTGAAAAGGCAAAGATATGGGTCATGGGACAGTCCCATTGGGACTACACATAACCAACAAGACTGAGTGATTACAACTTTTATAAACTTTTAAATAAAATATAATAAACAATTTAATTTTTTTAAATCTCAAAATAAAAATTATATTAAAAAATTATATTCTAATAATATTTTATTCAACTTTCAAATTTCATCTCAACTCACTATCTAAATCTCCTCTAAATCTTTATTACCCCAAACCAAACCCAACAAAGTATTTGAATTATAACAATATGCCACTTGCCATAGAACTTCTATGACTATAAAAATCTAGTTAAAAAAAAAAAAGAAAAAAGAAATTCAGGTTTGACATCTATGATCCATAGCTTCTACTTCGGTGCGTGAGCTGTTCTTTAGAGGTTTAACCAATTCGATTTGGTCCAACTTTAGACCTTTTTTAGAACCAAATCAGTATACACTGATTTTTTAAATGCAAGAATCAGTTTTGGACCGATTCACCACCGCAATCAGAATTTTCTATTCTTCTAGTTTCGGTCTGGTATAGTTTTTTCGATTTTACAGATAAATAAAATCATACTCCAACAAAACTTTAAGAAGTAATTGACTCATATCCCTCATTTTATATTATATTAATATTATATTAATTTTATGCTATAAAATTAATATATATGAATAATAAGATTTTAAAATTTTATGTTATATTAATTAACAATGAGAAATGATATTAGCAGTCGTGGACTGCGTAAACGTCGCGCAATCATTTTGAAAAAAGTGAGTAAATACAAGACCCATATGAAAAAAAAATATTAATTTTTTAATAGTAAATCCTACTCTTTTTCAAAACAATTGCGTGGCACTTGCGGACTTCACGATTGTATGTAGCATTATTCATTAACAATTTAGCATATAATATATATAATATAATATTAAAAAATCATATAAAAAATATTTTATATATAATATAAAAAATTAAAAAACAATATATATGTACCAGTCAGATTTGGTTTGAAACGGTGTTTTAAAAATCAAAATTAAAACCAGTCTGATCTTCAACCAATTTTGCTAAATAGGAACCGGTCCAATTCTAGTTCACCAATTTCTCCTTTTTCTATGGGTGGTGCTAGTGGGCCGCCCAGCACTTATCGCTGGGCATACCGCTATTGTAAATGTGTAGTTTTTTTTATCATTTTTTAAAATATCCTTAATCATTAAAAAAAATTAAAAACGTATACAACTTTTTTAATAATTACTTCTTTAATCACTAAATAAATTAAAAAAAATAAAACATTCAAGCGGAAACTTTAGCGGTAACATTGAGGGGACTAAATAACTTTTTTTTTTTTTTAATTTACAGCCCTACTGTTCTTTGATCCGGAAACTCATTAAATGCGTAAAAAATACTTGAAATTTACTGTAGCAGTTCTTCCAGCATGCCCGACTTGCCCTTTAAATCTGTGATAGCAAAGAGAGCAAAGGCTGGTTTGAAAAGTGAGATGAAATGAAAATTTTTTGAATAATAAAATAGGTTATGGATACTAGTGAGATAATTTGAGTTAAATATTATTTAAATTTTGAGAAAAGAGAAAAAAAATTGAATAAAAAAATTATAAAGTTAAAATATTGTTAGAATATAGTTTTATAATTTTTATTTTTTTTTTAAGATTTGAAAAGGTTGAATTGTTTTTTATTTTTTATTTGAAAGTTTGAAAAAATTGTAATGATTAGTTTGAAAATATTTGTATTTGAATTATGTTTGAAAATAGATAAAATGAGAATTTTGGAATGAGATATATTTACAAACAAGCCCTAAATATATGTACATAGTTCAACCAACATTCCAAATCAAATATATTTCCGGGTTTCAAGGGGGCAAAAACGTATTTTCTCCTTGGCTGTTTTCAAAACTATCCGGATAATGAACAATTATTGAATCATACATACACAAATTTAATTATTCGCTATTAAGTCGTTCTTCATTCATGTCATGATCAAAAGTACTGCAGCATGGCTTGGATCATCAAGCATGGATATTTTGCATATGATCAGGTAATTTTGTTGGAAGAATGCATGACATTCCTTTCAGCATGGCGAGGTTAAATGCAAATTTGCACTAACAATACAGCTGACATAGTTATGCCTGTTTTTTTTTCTTCTTTTTTTTTTTTATCAAAAAGTTATCTTCGCCTAAAAAATAGAAATGAGCTGGGACCCTAGCAAACCAAAGTCAATCGACAACAGACTCGGAGGAGGTGTCCTAAGAATGATCCACCTTAGCAAATCAGCTTGCATGAAACAAAATTATCAACCACAGCTCTCATATCAGATGAATTCCACAGAGTCGAACAACTTCTGCACCGACAAGCACAATCAGAGCATGTATTGGTGAGTCCTTTGTGCCTGATGTCAGCGATGAGAAGTATATTACAGGCAGAACGCAGCCTCCCTAACAAGAACTCAGTCTTCGGTTTTCAAATCCAGCACTGGAAGGATGCTCAGGGCTGAAGAACCGAGATGAATACCTCGAACTATCCCTCCATGTCCTACCTTAATCCTGTGACAAAAAAGCAAGATGGAATCCCAGAGTGCCGTTCTTCCCTGAAAATTAAGATCATAATTGTTGTTATTTTCCACAGAATAATTTATGCACCACTCTAATAGACNTCTTTAATCACTAAATAAATTAAAAAAAATAAAACATTCAAGCGGAAACTTTAGCGGTAACATTGAGGGGACTAAATAACTTTTTTTTTTTTTTAATTTACAGCCCCACTGTTCTTTGATCCGGAAACTCATTAAATGCGTAAAAAATACTTGAAATTTACTGTAGCAGTTCTTCCAGCATGCCCGACTTGCCCTTTAAATCTGTGATAGCAAAGAGAGCAAAGGCTGGTTTGAAAAGTGAGATGAAATGAAAATTTTTTGAATAATAAAATAGGTTATGGATACTAGTGAGATAATTTGAGTTAAATATTATTTGAATTTTGAGAAAAGAGAAAAAAAAAATGAATAAAAAAATTATAAAGTCAAAATATTGTTAGAATATAGTTTTATAATTTTTTTTTTTTTTTTTAGATTTGAAAAAGTTGAATTATTTTTTATTTTTTATTTAAAAGTTTGAAAAAGTTGTAATGATTAGTTTGAAAATATTTGTATTTGAATTATGTTTGAAAATAGATGAAATGAGAATTTTGGAATGAGATATATTTTNTTAATCTACACTAGAAAAGGTGTCTAGAAAATTTAGAAGCTTGACTCAACCAATAAAGCTATCAAGACATGACCAAACAGGCAAGACAACAGATAGGCTGTTAAGCCTTGCTTGTAAGTACAGGTAAGAAAACATTCATAGCATGCTCATTTCAGCTCATGAATGAACAATCCAATTAATATATTAATATCAGGACCAAAAAAAACCAAAGAAAAGAAAACCACAGTACCACAATCACTCAGGCAGATTTTTATCTTTGCATGCATGCTCTTTCAGTGCAGATGAGATGACTCTTGTATACAAATCAGTGGACCATATTTAGAAGTAGGTTCCTTTTATTTCAATCACGCCAAGACATTAAAAAATGTGGTCAGAAACATATCTTCTGAAACATGTATTGCACTTTCCAAGAATCCCTATAATAACTTTAGGCTAGCAGATTGATCCCTCTACATTCTAAAATAACAGCAAAATAATTACTTGTAGAATAACAGCAAACCAAATTCAGTGTAAACACAAAACAAATCTTATTAACCTCCAACCTGAAGAGAAAATTGCAGCTTCTTATCCCAGTACAAGGCAAAGATTGGTGGGCTTTGCCTTCCAACAACCAGTACAGAAGCTCCTGGGTGAAGAACAGAAGGTACACCAGAGATGACTGCAACATATTTCTCAGGAAACCTTTCTTTTGGAGGTAGAACTCCCAAGAACAATGGATCCTTTATAGACTGTACACCAGAATGCGATGTAGGATCCACATGTAGCATCCATTTTGGGTGCTCTAGGAAAGCACAGAATAGATACAAAAGCAAGTGAGAATCAGTTGGAAGCTCAAGAGTCCACTTCTTATTCTTTTTGTCATAAACCTCCCCACTTCCAAGATACTCATAACTTTTCAAGCAGGTTCCTTCAGCGAGCTCTGATAAATTCCATGCAAGTAGTCCAAGGTTAGATTGCACAGGGTAGAAAATTGCCACAAGAGCTACTCCAGATTTTTTTTTTTTGATAAGTAAAAAATTTTATATATCAAAAGGAGAAACCAAGTACACTGAAAGTATACAAGAAAACACCTTGCCCAACAAGCCCCTAAAGACCCAAAAAGCCCAAAAAAATCACCCAAAATACATCAGACCTGACCCAACCCCTAGCTTCCCGTAGAACTAAAACTCTACCCGAACACCAACACTAGCACCTTGATTCCCCCCTCCCCCACAAGAGCTACTCCAGATTAACATGCCATATTTCAGATGTTTATTGAAGACACATGAAATGTGATAAGAACTGAAAATAAAAGATTCCAGTTACCTTGTATCCGTTGTACAATATAATCTGCTTGAATGCTGCTTTGAGGTAGCAAACCTTTAACCAACTCTCCTTTCATCAAAGCATGAAGCTTCTGGTATTCAGTGATAGCATCTACACACTGCTGCATAACCGGGATCAAGGGATTTTGCTGTGGGGGTTGTTGCAGATTAGCTAGAGGCAGCTTCGCTGCATATAATGGGAAGAACCATGAAAATTTTCAGCAAAGATCTGAATTGAAACCACTCAAGTAAATGCTGAGATAAAAATATCAATAATACAGGGTGAAGCAGCGTACGCAAGGAAGCATCAATAGCCTGCACAAGAGTAGCTCGTAACTGATGAAGAACTCCATCTTCGTCTAGAGTAAATGTCGGTTGCCAGTCCTTAGTCCTATCAATTGGAAACATGGTAGCAGGAATTCCTGCAGTTGGTAAATCACTTCCGACTTGACTGATTGTCATTGAAATACCAATTCTAGCAGCTGCTTGCATTACCTACAAATACTACAATGTTTAATCAGCATAATAGATAGACATCAGAGAGAAAATGTGCTACTCAGTCTCATTAGTTTCCTCTTTGAAGGATGACAATCTTTCCTGCATGAGAAGGAAATGTGGACCTTCGTATGTAATTGCAACATGTGTATATCCTATAAGTGTAACTTAATATTTAAAATGTTTGTAACTAAGTAAAATTTCTAACTAAATAGATGCTGCAATGTATCTGCACTCAAGTAACCCAATTCCATTTCCATCAACCCCAACAATAAACAGCAAGAACATGGGAGGGGAGTGGGTGTTCAAAGAACTTGCATCTCTATCATTTAAGGGATCAGGCTGCTATAAATTTTCTAACCTTTTCAAGTTGCGGTCCAAATTATGCCAACTTTTTAACGTTATGACTCACTGTTTCTAAGCAAAGCTGAAAAATATTCATATCATGCAGTGTTCTTTCCCAGTATGGTATAGGTCATAATTATGACAACATACGCTTCTTGTTTCATTTAAACTCAAGTGCAAATCCTCAAAACATTGTAGAATTTTAATTTTCGAAGAAAGCTTTTCAAATACATTTTTTCATAAACAAAAGGTTACAATGAAAAAAAAAACTAATTAAAACAAATTAACATGGTATATATTAAGAACATTAGACTCTTGCACCAAAGACAAAATAGTTGAAGAAAAAAAAGTGGAAGAGGAGAAGGTGATGATGATTGACCTGAAGATGACTAGTTTCAATCTTCTTAAGAAGAGGATTAATCAAAACCGTAGAAAACCATTGCCTGAGGTGGTCACGCCATTGCTCAATGTGAGGATAGATACCCAAATGCTGAAAAGCTTCAATAGATTCTTCAAGGGACATAGGTGGAGGAAGTTCGCCCTCTCCTTTCTTGGGGGAAGTGCTGAACTTCTGGGAACCTGGAGACATCCTCACAGGCCTCAATGGAGTACTCCTAGTAGTTCCAGAGGTATTGGCTGAACTGGAAACAGTATTTGGACTAGCTATGCGAAAACCACTAATTGTGGGGGGTGGAGTAGACAGTTTCCCTGCTGATTCTGTGATTTTCTCTTCTATTTCTGCCAAGAACTTTTCAAGCTTTTCTTCTGATGTTATCTCTTTTCCAGAAGAGGCTCGCTTGTTTGACCAAGGGGTTGAGACCAATGAATCCACTCCTGGTGAATTTTGAACAGAAGACAATTGTGAAACACCACCAGGGACGAGATATAAAGAAGATGAAGAACTTGGTGATTTGGAAGGGGTGCCAACAGAGCGCATCCTATTTCCCCCACTCGAGTTCGATCTATCTGTGATGGTGCGAGATGAACGATTTGGACTGATCATTGGCTGATGAAGTGGAACCAGGACATCTGAAGAAGGTGTCAAGTGAGGTCTACACTTGGGGGGTTTCTTTGAAGTTTCAGAGACAACTTGTTCAACCTTTGATTTTATACCCAAAAGTTCTAGTTGATGTTTCGTAAGATGTGTTTGATCCTTATTTCCTTTACTGGAAGATAAAACAGGCACATCGGCAGTATTTCTTGCTCTGCGCAGAGAGATCGCTTTGACCAGGGCAAATATTGTTCCAAAAAAGACTAAGCCCACCACAGTTTGTATTGTTTTGGCAAACAAATCTGAAGCACAAATACAAGATTTCAAAAAATAGCTATAGCAATCAGTCCATAAGTTAAACCAATCTAAGAAACTTGAGTCAAGTTTATGCTTACACGCTACTTCCTGGGGAATATTTTTGAACTTCAAACTGTCAATGAAACCGTTTTCCCTTCAACAAGTCAGTAGAAGATAATTAGCCACATGGAATTCAAAACCAAAAGCAATAGCCACAACCAAGTCTAGATTGGATTAACTGGAATCGGACAGGTCTAGACATTATTCTAATTTGAAATTTTTGTTTGGTTGGTGAGGAAATAAACTTGATAATAAAACCTGGAATCTGCATTACTTAGCCGATAGGCTCAATTAAATTCTTAGCACCCAATGGAGGGTTTTCTGAATAGTCGTAGGATAAGCCATTCGAACTTATGTAACTTTTGCCTTCCAGTTGTTAAGGCTGGTGCACATTCAAACGGTTGGTAAAAAAGAAGTATTAACATAAGAAACCAACACAACTCTACAGGATTGGCCGTTTTACATTTAAAAAATGCTTTCTGGCTCCTCAAAGTGACAAGCCATTTAAATAATATCTATGAAGTATTTACCTATCAAAAAATAATATCTATGGAGTACTGAACAGCAAACGCAGCAAGGTTCAAAGTGAGAAATTATCTTATCAATTCAGTTCTGTACTGCAAGAACAAAAGCTAAAGAAAGCTCAAATCTTCAAAGTTAATGCACTCCTCGTAGTTCTCAGAACAAACACAACATCTGCTTCAATTTTATCACTTAAAAGCACTAAAAAAAAGCTTCAAACACGGTGTTTTCTGTACATTGATTCAATTCAAAGAATGCAAGGATCAAAGCTGGAAAAGCTAAGAGAAAAAAAAATGCCCGAATTTTCAAGTACGGTCACAGAAAGGGGGAAAAAAGAAGTGAGGGTGGGAGGAAGGCTAGAGCAAATTGGCACCTGGAGATAACCGTGAGAAGAGCGAAGGCGGAGGCGGAGGAGAAAGTGAAGATGCAGAGGAGGGAGTAATTGGACGGTCGGAGACTTTTGGCGGTAAGGGCAGAGGAGAGAGCTGCGTTCTGGTAAACTGAGAACTTGGAGGGCTTGGGTGGTGGCGAGGAGCCCTTGTCTCTCGTAGCTCCAGATTCCATGGACGATGAAATGGGGTAAGGGCTAGGGTTTGTTGGGAACAGAGAGCAAGAGGCCAAGAAAGAGACCGAGACACTGATCTACTACTCTCGGAGGGCTCAGCTTCGAGTTCCAAGTTTGAAGTTTTGAACACTTCGCTCCAACGGAAAGGGTTTTAAGTTTTTAACGATTGAATCGGTAGCTTTTTAAGGTAACTTTCTTAACATGTTAAGGCGAGATTATTCTTAACATATCATTCAACGAATCGGTTGAGATTTAAAACGTAAATTATAATCGATTATTAAACTATTCAACTCTTAGTATAAATTCGAATAATTTCGTATAGATTATTTTTATAATATTATTTCTGTATTTACAATGAGAAAATTTAAAATATTAAAAAAGATTAGAAATTCTCATGCAACTGTTTAAAAATGAGATCCACCTCAAAAATCAACTTTTATGGTAAATCTCTTTTTTTTTTAAAAAAAAATACTTGCGTATCTTAAATTTGTATTTAGTATTACTCAGAATTTAAGAATAACATACAAGTTGTGCTAGCTGCACTAATCTAACCGTCAAAGGATGATCAGTTCCTAATTTCTTTTTGGAAAAATTAATCCATGATTTTTTTACATGGCTATAAACCTTACTTTGTTTAGAGAAAGAAAGGAAAAGAAAAGTAGCAAATTAGCATAGATTGACATGAAACTTTGAAACAACCTCTGTTAAGTATGATTTTCAACCTGTTTTTTGCATTCGTAGCTAGTGTACGATATAGAACGGCAGTACTTGAATTTGATAAATTCTCTTTCATTTTCTGTTGTTTTTTCTCTCAACAAAGTATTTGTTTAAAGGCCTATTAGTGTATATGTTAGTCATGTTAGAATATATATGTGTTATGTGAGTCTCACATTGATTAAGGCTCTTTTATAGCCTTTGGCCTCCTATATATAGGCCACTCCTATATAGCACAATTGATATATATAGAATTGATTAATACAATCCTAATATGGCACCAGAGCCACTACTATGATCCTTTAAGTATTAATAGTTTTCATCTTTCTCAGCATTCTTCTGTTGCCTTAGTCAACTGAGCTATTAAAGTGTTGCTCACTGCCTGTCAAACAATTGCAATCGTTGTAAGGATTACTACAAATTTTCTGAATCATTGTGCCTAAAGCTCTGTTTTGATCACGCGGCATACCTTTGGGAAAATCTCATTGAGAAGGACTCAATGTAGTCAAAATCAGTCAGATCAGAGCTTGCACGAGCCACCATGCGCCCCACGCATGCGTCTCATCATTGATGTTAGCCTTAGTCTTTTCAGGAACCACGTCATCCTGCCATGTCAGCATTGTTGACCGTTAAGGGTGGGCAAAAGCTCCGACCACTTCAGCTCCTTTGGTCAAAGTTTAGAGTCGGAGTTCCCTTCGCAACCCATGTAGTGGGCTGCGAACTCCAACCATATTTAAAAAAAAATGGTCTAATTAAAATGACGTCGTTCCATTTAAATAGAACGACATCGTTTTATTCACAAGGGGGTCCAAAACGCAGGACCCCCCTCATTTTGTTCTCATCTCTTCTCGCACAACAACTCTCTCTCTCTCTCCTTTCTAGTTCAGCTTCTCCAACTCATCTCTCCCAGTCTCTTTTCTCTCCCCACCGCCAACCACCGTAGATGGAACTCCAACCTGTCGTTATTTCTTGTAAGACTTACATTTTATATTTTGTTATAAAAGGTTTTAATTTTTTGTTAATTGAATGATTTAGGGTTCGAAAATTGTTGAAGTTGTTTGTAAAATTTTTTTTTTGTGATTTTTGACATTTTTGTTGTTGATTTATTGTTTGAATGGGAGGATTTCTATTTTTAGAGTTTTAGTTATGAGATTTGTGGAATTTTGTTTGGAAAAAATTGAATGGTGCCCGTCACACAGATTGTTCGCTTGACCTTCGCTCCAATGTGGCTCGAGTAAGCATCACCAGATTGTTCACTCTTGCATTCACTCAAGTGTGGCTCGAGCGAACATCATACAGATTGTTCACTCGAGCCTTCGCTCAAATGGACGTTCAATTTTTATGTTTTATTTATTTTTAAAACCACACACACAACTAGTTGCTAACGGAAAATTGTTTGTTAATTGTTTCATAGCAAATTATGGATGCTACACCATCTTGCCGCGATTCTCCACAAGAGGATGACGTACATCTGTTCGCATCACCAACAGGTACTTCGGGCCGTAGACTCCCATCTAGAGCAGCTACCTCCTGTGCAAGTAGTTGAGTCCTAATAGATCTAGAAGATGCTAATATGCTTAATGAGGAGGAGGAGGGGAGTTGATAAATGTTGAGGCCGATCGAACAGCACAACCTTGTAAAAAAAGGTCGTAAACATAGAAACATTTTACCAAAGTTCCTGTTGATCACGAGAACCCTTAGGCTTGATGCCACTATTGTGGGCAATTATGCAGTTGTTATTCGAATAAGCAAGGCACATTAGTATTAATAGTACATCTTACTGATTGCCACCGGTATAAGATACACAAAAGGTTGGTGGCAACTAATCAGACGAATCTAAGTTACTAAACTTTTATGGCCACTAATGGCACACAAATTAAGAAGCTTTCAATCCCTTAATACAATGAGAAGATGTTGAGTGATATTCTTGCGGAGATGATCATCACTGATGAGATGCCTTTTACCATGGTTGAAAAAGCAGGCTTCTGCAAATTTACACACACTTTAGAGCCACGATTTCTTATACCTTCACGGTATATGGCGATGCATGATTGTTTGAAAAGGCATGCCAATGAGAAGGTAGTGATGAAAGAAATGTGTGTTACCACTGGCCAGAGAGTGTCATTTACAACTGATACATGGACCTCCATACAGAATGTGGGCTACATGTGTTTCACAGCCCACTTTGTTGACACTGAGTGGACGTTGCACAAGCAGATTATCAGTTTCAAAAAAATTGTTGATCACAAGGGTTCATCTATTGACAAGGAGATGGATGACTGTATAAAGGATTGAGGAATAAAAAAAATGCTTTGTATCATAGTTGACAACGCCAATGCGAATGACACTGTCATTGATTGGTTCAGGCAGAATAAGACGGTAAATGAGGATATCATTTGTGAGAACCAGTTTATCCATGTTCGATGTTGTGCCTATATCATCAACCTTATAGTTTTTGGGGGGTTCAAGGAGGTTGATGATTTCATTATTAAAGTCCAGAACCTTGTGAGATATGTGAGGGCTTACCCTCAACAACTCCACCAGTTTAAGGCAATAGCCGAACAACTTGAGATCTCATCTTCTAGTATGTTGCAACTGGACATTCTGACTCGATGAAACTCTACATATATGATGTTGGATGTAGCGCAGAAGTGTCAAACAATGTTCGAGTGAATGGGGGTCGAAGATGGGGCATGAAGTATGCTTTTGAGTCAGTTAGGGGGAGAAGGAGGCTTGGTGCGCCAGACATAGTTGATTGGGTCAATGTCAAGTATTTTGTTCAACTTTTAAAGTTATTTTATGACATAGCTATGCGAATATCTGGGATAAAATATTCTACTACAAACATGTACTTCAAGGAGCTCTCGGTGTTTTATTACCACTTGCAACAAAGTTATGCTGACTATGTGGGTTTGTTGAATGTAAAGGCTATGAGAATGAAATACAAATATAATAAATATTGAGGGAATGTGGAGAAGATAAATAAATTATTATTTATGGCTGCAGCCTTGACCCCTAATATAAGTTGACAATTGTAGAATATTGGATTAGAGACGTCCTCGGTGATGAGGACGTTGATTAGCTTATTAGATTGCTTAAATGTGATATTGATAATTTATATAGCCATTACAATAGTAGTGGTCAATTTTCAACCGCAGGTGGTAGCTCCTCACACCCGACCGGCTTGACATCTTCCTGTGATGACACACATGCACAGAGTTCAAATTTATTACAACTACGGCAATATTATCAAAATCGTGCATCGAGGAATATTATGCAGTATAAGTCTAAATTAAGCGTTACTTTATGGAAGATGTCGAGACACCTAGTGAAATATTCCAGATATTAATTTTGTGGAAGGTGAATTCTAGCAAGTTTCTAGTCCTTTCCCGAATAGTTAGGGATGAACTAGTCATTCCTATCACTACCTCTGTGTTGGCGTTTAGTACCGGAGGTCGTGTCTTAGATGCTTATTGGAGTTCATTGTCTCCGACCACCGTCGATACCCTTATTTGCACACAAAACTGGTTAAGTTTAACGCCTATTGGAGTCGATACCATTGATGTCGAGAGCTATAGGTTTTGATCAGGTAACTTTAAATTTTAAATGATTATTTACATAATTTTAATGTTTTCATTATTTAGTTTATAATTTATATGATTTTGTAAACCTAGCTGTGAACCCTAGACTAATTGTGGATGATTGAGACAGAAGCACCTTTGGATGGAGAGCCCCCTGACCCCTTTATTGGTGATAAGCTCAATACTTTCATGCAAAACTAGAGTTAGAGGTAAAGGTGAGTTCATAATGTAAATGTTTTCTATTTATGCCATGTATCACTTGGTTGATGATTTAGAAATCTATAGTTAGATGACTAAAGAAAACATAGTGCATATGATCAGTAAAACTCATGCAGGAAATCAGTGATCAATATCGAGTCATCGACTCAAATGTATGGACTATCAGGACTGATGAGGGATTGGGCTATTTAAATCAAATTCAGATTATTATTTATATTTTGGTACTGTAAATTTAACTTTATGGCGAATTTGGAGTTGAAAATTTAAAATTATCATTTGCACTTTGCACACATTAAATTACTTATTTTTGTATTGTATGCGATTTAGTTATTGTACACAATATTTTAGAACTTTTAATTATTTTTTTACATTATTTTATCTTTTTTTAAGATTTTTAAACATGGATTAATTTCAAATTGGGCCGTCGATATTGGGCTATGGGCCCAGGCCCAATCTGAGTAGGGCAAAGCCCACTCCATCTTCAATCGGAGCTCCGAGCTCCGAACTCCGATAAGAGTTGGAGTCAGAGGACATTTGGACCTCCGACCCCAGTCGAAGTTAGAGCCCACCCCAATTGACCGTTGAGTTTGGCCATTGCGTTGACCTTTTTCGATCCATTTGTTTTCTACATATTTTCGAATGCTGATCTCATTTTTGTAGTCTATTTTTGCATATCTGATCTCATAACGGCTCAAAATAATGAGATTTTTTTTCTTATTCATGTGATATTAGATGGTAGAAACTATTTGATGTGGTCTTGGTCTTTTCACAACTTTTTTAAAGGTCGTGAACTTTGGTTCTATTGCACTGGTGATTGGACAAAGTCAGTGCAAAAAGGAGATAAACAAGCAGAATAATCTCAAGAGCACCTTCTCAAATGGGATAGTCCTAATCACTAGATCCTTACTTGGATGCACAACACTTCCATTTCGACTATCTCCAACCTACTTGGTAGCTATGATGATGCTATATTTGCTTGGACCATGGTAGCTAGGCATCTCATGGGTCTAGAGGGTACCAAATTATGGTTGAGTTGTATCAGCTCAGACAGGAGCCTGGCCAATCCATCAATGACTTCTTTGATCTTCTTTGTCACATTTGGAATCAGATTGATCTCTTTAACCCACTCTGGAAGGATCCTATTGATCGATGTTGACATGTATGCCATTCGTCGTGATCAACATCGTCTCTATTAGTTTCACATGGCCTTACAGGATGGCTTTGAGCCAATCAATGGCCAATTGCTTAATCGCACTTTGACTCCTTCCCTAGATATTGATGTCAATGAGCTGATCCGTAAGGAAACTCGTATGCAAACATTACATACTCAATACAAGCTCAATATCTTGGCTACCACTCCATTAGTTTCCTCCTCCGACCAACACAGTTAGTTTCCCGAGGTCTCTTATAAGACTATTCATCCGGGTTCAGGCCCAAGTACCCAGGTATACCCAAATACCTCGGTTTCAAACCCAGGCCAAAACTCGGCCCAGATTAGCCTAGTTACAAACTCGGGCCAGAACCCAGATGAATCCATGTTTTTGAAACCCAAAAATTCAAGTTCTAGGCTGTACCCATTTTTTTAAAAATTTTAACAAAAGGTTATATATGTTATATCACTAATAAAAACTACAAACTCCGAAACTAAAATAGGACATGACATAAATAATACCAGTGAAAGAGGTTCTTTGGCTGATCAAATCATTAATACTAGCAGATAAGCAACAAATAGGCAAGAACACAAACCATCCAACTCAGTGGCTCATTGTTAGGGTCCAGACTGAATATAGGAAAAAGTTAAAACCACAAGAGGTTGCCACATTCAACATATTTCCTAAAATAAATGAGTTAATCTCACACCAAATAGCAACTTCAAGTTAGAGAAGAGATTTTTCCATCACCTTTATTTTCTGATGAATCCTATGCAAGTTTCTTCATTGGATATGATTCTGTTGTGACTGAGTCAAAATCCCCCTTGCTATTAGCAGTATCCATCTGTGAGGAGCTCAACACTACTGGAGATGAACTCTTTTCACTTCCACTCGACTTAATATATGCAAACCTACAATTTCAGCAAGAATTCACTTTGGATTAAGGGCTAGTTGCTGAAGATCTTCAAGCTACAAATCCAAGGATTGATGATGCAGTCAGGATAAAGCAACATATGAAATTATGAATGGACTTCCTTTCACAAATATAAACTTACCTTTTTCTCCAGTTCACCACAGAGGTCATTGAGTGTTCCAATCTCTGCTCCTTTTATCTATTGCAGAATTACCAAACCGAGACACATTGAAGTTGCCACCCTGATCTGCATGTTTCATCAAGTCTCATTTGGTTATGCACTTTAGATAAGATGAGATGAGATGTTTTGTTGAAAGTTGAATAAAATATTGTTTTAATATAAATTTTTAAAATTATTTTTGTTTTAAGATTTGAAAAATTGAATTATTTCTTATATTTTGTGTGAGAGTTTGAAAAAGTTGTAACAATTATATTAGATAAGATGAGATGAGATAGTTTGATTTTGTGTAATCAAATCAACCCATCTGACAGTTCTTGGAAGAATGTCTTACAACTGAAAAGGCATTCAATTATCAAGAAAAGAGTATGTGACCCAACAGGGAATAGTCATCGCAACAAGTTTGGCTCCAATAAATCTAATTCTATTTTAGTATTTCCAGTATAAGGTAACTTTTAGAAGTCTGGTTCAAAGGTTTGTATTGATAAATCTATATTGAAAAATACTGATATGTTTTTCAAAGTTCTGAAACAAACAAATAAAACTATATGATCAAATATTGTTGAACAATATACAGTTACAAATCAAAGAAGAGCAACATATTTTATTTAAAATGCAATCTCTTAGTTTTACTTACCCAAAAATAAAAAATAAAAACTTTACTTGCCCCAAAAGGAAGACATACTATAAGTTTTTGGTTGGCACTTCATCCATTACTTCTTTTCCATCTTTTGATCAAACATTAGATAGCAATCCATATAGTGTCTGATTTTAGACTATCAGGTACTCATTTTATGATATGTGATTCTGTTTTTGATGAATTTGAGATTAATCAAATTTGAAATGAACTGTGTAGAAAAGATTAACAATGCTAAGTACAATAAATTATTGGAGTTTGAATACTTGATACTCTTATCCTATTATAAGATGAAATGCCAATTTTTTTACTCTCGCTACCTAGAAGTTTTCTAACTATGACAATGGGAGAAACTTATACCATAGAGTTTCTACTCTTAATTGTCTCCTATTGAGGTTCACCAGGCCAGAAGGCAACCAACCTATAGCTTACTGAACAAAAAAAAAAAAAAAAAGAAGAAGAAGATCTTTAGGCATTAAGGTTGGGTTTGAAGTGAGTTGAGATGAAAGTTAAATAAAATATTGTTAGAATATTATTTTTTAATATTATTATTGTTTTGAGATTTAAAAATTTTGAATTGTTTGTTATATTTTATGTGAAAATTTGTTAAAGTTGTAATGATGAGATGAGATGGGTTGAGAGCTCCTCTCAATCCAAACCGAGCCTTAGACGATATCACGGGTCTTTCTCCATTGTTTCAACTTTCTAGTCTTTCTTCTCATTATCACCCCACTAGCTAATTATTGTGCATGACTCAGTTGACCTTAGAAAAATCTCAAGCAAAGTACCTCTTCATGATATGTACCATTTTTCTTCCTTCTCTATTTGTATTGTTTCCTTAAGATTTAAAAGGTAATTAATTAGAGTCTAATTGATAAGCTGTCAGTTATAAAATCAACGTTAATCTATCATGGTATCATGTTAAATTAATGAAGCTAGACAGACAGAGAATTTTTATAGTAAAGACTTTAAAGAGTGAGCAGATTCTGGAGTGAAGCTACCCTTACTGTAGTTCATACCATTAACCACCTTCCAAGTCTGGTCATCTCAAATCAATTTCCATATGAGCGTCTATTTGAATCACCCCTAACTATCAACACCTTCATTCCTTTGGTTCTGCTTGCTTTGTCCTTTTTCAATCTCATAAACCTACAAAGTTGGAGCTATGTTCTCTCCATTGTTGCTTTCCTGGCTATGACAAGACTCAAAAGGGCTATCAATATTATGATCATATTGCTCATTGCCTCCGCATTTCCCGCCATGTTATGTTCTGGGAGTATCACTTGTTTACTGAGGTATCCACCTTTAGTCCATCTATTTCTCAATCATTTGCCTTAGAACTTTTTCCAAATGAGCAATCTAATCATTCTCCGTCTGTGTCCACATCCAATGTTCAATGCATTCTACATACACTCCTAGGCCAGGATTTCCATCTCTCGAGCTGCCTCCCTTTCTAGCTGCAGTCTCTATTCCTGCCCCACCTGCGGATCACATAGCCGACCTTTCCCTTCGCCGTTCTTCTCGAGTAAGATCTCTTCCTACTCATTTGCATGGTTTCTATTGTTACACTGCCCTTGCTACCTTGCACGAGCCTCATTCCTATCGTGAGACTCACTAATCCATTATGGTAAGATGCAATGACTGAGGAACTTGACACATTATGTAAGAACCATACATGGGATCTAGTTGATTTGCCTCATGGAAAGTCTATGATTGGTTGTAAGTGACTCTATAAGATTAAGACTCGCTCATATGGTTTTATTGAGAGGTATAAAGTTCGACTTGTTGCCAAAAATTTTACACAGCAATATGGTATTGACTATGAGGAGACTTTTGCCCTAATTGCCCGTCTCTCCTCTATTCGCACTCTCTTGGTTGTTGCGGCCTCTCGCCAGTGGAAGTTCTTTCAGATAGATGTAAAAAATGCCTTCTTGAATGATGATTTCTGTGAAGAGATCTATATGCAGCCTCCGCCTGGTCTCTCTCATCCACCAGCCAAGGTCTACCTCCTTCAACGTGCTCTCTATGGCCTTAAGCAAGTCCTTTGCATCTAGTTTGCAAAATTCACCTTTATGGTTTCTTGCTCAGGCTACTCCTTTAGCTCTTATGACTCGGCCCTCTTCATTCGCCGTTTTGACAAACGTCTCATTTTACTACTACTATATGTGGATGACATGATTATTATTGGTGATGATCTTAATGTCATTCAGGAACTTAAGGACTTCCTCAATCAGCAATTTGAGATGAAAGATATTTATCACCTCCGTTATTTTCTTGGCATGGAGATCACTTCCTCAATAGATAGATTCTACCTCACCTAAGCCAAGTATGTCTTTGATCTTCTATCTCTAGTTGACCTTACTGATAGCAAGGTTGTTGATACACCCATCGAGCTTCATGCACACATGACCCCCTTGTGTGGGGAATTATTGTTTGACTTTACACTTTATAGACAGTTGGTTTGCAGCTTGGTTTACCCTACAGTCACTCGTCCAGACATTTCTTATGTTGTGCATCAGGTGACCCAATTCATGTATACCCCTTGAACAGCCCACTATATTGTTGTCCTACGCATTCTTTGGTATCTTAAGGGCACTTTCTTTGTAACAACCCGATCCTAAGTTTAGGCCATAAGATAAGTTTTATGTATTTTTCATATAACTATAAATATTCTATTATTATTATTAAGGTTTTATTTATTGAATATTAGTAGAATTCTTTTTATTTAACTCAAAATCTGTATTAAGTTTTATGGAATGTAAACACTGGACTGAATCTCTAGTGATTTATGAATCTCTAGTGATTTACCAGATTTTCCTAGTCAATTTTATCTACACCGAAACCTATTTCAATTAAACCTCTCTACATTTCACGTAATCCCGTTCATTATCCTTCTATTTTCGGTGATCAGACTGAGTCTTCCTCTAGCAAACTTTCTAAAGCACTTTGAATGTGACACTTTAAGACAGTTTCTCTACTTATTCCTTCCCTCGTCTAAAGTTTCAATCACAGAAAAGCCTCAACAACCTGCACACTTGTCCATTGCATTCTTTCCATGTTTCTATTTTAGATCTTCGATCATTTAGTCGAGCCTAACATTTCAAAATATTAAACCTCATTTATTCATTCCTAAATCTCGCATATTTAAACCCTCAACAACCACTCCCACAAGACATTAAGATCCCTCTCTATATGCTCCTTTGTTTCTCTGTGGGCACTACAGAAATTGAGTTCTACTTCTCTCGACTTTTTCACAAAAAAACAGAGGCCTCCCTAAGTGCTCTTTACCCACTAGCCACTGCCACTGCACTTCATTGTTCTGTGGGTAAGCCATGCCTGATCTCTCTCTTCGATTGATCTTCTGTATCTCTCTCTCCACTACTAATAACAAAACATTTCTTAGGACCCATCACCTTGCATAGAAATTTGCCGCCGATTTCTTTCCGTCATCCTAGGTCCACCATCACGCGGTCACGCATTTCTGTCTCTTTCGGTGAGTTCTAAAACTCCTGCACAACTCTATCACTTTTTCTTACTTCTTTTACTTTCTAGTTGGTGAAGTCTAGTAGGTTCTTTTATTCTTACTTCCGTAAAGTCTAGTTGGTAAAGTACTCCCATAAAGAACCGTTTTGACTTCTAGCTCTCCTATCTAGTAATTATATAAAAGCAAAGTTTAAACATGATGACTTGGCATTCAACCCGCTCTAATCGGGTCAAGTTTAACTGTGAAGGGTCAAGCCGTGCTTAGTTTTACAGTTTAAACTCATAGTTGAATATTCAACCGTTTGAATATTTTGAATATTATTCATATTAGCCTATTATCTATACGAAGCGGTGCAATTTATAATGGTGCATCTCATACAAAAAACTATGAAATAAGCATATGAAAACACGAACAGGAAACCGAATGGCCAAGCAGTGCAATAGTGAACTTTAAACACAAAGAGGCAACCAAAGTAACCGGGAAAAAAAAAAAAAAAACCCAAAGAGGCAAACTATTTTTTGCATTTCAAAAAGAAACCGAAGAAGCTAAACATGATAATTTGGCATTCAGCCCGCACTAATCGGGTCAAGTTTAACTACGAAGGGTCAAGTGGTGCATAGTTTTACCATTTAAACTCATAGTTAAATATTCAACTGTTTGAATATTATTCATATTAGCCTATTATCTATACGAAGCGGTGCAATTAATGCTGCATCTCATATATGAAGAACTATGAAATAAGCATACGAAAATATGAAGAGGCAACCGAATGGCCAAGCTGTGCAATAGTTAACTTTAAACACAAAAGAGGCAACCAAAGTAACCAAAAAAAAATCGAAGAGGCAAGCGGTTTTCTGCGTTTCAAAAGGAAACTGAAGAAGCTCTTTTCTTTGCTTCACTCTTTTGATCATATATATTTTAGAAATTTTTTTTTCTTTCTTTCATTTTCTTTTTCGCTCTCTCTCTCTCAAATCAAGTGAGGCCAAGCCAGGTCACTATACTTTTTGCATTCAACTGTGTTTCAGGTGTGGAGGTGCTGAAGTTTAAAGAAAAATCAACAAGTGAGTCTAACTGTCTTTCATGTGTTTATGGTATATATAGTTTATCTATGCATTACACATGTTTGTTCATAGTCCTAAGAAATGAAGTAACTGATACCATAAAACTTAAAGATTCCAATAAACCTGTTCGATGTAGCCATAGAACATCTTTGAACATAAAGTTAGTAATAAAGAACTTCATTCTCGAGTAGATCCATCATTCAAACATATGTTTCTGATGCATTTATGTTCACGTCTTCTATTTATACATTTTTTTTATATGCATTTGAATTTTAAGATACATCCTATGTATGTATTCTTCTCTGGATATGGGAAAAAAAAATCCAATCCCAAAGACATTGGGAAAACTTTAAAGAGATAGATTTTGAGTTTATCAACAACAGTTGCACTATACAATTATCACCGACCCTTGCAACATTTCCACCAACTATACTTGAAATGTGGAAAACCTGACAACGAATTTCAAACATGAGGAAAGATATTGGAAATAGTATTCTAAGAGACAAAATTGTTCATGCTATACAATGTCAAAGGAAAATTAGGATGAAGGTAGTAACGATATAGACAATCAAAACACACGTCTACTAAGGCTCGAAGAAGTTGGTCATACAAAAAAATGTGGTCAAAATGGTGGCATCTACACGAAATATTACGTTGACACCGACACTTAACGACGTTCTGTTTTTTTAATGCCTTTAAATAACCATCAAAGTGGTACTGCATTTACATCATCATGGGAAGGAAATGCACATAACTGGGATGATGGCGTATCATTTAATGGTTCATGGAAGCATGGCTTTAGAATAAATGATGTCGTAGCAAATGAATAAAGGAATCACCAATATAGCACCGTTTCTCACTTTACACAATTCGGTTCATGCATGAAGACCACAGCAAAAATACGTGTTATACCACCTACCCAATGTTTTGACTTTGACATACCCAATGATGATAGTCCAACTCCAAAAATACAAGTAGTGGTTGACCTTGGTCCAAGCTACTGATTCAGGTTAGTTAGCAATACACAGGTTGATCTAGAATCTTATATTCCAATAGAACCTTATTTCCAACTATTCCAAAATATTCATCTTCAGTACAAGGTGAAGACAAATCTGAAATGACATCGAATAGGGCAATTGACAAGAAGTGAATTCGTTGGGATCATTTTGAGGCTTGAAATGATTTGAGGAATGAATTGAAAAAAATAGTAGATGAGTGAAGGCATCTGATATTTATTTTTCAAATATAACTATGTATTTTTAATTTTTTGTTTGTTAGCAATTGGCAATTTTCTAACAGTAATTTATTTGATAAATATGTAATATATATTACCATTTGACATTAATTTATTTGATGAATATGTAATGTATCAATGTATTACTATTTTATTATAATAACTAGCAAGGATTATTGTGCTCTGTTGAAACATGTAGTGTAGGTGAAGACATTTAATGAAAATTGGGTGTGATTTTCTTTTTCAATGGCATGTAATTTTTTTTGTTAAATATATGCCATGATTTCTGGTCGCATGGCCACCGTCTCAATTTACGCTCTTTTGTATTTGTTAAAAATCAAGGTACCGTTATGACATATGGCATTTAAACTAAAAAAAGATAAATTTTTTGAAGGAAAAATAAGTGGTTGTAGTTCCATGATTTTGAAGGATAGCAAATAAATTTCAATCTAGATGATTCTTCTATGGGTTCATGGGCAAAAAAACATGAAGTAATTATGTATACTAAACTATTTAGATTTACAAAATTAGTTTGTAGATTGATAAATGAACATAAATGCATAGATTAGTTTGGCCAATCTACATGATGTACGTACGTAATGCATGGGTTTGAAAATTCCTCAAGATAATCGAGATCATCATTAATGTTGGGGATATTCTTGATTATGGTACTAATTGTATCTATTTTACATTGTTTTAAATTGAACATTCATATATATATATATATATTACATTTTTAATATTGTAAATTGACCATAAAATATTTATTGGTAAAGTGAATCCTTTTATATATGCATACTCCATTATATATATTTGATATATATATATATTTTTTTAATAGTAGTGGTAGTGATTACGTATAATAAACTATTTAGAGTTATAAAATTCAGTATAAATAACGGTCCGGGTATTGCGCGGGTTATAGGCTCATATTATATAATATGAATGTTTATTTTGAGATTATTACATATACACCCTTAGTGTTTAAGAAATGACTGAATTGTTTTTGGACCGACTATTTTTACGTGGGCTCTTATCTACGAACTTAAGTCTTAATTGTTACAAAGATTAACAAGTAGTTTTTAAATTGGATTGGACTTCATATTTTAATTTAGGCTTAGTTTAATTAAATAAGTATGTTAACCCATTAATCTATAATTTATAGAAAATATTAGAAATTATTTATATTATTAAATATTAAATTTTTACTAGATTTCATAAGTAAATACTAAATGGTTTAATTATATAATGAGTCTTATGAAACCAGTTTTCATTAATATCTAATACTTTTAAATACAATATGATTTCCTACTAAATTAAAATATGTTATTAGTAATTAAATAATTTAAGATATAAGAATTCATTGATTTTATGGTGTTAAAGAAAAGATTTATTTGATTATCTTCTGAATTATGAATTCAATTAAGTAGGATCTTAGTACATGTTGTTTCTAGACAGATTTAGTGATAATTAATACTGCTTATAGGTGACGAGCTACGAAGTGAAATTTAAGAAAAAGCGCAGCAAGGTAAGTAATTTGATCACAAATTAAGATCATCATAGCAGCTTATATAGATTATTATTAGTGCCAGTTCTTTGACAGTCATTTTTATGTACCACTCATGTCATATGCAAACATGTCATCCAACATAGCAAACATTCATGTCATTCCGCATCATGTTCAGATTCAGAAATTATAATTATGTATGTATTATGTCATGCATCTCATGTGCATAAGACACGTAAGCTATCTTAAACTCAAGTGCAAGATAAGATAAGATCAGCTAATTAGATGCTCATTCAAATGCATGGTACCAATGCAGTTCAGATCAATGTAGATGTGCAAGCCACGAACTCAAGCGTGGTCTACCATAGTATGCTAGAATACTATCAGTGGCTCCCCTTGCGGCAGCAGGACGTGGGGCCAATGCACATCCCCGCACATAAGGTTAAGTGTGTTGGCCAGTCAGATCAGTCAGTTAATTCAGATAAATCAGTCATGCATAGCATAAACATCAATATGACCAGTCATGAATTTTAAGCTCTCAACATGAAAACTTTTATGAAAACCTTATGTGTATTATGTTAACGTTGTGATGAATTTCTTGCTGAGTCTTCAACTCATTTTAGTTTGTTTTCATGTTTTAAACCACCCAGGTGAAGATGATGAATACGAGCAGGCATGCCAGAATTAGAAAGAGCAGTTAATTTAACTTCATACCTTCTAGAATAAAATTGATTTTATGACATAAATTTATTCAGTTTATTCTTTTAAGTTTTTTTGAAGACATTTTATTAGACAAATCTTTTTATGAAATAAATGCTAATTGCATGTTATTAAATATGATATCTCTTACCAAGTCTATTTTTATGAAAAACAATTGACACTCCTAGCCTACGGGATTTGGGTGTTACACTCTTCCATGGTTTGCACTTCTCTGTTCAGTATCCACTAGTTCTTCGACCATACTTTGATGATGACTGGGCAAGTGATCCCACTGATTGCCATTCCACCACAGGTTACTGCTTCCTTCTCCATTCCTCATTGATCTCTTGGTGTAGCAACAAACAAACTGTTGTCTCTCGATCCAGCACTATGGCTCGATTTCGTTATTTGGATGATAACCTCAAGGTGGTTTCTCATCCACCTTGAGTTTGAAAGGAGCTGTTAGTGAATATGTTAGTGTTAGTATATATGTGTTATGTGAGTCCCACATTGTTTAAGTAAGACTCTTGTATTGACTTTGGCCTTCTATATATAAGCTAGCACAATTGATATATATATAGAATTGATTAATACAATTCTAACAGGGCCAATCGATTAGGGGCCCTTATTTATTTGGGGCGCCAATGTTTACTAATATTGAACCAAAACAATAAGGAGGCCCTGAAATTCTAGAATTTTTTTTTTTTTTTTTTTTGGATAGGAAAGTACTTCATTTCATGGAGGCATAAAACCTCAAATCAGGTTAAAATAGTGTTGATCAATGAAAATAACATTCTCAATTAAAGTAGGGACACTATGCCACCAAATGCATATCATTAATGGACCATGCATGTTTTGCAAGTTGATGAGATGCCACATTAGTCAATGTTGATAAAGTTATGGATGTCAATGTTGATGCAAAGTTGTAGTCCCCTTAGTAAAGCCACTGCTCCAATTATTTCTGGTTCCAGAATTTCAGTTTCTGCTCTACTAATGGCCATAATGACATCTCCCATTGAATCTCTTAAAACTGCACCCATACCTGCCTTATGAAATTCTAGAATTGAATGAAGGGTATGTAGAAATAAGGTGGCATGCACTAATTTATTGTCTTTTTTTTTTTTTCCTTTTTTTCCATGGGTTTATTATCAATTTATTATTTAACAATAATATTAGATAAATAACATGAATAATTGGTAACGCTTACATGTGTGTTCATTAAAAGCTCTTAATTTTACCGTGAACTTAATTAATCAATAATTGATCGATTGCTATTTATGAATGTATGTTACCCAGTTGGAAAAATCATAAACACATTAATTTTTAGCAAAATAAATAAATAAATACCTTCTTAAAAATTTGATTGAAAACTCATGTTCATCCCGGCCATGCAGTAACGTATATGCATATCCAGACAAATATAAATTCTATCCCTGCATTAAAAAAAGAAAGGATTATTTGATATTGTTTCTAATGATAATAAAGTGAGTGCAACTTCAGGCCGGTTGGGTGTTTAACTGCATTTTATACCAATAAATCACAAGCAGCCACGTAGAGAATACAACAAATTACAGCCTAAACTCGCACACAGCTAATGTTTTTTTCAGCTCTTTGATCTTTCCCCCTTTCCCTCCCTCCCTCCCTCCCTCCCTGACCTGGCTAGTGGCTGCTCATCCCCACCCTCCGTTGCTCTCATTCTCTCCCTCTAGAAATTCATTTCAGCGCAAAATCGTGACCTGCAACCGCTGGTTCTTGCTGCGTTTTCTCTTCCTCCCTCCTCCGATTGTTGCTATGTAACTCCCATCTCCCAAAATCATGATCCCATCTCCCAACAAGTTTCCAGATATCTCTTCCCAATTCATACATAATGGAGCTTTTCCTGAGATGGGCATAGCAGATTTGTTCCCCGAGTAAAGTAAGATGAGAACGAAGGTGATCTTTGAGCATCGGGAAATGTTGCCTAGTTCACATGGTGTTACGAGCTTGGGCAACGGAACGAGTTATTGGTGGTTCAACTGGAAATGAGGCCGGATCAAGCCCCCGTGCCTTACCTATGTTGAATAAAATATGCAAAGAAAATAATCAAGGTTGATGAGGAACGCCCCTCTTCAAAACAAGATTGTGAATAACTTTCTGATATCCTTCATTCATCCTCCCTTACAATGATATAGTCCTCACGTTATCACTTTACCAAAACTAAGCATAATAAGTAAATTAATTACTAATTGATTTATTCCAAAATAGGGCAATATTGCCGAAACAAAATATTTACTAAACTTGCTGGACGCTCCTTCCTTATTCATAATGCACCTTCCTTATTTGGTCCCCGTAACACTCCTTCCTCCATCAGAATGACCCTTTTCCTCAAGGGTGAACTTCGAAAATTGCGACTTAATCGTTGTTGTTTTTTCCCAGGTGGCTTCAGCTGGGTTGGCTCCATGCCAATGAATGAGTATCATCGCTTTGTCCCCTTTGCCACGATATGCTAACACGGCTTGCAGTTGGACTGCGGAAACTGTGAGTGCAGCTTCAGGAAGCTCTGTTATTGCCGTTTCTTGCTTCCCCAACTTAAGTTTGAGAAGGGAGATGTGAAATACTGGATGAACACGAGAACCTTTAGGAAACTCAAGTTGGTATGCCACTTGTCCGATTCGCTCCAAAACTCGGAAGGGGCCATAGTAACAAGCTGCTAACTTCATGCTTGTTCTTCTTTCCATAGTCTGCTGCCTATACGGTTGTAGTCAAACGTAAACTAGATCACCCAGTTGGAAGCTCCTTTCTTGATGTCCTCTGTCATACTGCAACTTCATTCGGTTTTGGGCTTGTTGAAGCTTCAACCTTACTTCCTTAACAAGCTGATCCCTCTCAGCAAGTGTTTGTGCTACAGCTTCTACTCGTGCCATTCCAGGTACATAGGAGAGTAATGTGGGTGGTGCTCTGCCATACACCACCTCATAAGGGGATCGACCTGTGCTGGAATGGCTGCTGGTGTTGTACACATATTCAGCCCAAGGGAGCCACTTTACCCAAGCTGAAGGAGTAGAACTGGTGAAGCAACGCAGGTACATTTCGAGTGTTCGGTTAACCACCTCAATTTGGCCATCCGCTTGTGGATGATATGAGGAGCTGAAGTTGAATCTAATTCCCTATAGCTGAAAGAGTTCTTGCCAAAAATTGCTCGTAAAGGTAGGATCTCTATCACACACAATGGACGTTGGAAGTCCATGTAATTTGAACACATTTTCAAAGAAAACTTAAGCCACCACAGCTGCTGTAAAAGGATGTTTGAGAGGCATAAAATGAGCAAACTTCGAAAATCGATCAACCACAACGTAAAGAACATTCTTTCCTTGAGAGCTAGGCAGTCCGGTTATGAAATCCATGGAAATGTCCCCCCATACCGTAATCGGAATTGGCAAGGGTTGAAGAAGGCCGGCTGGTTTGGCATGTTCACTTTTGTGTCGTTGGCAGATGTTGCATTCAAGTATGAACTTCTTAACTTGAGACATTGCTCCGCGCCAGTAAAACACAGCTTTGAGTCGCTGCCAGGTCTTGTGAAATCCTTCATGAGTCCCCGTATGAAACTCACTAATAATCTTATCTGTCAATGGTGTAGTGGCCCTCAAATAAATCTTATCTTAAAAAAAATGATTCTAGACTTGATGCTCCAAGGTCCAATGGCTTCTCCAACTTGAATATTTTTTGCCAAGGTCTGTAACTCAGGCTCATTCTACGCTTCCTCTCTAATAGCATCGGACCACAACGGAAATGGCATGCTGAGGGCAAACACTTTGTTTTCCACTCGAGTGCCTTCCTCACGCCTAGAAAGACTATCTGCAGCAGAGTTTTCACAACCCTTTTTATACTCAATTACAAAATTGTATCCCATGAGCTTGACCAGCCATTTTTGCTGAACTTCCATGGCGATGGTTTGGTCCCACAAATACCGGAGGCTCCTCTGATTTGTGCGTATCACGAACTTGTTTCCAAGTAAATATGGTCTCCATTTTTGAATGGCAGCAACTAAGGCCATGGTCTCCTTCTCGTAAGTTGATCGGCTTAAATTCCGACCTTGAAGAGCCTTGCTAAAGTAGGCGATTGGCCTACCATCTTGCATGAGTACAACGCCTAAACTGAAGCCGGATGCATCGCACTCTACCACGAATTGCTTGAAAAATCCGGAAGTGCTAGAACCAGACCAGTAGTCATTGCCTTCTTGAGATGAGTAAAAGCGGTCTCAACTCCTTCATTCCAACCAAAAGAATCCTTTTTGAGCAGTTGTGTAAGGGGGCTAGCGATTTGGCCGTAGTTACGAATGAATTTCCAGTAGTAACCGCTCAAGCCAAGGAAGCCATGCAAGGCCTTGACAATGGTGCGTCTAGGCCATTCCGTCATTGTCGCCACCTTTTTCGGATCCATTGCTACTCCATTTTCGGAAATGATATGCCCCAAATAACTTATCTGGTATTGCCCAAATTGACATTTATCCATTCTCACAAATAATTGGTTAGATCTCAACGTGTCTAGTACCACTCAGAGGTGAGATAGATGGTCCTCCCATGTTCGACTATAAACGAGTATATCATAAAAAAAAAACCAACACATATCTTCGTAGGGAAGACTTAAAAACCTCATTCATGAGTGATTGGAAGGTAGACGGGGCGATGGTGAGTCCGAACGGTATCACGAGAAATTCATAATGACCATGGTGTGTCCGAAATGTCGTTTTCTCCACATCTTCGGTGCACATCTTTATTTGGTGATATCCCGAGTGAAGGTCCAATTTGGAAAAATATTTTGCGCCACTTAACTCATCCAATAATTCATCGATGATGGGTATCGAAAATGTATCCTTCACCGTGATTTGATTGAGGGCCCGATAATCGACACAAAAATGCCACGAGCCATCTTTCTTTTTTACCATCAACACTGGCGACGAATATGGGCTTGTGCTGGGTCATACCACCCCTGCTTGCAGAAGTCCAGATATCATTTTCTCAATTTTCCCCTTCATATAATGTGGATAGCGGTATGGTCGTACATTAACAGGTCCGCACCCAGGTTTCAAGGGAATATGGTGATTGTGTGAACGATCTGGAGGTAGTCTTGCTGGTTCTGAAAATAAGTCCTTATACTCAAGCAATATTTTTCCTAGTTCTTTGCTCACAGTTTTGGAACTTGCAATATTAACACCCACGTTAAAGGAAAAAAATTCATCTACTTCATTTGGCCCCTTGTGCGACGCGGGAAGTAGTTGGTAGAGGAACCCAGATTTTTTTTTACATAATTCCTTCGCTGCTACTCCTTCTTCGACCACCTTGTCTCTCATACTCCTTATTCCCTTCAACTCCACCTACCTCCCATTATGCTTGAAACTCATAGCAAGTTTTGCAAAGTCCCACTAGATTGGCCCTAGTGTGCGCAGCCATTGAGTGCCAAGAACTGCATCGCATCCTTCAATAGCCAACAAGAAAAAATCAATAGAGAATTGGTTGCCTTGGAACCATACCTCTGCACTGCTGCAACGCCCTTCACAGTCAAGCCTTTCTCCATTGGCAACCATCACTTTCATTCCTTGTGTTGGTTGTGAAGCCAATCCCATTTTCTTAGCAGACGATGCATTTAAAAAATTATGAGAGCTTCCGGAATCTAAGAGAATTGTGATGCCTTGTCCCATAATTGCTCCCCGAATTCTCATTGTTTGAGGAGACATGGTTCCCACCATCGCATGTAAGGAAATCATCGGCTCCTCATTAAACTTGGGTTGTTCCTTCATTTCCCCTTCTTCGTCCCTATCATCATCCTGCACATATACCCATTCGATTAAGAATAATTTCTTACAACAGTGTCCTGGCGTAAATTGCTCATCACAGTTAAAACAAAGGCCTTTCTTCCTCCTCTCTTGCAACTCGTTGTGAGTAAGGCGTTAGATGACTGGTGTTTTTGTTCTTGATAAGTTGGCTGAAGGCATTGGAGGTGGTGTTGGTTCCACCGTTGTTTGTCCCCTGCTATCCATCTGCATTGGTTTCTTCATATTCCTCGCTTCAAACAGTCTAGCTAACCCAATTGCATCCGTAATGGACATGGGTCGTGCCACTTGGACATCTGTGCGTACAGATTCCTTAAGCCCACTGACAAAGCATCCTAATTGTTGATCAGGCGCCAGTCTCCCCACACGGCTTAACAATTGTTCAAACTGTAATTGATATTCTCGAACAGAGCTCGTTTGCAGTAGCTTGCTTAGTGAGCCGAAGTGATCTTCGAACATAGTTGGGCCATATCGAGTTCTCAGTCCTCCTTTTAAAGCTTCCCACGACACATCTCTTCACTGTCTTTAAAAAGCTGGTACCACATTTGCACCTCCCCTTCTAGGTGATACGCTACCAAATGTAACTTTTTAGCCTTCTCGGTTTGTTGATAATCAAAAAATTGTTCCACCCTGTAGATCCAACTTGTTGGATCTTCCAGACCATTATATTTTGGAAAATCCAGTTTCGCAAATTTGGGTGCTGCTGCATTGTGCCATCCACCATGGTTCCTTCCATTCCTATTTCTTGACCCGGAATCCTTTCCATCACCCATGCTTCTGTTAGCCAAAGAGTCAACTTTTGCACTGGTCTCTTCAAATTTTTTCATGAGTCTCTCCATGATGTTTCCAAAATTCGCCATCTACTGCTCTAGGCGTTCTATTCGAGAGTCCGCCATGACCTACTCTGATGCCAAAATGTTACGAGCTTGGGTAACGGAACGCATTATTGGTGGTTCAATTGGAAATGAGGCCGGATCAAACCTCCGTGCCTTACCTATGTTGAATAAAATATGCAAAGAAAATAATCAAGGTTGATGAGGAACATGCCTCTTTAAAACAAGATTGTGAATAACTTTCTAATATCCTCCATTCATCCTCCCTTACAATGATATAGTCCTCACGTTATTCAACTTACCAAAACTAAGCATAATAAGTAAATTAATTACTAATTGATTTATTCCAAAACAGGGCAATATTGCCAAAACAGAATATTTCCTAAACTTGCTGGACACTCATTCCTTATTCATAATGCACCTTCCTTATTTGGTCCCCGTAACACATGGGCAAGAAATGAGAATGCACAGAGAGCCATTGCAACTAGAAGAAGAGCAAGAACACAAAAAGGACCCCAAGAAGTTCAAGACTCTTCCTAGAGATCAAAACATGATCAGGAACCCAGAAAAGAAAACAAGGTACAATTCACTTTCTCACACAAAGAGTGCGTGAACTGGTCTGTGCTAGTGTTTCCCCACTGAGAACTTAACATCCTCAGGTTTCCATTTATTTCGTTTCACAGGCTTGGACTTCGGTTGAGCATTTGATAATTTTAAGGAGTCATCTTTAACGCTTTCAGTACCAACTTTCTCAACCTGTGATTCATTTTTAAGTGATTGGGGAAGAAGCTGGGTTTGAATCAGAGAGGAGAGGAGAAGAACGGCTTCGGGGGAGAAGAACGGCTACGAGGGAGAAGAGGAAAAAGGGAAGAGAGAGAGAGGCGGTTTAGCTAGATGCACACCCACCCACCATCATTACCATAAGTCTACTACGCGGTGGATTTTCACTCCTAGGTGTAAAAAGAAAATGAACACCCGACCGGTTTTAAGGTTTTCCTTAATAAATTCTGGTAATTAGGATAATGATGCAAACTTTTTTCTAATGAACAGAAACTACTCCTATCCTTGTGTTTTTAAACTTTAAAAAAAATTAAAAATTTTATAGACCAACATATCTTTAAGGAAAATGAACAAGTAATATGCGATAAAAATGACTATCTATAATTAAAATAGATTTATTTTAACAAAAAATAATCATTTTTGTAATAAATAATTGACCATAAATAAATAATTTTTTGTAATATAATTTAGAATGATATTTTTTAAAAAGGTGCTGCTACACCCATCGAGGCCCCGTCAATATTCCCACCAAACAACCAATTTTTTTTTAAAACCCTTTAAACATTTAAAAAAATTACAAATTTATTAAAAAATACTTCTTTAATTATTAAATAAATAAATCAATCAATTGTAGCTTTTATCGTGATATTCCTAATTGGTGGGAATATCATTTCCCTTTTTTAAAATTCAAAAACCCCCCATAAACTTAGACCCATTACAACATTTGTCATGTAATATATTTGGCTAGAAATTATATATACAGTCTCTGATTTTCTTTTCTATTTATTTTTTTAAAGAAAAGCAAATTTTAGGAGGTATACGTACGTACGATGAAAACAAACTATTGAAGCTGGTTTCATGTACGTACGGAACTTCAAGTGCGAAAAGGGTAGGTACGTAGATAGGCATCACAGAGAGAGTTTTACGATATTAATTGTTTAAAACTCTCATATATCTTCTACAAACTTCTGAAATAATCATCGTCTTCATAATTTGAACTGTCAATAGATGATCACGGTTAATATAAACAAAACAAATTAAATCGTATAAGTTGCGATGTGTTAAGAACCCTAAGTGCTGAGAATAAAACACAAAGTGAAGAAGGGGAAGAACTAGGGGTGTAAATGGACCGACCGGACCAAATGGACCGGACCGAGACTGGACCGGACCGAAAGTCCCTATGGTCGGTTTCTGTCCAATGAATAGGAGCATTTCGGTCTTCGGTCCGGGGTGGAGATTTCCCGAACCGGACCAACCGAACCTAAAAACTTTTATTTTTATTTTGATAAATATATTATTTTATATAAAAATTGTATAATAAATTATGTAATTTTCATCTAACCTATCCCCATTTACAATATAAAATTATGATACATTCACATTCTCTAAGTTAATAACAAAGTAACAATTAACATTATCAATATAATTATATAATTATAAATTGATAACTAAACTAAATCACTATAACTATAGTCTATAATTATAAAGAAATCACTATAAGTCTATAAGACTTTAAGTTTATAACTAATACTAATATATAACTATACTAATAGTATAATATTAATAGTATTATATAGTGTAATATATTATATAGCTTTACTAAATCACTATATACTATATTACTAATCACTATATCATTATAATATCACTATATCATTATAATATATACACACACTATAAGTCTATATGTAGTAGTAATAGTAACACTATAATAGTATAATATATAGTATTAGTATATGTTAATAATTATAAGAGTTATAGGATTATAACATAATATATGTATAATAGTATAGTATTAATATCACTATAAATTATAACCATATATACCTAATAGGCTAATACAATGATTTAAAAAAAAAAAAAAAAAGAAGAAGGTAGGACCGAATGGACCGGACCAGACTGAATGGGTGTCCGGTCTAGTCCAGGAAAAATGGTGGACCGAAAAATTCGATCCATGGTTGGACCGGATCGGCCCTACCCATTTACACCCCTAGGAAAAACTGAAGTGATCTGGGAAGTGCGAACTGAGTTGAAGTGAAGAGGAGTGCTCGTGGAATGACGTCGTCCTCAGTTATCTTAGATTCTAGTGAGTCTTACGTTGTTGTCGTGTCGGGTGTTACTAAATGTAAGATGCAGCGTTTTGGCATGGATAAGCCAAAACAGTGCATCCCAGTTAGTAGAGTTTAATCTTAGGCTTGTATAAAACGTACCGTTTTGGTATATATAAACCAAACAGTGCATTCCTTGCTGTTAGAAACCTGTAGTCTAGTATGAAGGGCAGAGGAGATTAGCGTTGCTATGAGAGTTTGTTAGAAATGTCTATATACTACTTGATCTTGAATCTATTGTTAGTAGCTTGTAGCAGGAGGAAGGAACTGCCTCGAATAGTTCCAGCATGATTCTATGTTATTGCATTCAGTCTTCATTCATTTCTAATGTCTCCTTCTCATCCCATCCTATACCTGGTGTGCGTTTGGTTAAGCCATTGCAGCAGCTATCCCCAGTCACACACTAACTCATGGCCACAACCATCAATAGTATAGGAAGAATCATAACAACTGGTATCACTTGAGCACCAATCCTATCCAGACCTAGCCTTCCGCAAGCACAAACCCAAAAATACATAGAACCATTACAATCAACCAGTCCTTACATAGAACCATTCCATTCCCAGAAATCCACAAACCCAGAAATACATAGAACCATTACAATCAACCAGCCCTTACATAGAACCATTCCATTCCCAGAAATCCATACACCCAGAAATACATAGAATTATTACATTCCCATTCACCTAGCAACCCAGAAAACCATAAATACCAACCAACCACAACCATGGCTGATGCAACACATTTCAAACAAATGCAACAACAGATTGATGCCTTAGAAGAGAATCATCAAGAAACCCAAACATGCTTCACCACCATCGATGAAAGACTGGACCAGCTCACTGAAATGGTTCAAACCTTGGTTGCTCATCAGGGGAACATGGCGCGGGACCTGCAAAACCAGCAAGATAATGAGCATGGCCCACAAAGGGGGCCAAACCTAAGAGGTATTCATTTAGACTTTCCTCATTTTACTGGAGAAAACCCATCAGCATGGCTTTTTAAAGCTTCCCAATACTTCGAATACCATCAAACCACCCTTGCCCAAAAGCTACTGCTAGCCTCATATCACATGGAGGGGGATGCCTTGGTGTGGTATCAAGAGGCCTTAGACACAGCCCAGTTTGTGAGTTGGGAGACCTTGATGTGGGCTATGCTGGTTCGTTTTGGACCAACCGCATATGACGACCCGTTAGAGACCTTAACAAGGTTGAAGCAAGTCACTATGGTGGCAACTTATAAGGCCAGCTTTGAGGCGCTATCAAATAGAGTAAGGGTCTTACCGAACACCATAAGTTAACTTTCTTTTTAAGCGGCTTAAAGGATGAGATACGATTATCTCTTCGCATGTTTAACCCACACAAGTTAACGGCAGCATTTGGATTAGCACGAATTCAAGAAGAATACCTCAATAGTGCTAAGAAACCAATAAGGTTCTCAGGTGAGAAGGGGCAGTCTAGTTTCAGCAACAATTACACTTCTTATGGGCATAGTGGTGCTACTGGGAATAACAATTACAGCCCTCCCATCAAAAAAGTTTTCTCTACGGCGTGGGATGAAAAGAGTAAAAAAGGACTTTGCTATCATTGTGATGAGAAATGGAACCCCAACCACAATTGCAAAAAACCCAAAGTCTACCTTCTACAAGGAGTCAAAGAATTGGAGGAGAAGGAGGAAGGTGGAGAGGAAGCTACTGTACCTGCTGAACCACTACAGGAAATGGAGTTAAAACTGAAAGGAATGGTGGTGGAACCTGAGATTTCATTGAATGCAATCACAGGAACCCCTAGTTTTAAGACTATGCGCCTAGTGGGGTGGATGAGGAGTACACAAGTGGTTCTTTTGGTCGACTCCGGTTCAACACACAATTTTGTGGACTGATCTATTGCTCGGACAGCCAAGCTGGAGGTCGATGAAGCAAAAAAAACTGTTGTCAAAGTTGCTAATGGGCAAGTGGTGCACGGCTTAGGCTACTGCAATAACACCAGAACCAAGGTGCAAGGTATATCATTCCATCCCTCCTCCTTATGTTTTACCTCTTGGTAGTTGTGATGTCATTCTTGGGGTGGATTGGTTGGAGACACTTGGGTCCATTGTATGGGATTTTCATGAGCTGTCCATGAAGTTTGTGTATTGTGGAAGGAAGGTGGAGCTGTTGGGATTACGATTAGAAGGTCTAACCCTCGCTAAGGGGGTAAAGGCAATGCTTACTTCTATGCAAAGGGGAAGGGGTTGTTTTTGCAACTGGTTACTGAAACAAATGTGGTGAAGCACTCGGGTGGGGGAGAGGAGGTACAGAAACTGATTACAAAATTTGCCCAAGTGTTTGAAATACCGAAGGGGCTGCCACCCTCAAGGCCCCAAGACCATAAAATATCCCTTAAGGAAGGCACCCAACCGATTACAGCTAGACCCTACCGTTATTCCCACTACCAAAAATCTAAAATTGAAAAGATTGTGGCTGAGTTACTAGACTCCGGTGTAATAAGGCCTAGCGCAAGTCCTTTCTCTTCTCCTATGCTTTTGGTCCACAAGGCGGATGGAAGTTGGCGTATGTGCATCGATTATCAAGCACTTAACCAAGAAACCATAAAGGATAAGTTTCGTATCCAAGTTATTGATGAACTTTTGGATGAGTTGCCCGGGTCGGTGGTTTTTCCGAAGCTGGATTTGAGGGTCCGGATACCACCAAATCAGGGTGGTACCCGAGGATGTAGCAAAAACAAACTTTAGAACTCACGAGAGACATTATGATTTCCTCATGATGCCCTTTGGCTTGACTAATGTCCCATCTACTTTTCAAGGGCTGATGACTGAAATGTTTCGGCCTTATTTGCGGAAGTTTGTGTTAGTTTCTTTTGAAAATATCTTAGTGTACAGCAGCTGCTGGGCAGATCATGTGTTACACTTGCGGGCGGTGCTGGAAGTACTAAAAAAAATCAATTGTATGCTAAGTTGTCAAAGTGTCAGTTTGGGGTCAATGAAATAGATTATTTGGGGCACATAATCAGTGAAAAACGGGTGATGGCTAACCCAAGGAAGGTGGCTGCTATGTTGGACTGGCTGGTACCAGTGAATGTCAAATCTTTACGAGGATTCTTGGGGTTGACGGGTTACTATCGAAAGTTTATAAAGGGGTATGGAACGATTGCTGCACCATTAACGGATCTACTAAAAAAACATGCATTTGTGTGGAATGAGGTTACCACAGAAGCCTTTAAGGAGCTGAAATTAGCTGTGACACAGCCCCCGGTTCTTAGGTTGCCGGATTTCACTCAACCGTTTACGATTGAGTGTGATGCGAGTCGAAGAGGAATGGGGACAGTTTTAATGCAAACGGGACAACCACTGGCTTATATGAGTAAGGCCTTGAAAGGTAAGGAACTCCTTTCCACATATGAGAAGGAGCTCCTCCCCTTAGTGATGGCCTTTAGGAAATGGAGGCCCTACCTTCTTGGGCAATCTTTTGTAATAAAAACAGACCAGCAAACCCTAAAATTTCTATTGGAGCAGCGTGTGGGAATAGTGACTCAGCAAAAGTGGGTGAGTAAGTTAATGGGCTACGACTTTGTCATTGTTTACAAACAAGGGAAGGAAAATGTAGTGGTGGACGCATTGTCAAGAAAGGGGGAAGAAAATGAGCTGAATGGGGGGTCCTTGGCTATGATATCATTTCCCACACCTGAATGGGTAGAGGAACTTAAGGCAAGATATGAAGGGTCAATTGAACTACATGAGATCCTTAAACAACTAAGGGAAGGTACTACTCTAGCTAAAGGTTATCACTTGCGATAGGGACTATTATTGAAGAAGGGCAGAATCGTAATTGCAGGTGACTCATCATTTAAAGGTAAGGTTTTACAACACATACATGATAATCCATTAGAAGGGCACTCGAGTTATCTAAGAACCTATCAAAGAGCGAAGAGAGATTTTTATTGGAGCAGAATGAAAAGGGACATAAAGAGAGTGATACGAGAATGTGTAGTTTGCCAAGCAGTAAAATATGAGACATCTCCGTCGGTTGGACTGTTGCAGCCCTTGCCCATACCTCAACAAGTTTGGGCAGACATTTCTATGGATTTCATAGAAGGTCTGCCCAGGTCAAGTGGTTCTAATGTGATCCTAGTTGTTGTAGATAGGTTCACCAAATTTGGGCATTTTATACCACTGTCTCATCCTTACACAGTAGCTGGAGTAGCGGGTTTATTTGTGAATCATGTGTTCAAACTTCATGGGCTGTCCCATACAATTGTGACAGATCGAGACCCGGTTTTTGTGAGCTCTTTTTGGCAATCTTTTTTCTCCTTACAGGGGTCAGCTCTCAACCTCAACTCAGCTTATCACCCTTAATCGGATTGGGCAGACCGAGGCCCTAAACAAATGCCTTGAGGGTTATCTACGATACTATGCTGGAACTAAACCCCAGAGGTGGTCACAGTGGCTACCATTCGCTAAGTGGTGGTACAACACTTCTTACCACACCACCATCAAAATGATACCCTTCCAAGCCTTATATGGTTATCCCCCACCACTACTGCTATCCTATATAACGGGTATTTCAGCCAACCAATCCGTGGACCAAACTCTACAGAGCAGGGATCAAATTCTCAAAATATTGAAGGAAAATCTCGAAGGAGCAAGAAGCCGTAGGAAAACATAGGCTAACAAACACAGATCAGAGAGAATTTGAAGAAGGGGACTGGGTATACCTGAGGTTGCAGACGTTCCAACAAAAGTCCATCGCCCACCGCCGCAACATGAAGCTGTCTCCTCGTTATTTCGAACCTTTCCAAGTGGAAAAAAAAATAAGGGAAGTAGCCTACCGCCTCAAGCTGCCGGCTTCTTCCCAAATCCACCCCACCTTCCATGTTTTGTGCCTCAAAAGGAAGGTGGGAAGTGTGACCCAGCCATTAGCCACTCTTCCCCTTGTTGATTCGCATGGGGAAGTAATTCCCGAGCCAGAATCTGTGGTGGAACGGTGTCTAAGGAAGGAGGGGAATAGAGGGATCATGGAAGTGTTGGTCAAATGGAGGGGGTTAGGGAACAAAGAAAACACATGGGAAAAATTATCGAGGCTTCAACAGCTTTACCCACACCTTGTGGGCAAGGTGCTGTGAAGAAATGGGAGAATGTTATGAACCCTAAGTGCTAAGAATAAAACACAAAGTGAATAAGGGAAAGAACTGAAGTGATTTGCGAAGTGCAAACTGAGTTAAAGTGAAGAGGAATGCTCGTGGAACGACGTCGTCCTCAGTTATCTTAGATTCTAGTGAGTCTTACGTTGTTGTCGTGTCGGGCGTTACTAAATGTAAGACGCAGCGTTTTGGCATGGATAAGCCAAAACAGTGTATCCCAGTTAGTAGAGTTTAATCTTAGGCTTGTATAAAACTTACCGTTTTGGTATATATAAACCAAACGGTGCGTTCCTTGCTGGTAGAAAACTTGTAGTCTAGTACGAAGGGCAAGGGAGGTTAGCGTTGCTGTGAGAGTTTGTTAGAAATGTCTGTATATGAGTGACGGAGGCACCTAGTGGAGGGGTCTTTTGACCCGAGTCTATTGTCAGTAGCTTGTAGCAGAAGGAAGGAACTGCCTTGAGTAGTTCTAGTGTGATTCTATGTTATTGCATTCAATCTTCATTCATTTATGTTGTCTCCTTCTCATCCCATCCCATACCTGGTGTGCGTTTGGTTAAGCCATTGCAGCAGCTATCCCCAGTCACATACTAACTCACGGCCACAACCATCATTAGTATAGGAAGAACCGTAACACGATGCAACTGAATTATTCAACTAATTCTCTCTCTTTTTCTCTCTCTATATATATAGGTATATTCCGCCAAATCTCATATGATTTTGTGTTCATGATTCATATTTCGGAGAGAACAGAAGAGTGATCAGTTCTAATTAAACACAATGATGA